>CM068957.1:56375760-56390015 GCA_035128595.1 Eptatretus atami | reverse complement strand
GGGAGAGAGGGGAAGGGGGGATTCCGGGAGGTGTGATGCCCAGTTTAACATCCATCCGAGAGATGGCACACACATCAATGAATCACCCTGCCTGTGAAACACCAGGATGACAGTTTATAGCTGAATTGGGATTCAAACCCAGGCCGCCCACGCTTTGTCCACAGTCGCCCACACCTTGTCTGCAGTTGTCCACAACTTGTCTGTGGCTGTCCAAACATTGTCCATAGCCGTCTACTCCTTGGCAATAACTGCCCACTCCTTGGCCGCGGCCGCCCACACCTTGTCCGTCACCTCCCTTGTCTGCAGCCACCCACACCTTGGCCGCAGCCTGTCTTGCAAACCTTGCCAGTGATCATCCACTCATTGTCTGCGGCAGGCCATGCATTGTCCACAGGCTGGCCATGCCTCGATCACTACCGCCCCACCCAGTTTGACCATGGCCCACAAAAATATTGTCCGTGCGCCACAACACCTTTATCCATAAGGGCAAACCCACTGCCTTGTCCATGTTTCTCACACCCTTCGATGTACCGACAGACCTCAACCAAAAGTCTGCGGTCATCCCCACCTCTGTCCGATGCCTCACAAAACCATGTGCCATAGTATGTCCATGACCTTGTCTGCGGCCAGGTCAACACCCTTCACAAACTTTGCTCCACTTTCCGCCCACACCTTTGTCCGCGTCACCCCACACCTTGTACAGCAGCCCCTCACAAAACTTTAGTCCACTGCCGCACCCACACTTTGTTCCCGCGTCACCCACACCTTGTCAGCAAGGCCTCACAAACATTTCAGTCCGCCAGTTGCTTAAAAACCTTGCGACAGGAAATAACTTAAAAAACTGGATGTTTTGCCTAAAACAATAAATATCCACAACTCCTGGAAGCTGTGTGACAACCTTGTCCGGGAGAAAACAAACATTCACTTGCACGTTCCCATTAATGAATGGGCATTGTTCTAGTGGACTATGTAGTAGTCATCACCATAAGCAGATTTCAGTTTATCACCGAAAATCAAATAAATATCGCCGCCCTCTGTAGTGAGCCGGCGGCCCCTACATCAATTGGGAATGAGCGCTATACGCGACGAATGAATAGGCATCGGGGAGGGAGATTATTCTTGGTCAACCACACACTTCATTTGCCGTATTATTGATTATACAATTATAAACTATTGTGATGTATTCTTAACAAGCACATGCCATGACAATTTATATTGTGTTATCATGGAGTATGGTAGTACTCCATATATAGGGAGGATATGGGGAAAAAATGACCGCCCATTCAAATGTGTGCACAATGATAGGCTTATAAACTACTATAGAGGGAAGTCATAAGCATTTAAAAGCTATACCTTTTATTCTCGAGCGTTTTCTGAACCACCAAGACTTTAGAAGACGCCAGAATACATCGTTAAAATACCACATCGGAAGAGAGCTAAAATGCCAATTTGTATTTCTTCTTCGTCTGCTTCTTCCCCTCCCAAAACACTGCAAAACTGTAGCCCAACCTAACGAAGTAACTGTTGAAGCCATGATGGTGATTCCAATGCAAGGAAGTTACTTTAGTCGGGTCAATTTATGACAAACAACCACCAAACCCACAACAAATTGCAACAAAAGGGTTCTCAGTGGTTTTCATTCCTACTGGATATACTGATCAATAGAGAAAAAGTCTACCAAAATCTGACATCCGGAAATGGGTTAAAACAGTCATTTTCAAGATGGCCGCCACCGGGCTTTGAAATAACTAAAACAGCTATAACTTCTTCAATAATTGTAATAAAACATAATTGTTGGTTCTGGTCCATGGTTTTAATGGATCAGCAATCACTGGTGTCATAAAATTTAGATCTGATCAGTATTTAACCTGAAATCCAAGATGGCGGCAAAAAATGAAGGGCGTTAAATCAATAAATTGTCACTATATAATAATCAAACCTCTGTTAGGCAATCACCCAACATTCATCAAATTCTAACAAAAGGGTTTTCAGTCTACTCTTACCAGTAATTATATGTGATGAGGAAAATCCTGAGTTTCATGCTCCAAGTAGAAAGAGATGAGAAAATGTATTCGTCCTTGCTAACGGGTGACATCTCTCTGAAAGTCTTGAAGAATCAGCTGCAATTGTGAAGATCACTGATGACTTGAAAAAAGAAATCTGAACTTGCTGCCCAATCAAAACGAGTAAGCTGTGCTGGGTTATCAGAAAATGCTCCATACTGCTTTGGGCAATGATCAAGGCAGATCGCGCTGGGTCTTGGAGATCATTCAACATGTGATGCCTTGCAATATTGCAGCAGTGCTGAGACTACAACTACCAGAAGTCGTTATCTCTGTACCCATAGCATGGAAACTAGAGCAACACCCAGATGTGTATGAGAAGTTTCAAAATGGCTTCCATGTGACCGGCGAAACAAACCAGTTTGGGCAGGCCTCAGCTGTGATCTAGTCATCGAACAAACACTCATGAGATCACTAAAGAGCACGGTGGCCTTGACTCATGGCAGTAAGATGACAGAGGAACACCTAGCATTGTGGACAATGTCAGCCCCCATAACATCTTGAGGTCGCCATGCAGGACGTCAATGATCTCACATACGTAACAAATGAACAGCATAAAGAAGCAACTGGTGCCAGAATTGAAAGACATGCATTCGACCTCTCGAAGATAAGCACAAAGCTGAATGCATTTTCACCTTTCTCCTCTGATCCGACATTGAGAAATATCATAAATGGTGTCGTGGCAAGTGAAGACACAACGTGCATGATATGAAGCTGTTGGGAACAAAAATCATCGAGAGAATGATTGGACAACCTGTGTTTTCCTTCTCCATCAAGAGGACAGAGAAAGCAAAGACCCTGGAAAATCTAATGCTCTCCAGGTGTGCTCCTCACAGAACCATCGACTCCAGTGTGCTATTCCAGCGATTCCTGGTGGTATCTCAGATAGGTGATTTGTCACTTGAGGACGTGATGAGTTTTGAGCTCAGTCCATAACTCCATCCCTCTTTGAGGACAACAAGATCTTGAGGAGGCCGACAAACCTCAACTCGCTCAAGCCATCAATGACACTGTACCAAGGCACTGGCATGTGAAGGAGTACCTGACACCACACCTTCAGCACACCTTAAGACTGAAAGGTATGTTCTTGATGGTGGATCCTTGCTGCACAAGCTCAAGTGGAAGAAGGGAGATACATATGGCAAAATAGCCAGAGCATATGCGGACTTCAAACAAAACAATATGGGACAGCAACTGTTGTCTTTGATGGCTATGGTGCAGGCCCTTCGATAAAGGATAACACTCAGCAGAGACGGGGACAAGCCAACAGCTATCCGACTGTGAACTTCACCAGAGAAACTGAATTGACGGAAAGAGAGATGAATTCCTATGTGTCGGCAGTAACAAACAACAGCTGATCACCTTAATAGGTGATCAGCTGAAGAAGTGGGCTGCACAGTTATTCAGGCAGAAGGGGACGCTGATGTGGACATTGCCAAGACAGCCGTAAACAGCACAATTCTGCATTCCACCACACTAATCGGAGAGGACACAGATTTGTTGATGCTTTTGCTCCATTACTGTATACACATGGAAAACCACTCTTTCAGATCAGACAACCAGTCAAGAAGCAATCTGAAAGTATATGACATCAATCGGATGAAGCATCTTCTTGGAATAAGTTGTGCACTCAACTATTATTCCTGCACGCCTTCACAGGATGTGATTCAACATCTCGTGTGTATGGCATTGGGAAAAAATCAGTCTTTCAAAACTCGTGGAAGATGATCAAGGCCTCCAGTTGTGTGCAGATACATTCACTTCGAGAGGCGTCCGCCATGCTGAAATAAAGAAACTTGGCAGCCAAGCGATGGCCGTTATATGGTGGGTGGGAGAGCACAAGTTCTCTGGCAGCCATGCGTTACAAGATATTCACAAAGAAGGTCGCTGCTGCTAAGTCTTTCGTTACACCTGAACGTCTTCCCCAACGGAATCTGCACCAAGTTTCATTGTCTCCGAGTGTACTACCAGGTCATGGTTTGGATGGGGATGGAGGGTGACCTCGATCCTCTGGACTGGGGCTGGGGACTTGAAGACAATCGATTTGTACCTATCATGACTGCCATGAATTCTGCACCAGACACTCTTCTGAAGATGATACACTGCAACTGCACCACAGCTTGTGACACACCCGTTGCAGCGCAGAAAGAATGGGCTTCCGTGTACGTCTGCATGTGGATCATGCCAAGTGACGTTTTGTGACAATCCACCAAATCAAGCCTCTGAGGAACTAGAGGACAGTGATGAGGACTGAAATTGTAACCTAAACTGCCATTATGTAATGTTCACAAATAAATGTTTCAGTGGCACCAGGTGTTCAGTGATTTTGGTTCAGATGGAAAATTTATTGATTTTTGCACTCTTGAATTTTGCCGCCATCTTGGATTTCATGTTAAATACTGATCAGATCTAAATTTTATTGACACCAGTGGATTGCTGATCCATTAAAACCATGGACCAGAACCACAATTATGTTTTATCACAATTGAAGAAGTTAGAGCTGTTTTAGTTATTTCAAAGCCCGGTGGCGGCCATCTTGAAAATGACTGTTTTAACCATTTCCGGATGTCAGATTTTGGTAGACTTTTTTCTGTTGATCAGTATATCCATAGGAAAGAAAACCACTGAAAAACCTTTTATTGCAATTTGTTGTGGGTTTGGTGGTATTTTGACCCGACAACTTTGTCTCTGGGCTAGTGCATGCAACGCGAAAATTAGAAAAATATAAAATATTAATCGTTTTACTGGAAAAATAAATCAAATGGAAATGTGGACTCAACCAAACCAAGCCAGGATTGTGGGAGGTGGGAAGATAGACAGCACCATTCCAAAAGTGATACATATCCAACCCATCCCACAAATCAACTGAAACAAATACTAAAACAATTTAATAACATAGATGGATTTAATCCATACCAAAATAACAAAAAATATATAAAACATTAAGCATTTTATTCTTATCTTTTGAAATGGTAATCACAACGTCTTGCAAATGTGGTAAACATGGACTGAAGCGAAAGGCAAGATTGAGGGGGGAGGGGTAGAATGTACCGTAAGCTGGATTTAACAATATATATGGATTTAATCCATACCAAAAAAACAAAATATATAAAACATTTAGAATTTTATTACTTAATAAATGAATTGTAGAAACAAGAAAAAAGAAAAAACATTTTAAAAAAAATGAAAAAAACGAATGAAATCTGAAAAAAACACAACCAAACAAGGTAGCGTCTTCTGGTTTAGCATTGTGATTATATATATATATATATATATATATATATATATATATATATATATATATATATATATATATAATTTTAAAAATATATATCTATATATATATTCATGTTGTTCTATTTTGCGATCTCGCTGGGTTCACCATAAAAGGACATACACCACTTTCCACCAATAAAAGGATGTGCAATACCTTCCACTAAAAAAAGAATGTGCCAATACCTCCACCAGAGTTGATTATTCGAGTCGGCAACTCCATCCATCTATGGGACCATACTCTGTGCAGAGCATTGGTGCTGCCTCAGCAGTCTCCTTGGCTATTGGGCACAATCCTGGACAGGTTGCCCCTCCGACACAGGATACCAGCAACCTGGCACTCATTTTGCCAACCTCAGAAGGATGACAGGCAGAGTGAACCTCACCTGGTATTAATTCAACAGCCAAGCGGGATTTTAATTCAGGATCCAAGGATCCCAAGCCCACCACCCTAACCATTAAGCCAACACCAGGTATAGTCAGCGACTCAGACTTAATGAAATTGACCTCAGACAAGGACTCAGGACTTGAGTTTATAATAACTGGTTGACGATGTTCAGAAAATCATTGATGAATAAACATGAAATTTTAAAAGAATTTCCAATAAATGGTAAATTATTTTTAGTCATGGGCGTACACGGTTTGGTGAATGTCGACATCTGGTGTACATATACATGTACAGCTCACTAGTGCTTATGGCCGCCGGGTCGCTATATCATTCACTACTAAGGTTAAAGAGAGTGTCCACTCTCCAGACAGCATACCACATCCAAGCGGCAAGCCCCAATTTTACCAAGATGGGAAACAACTTCATTCAAACCATGAACATTCGTCGTGAGTCATAGAAACTTGCCTCCTGATTGGTAACCCCTTCCCGTCCCTTGCCCTGTTAATATTTTCGACAAGCTAATTGTACTGGAAAGATAGCCTAGACCTAGAGGCATGCACACTTGCCTCAAAGCTGTCTTGCCTGGGTTCAAATATCTACTCAGCTATAAATTGTCATCCCGTGTTTCACAGGCAGGGTGATTCATCAATGAGAGTGCCATCCCTCGGAAGGATGTTAAAGTGGACGTCCCACCTACCGGCATTTGTTGGTGGATGTTAAATATCCCAGTGTCCTTCACGAAGAGTAGGCGAGCTATCACCAGCACCAAGGCCAAATTCCTAATTCCTGGCCAAACCTACAGGAGGCATTGTATCAGCGGAATAGTCACACCCTCAGCAAATTATGTTACTCGCAGCCATGTGCTACATATGAAAGAAGAAGAAGAAGACAAGCTAACCGTCTGTTTGGAGTCGGCTTTTTCAGAGTGTGACCTAAGATCTGTGAATTATGGGAAAGATACAAGTGACTTAAGAAGGGGAAATAATGTGTGTCCCATGCAATCATCCAAACCCTCAAATAGGCAACTGCATCATTAACGAGTCTGTCTCCTGGCTATTGCTGGAATGACTGCATTTGTGGAAACCTACCTTTGGAAAACATAACTCCAGGTGCAAGTAGGTCAGGATGTATCAAGCAAGACAAACATGTGCCATGTGTTTTCACATGAAACTGATATGGTAAAGTGGTCCAAATAGTGTGAGAGTGGTTCATATTTTACATATACTTTTGTTTATAAAAGCTAAGCAGTGTAAAGTGTGTAGATTAAGCATTTGTGAAGCAATTTATATTTACAATGTTGGTAACTAAAGGGGCTGTCACACCTTGACGATTTAGCCAGCGTATGCCGATTTATGAAAAATTTGTCTAATACGCTGGCACACGTCGAATAATACGTTATGGGTAAGTTGTGTATACGTTAAGAGCACGCTGAAAAACACTGCCATACGTCGTAGTACGCTGGCTTTAATCGTTGTACTTTGCGGTTGTCCGCAAATTTAGCATGCTTGAAATTTTTACGACGTATGCCGGCGTATGGCTCACACGTTCCGCATACGCTGGGAATAAGTTGTAGGCACGTTATGCGATCGTTGACACACGTTACTTGTAAGTTACTCATAAGTCGAAACACGTCGAGGTAATGATTAGCGTACCCGAAACTTATTTATACCTATGAGTAACGTGTTGTAGGCACGTTACACGATCGTTGACACACGTCGAGAAAACGTTATGCGATCGTTGGCACACGTCGACACACGTTACTTGTAAGTTACTCATAAGTCGAAACACGTCGAGGTAATGCTTAGCGTACCCAAAACTTAGTTCTAACCTGAGTAACGTGCTTTGAACCTATGAGTAACGTACCTCCAACGCATATTGACGTATGTAGATGTATTTGATTGACGTCTTCCGGACGACCACATAACTTACTGAACGTGTTTCAAATTTACAGCTACCGTATATGGCGTATTGGCAGCGTTTAAAAAAAAAAATAAACAACACCAACTTCCGATATTTCGTCACGTGCTGTTACGTCACGTCCGAGTGCCTCTTCAGTTTGCTCGTCTTATTCTTAGTTCCTCCTCTGTGAATATTTTCTGTTTGAGGATATTGTCACGTCGACGTCGAAACTTAAAAGCAAATGTCCGAATATATTTTAAAATTCGTGATAGACTTAAAAAAACAACAAAAAAAAAACACAACAACACAACAACAACTTCAGATATTTCGTCACGTGCCTTCACGGAGCCAAGGAGAAAAAAAGAAAATGTGCCTTGACGGAGAAAATAAGTTCCGGGTATGCTACAATTACCTCGACGTGTTTCGACTTATGAGTAACTTACAAGGAACTTGTGTCGACGTGTGTCAATGATCGCATATCGTGCCTACAACTTATTCCTAGCGTAGCGGAACGTGTGAGCCATACGGCGAGTACGTCGTGAAATTTTCAGCATGCTTGAAATTTCACGACGTACAGGCGTATTACGACTATGGCATTGTTTTTCAGCGTGCTCTTAACGTATACACAACTTACCCATAACGCATTCGACGTGTGCCAGCGTTTTAGACAAATTTTTCAGAGGTCGGCATACGCTGTCTAAATCGTCAAGGTGTGACTGCGATGTTGACACTTCCAATTCTCAGGCGGTTATGATTTAAATCGGCGTGCGGCAGCTTTTTAATAGCTACGCCACGTGATCGTCGGCGATACGTGCAGCGCTATGCATCGTATAGACTATCGTTGGGCATAGGTTGTGAACGCCGACACACGCTAATCATTCGTTGGTCTAAGTTATCTATATGTGATTAAAACGTTCTGTGTACGTTACTAATACGTTATGCATACGTCAACTCGTTATGAATACGTCCAAAACTTAAAAAAAAAACATCAAATTTCAGGTCGCCAACGTTTTACATACATTTTTATACGTTGCCATTGCTGGCTAAAACGTCAAGGTGTGACAGGGCCCTAATACCCGTAAACATGTTTCCAGCTTTAATACAGGTTTAAAATCTAGATGGCGGCAAGTGACACAACAAAGATGGTGGAGCAGAGAATATTTATGAAATTTCAAGTGAAGTAAACCAACCACCCTGTTGAAATTTATAGGCAATTGGCCTGGCAGTATGGGGATGCTTTGCTTGCCTGGCAAAGACATCCATATTAAAGGAAGAACCTTTTAATAAATGTGGTGACTAACAATGATGACATGTGTTGGCTATGCACACGTATCTGAAATATTTTTGCACTCAAGGCAAACAAAATTACCATTCTGATGGACCACAACAAGTGTGTGTCCAAAGTTGAGAAATATCTTAAAAAGCAGCACGAGGATCATGTTTGTAGCATACATCTACAGTAATTTATAAACAAAGGCCCAGGTCAAATTTGAAGCATCCTCAAAGAAACATTGAAGACACACCTGCTTCCACTCGAATCATTTGCTGGATTAGAGGCTGTGGCATCCAATTACCTGTTCACAAAGGGGAACCCAAATTCTCTGACCATCTCGACGCTAATCTATCCCTTGCTACCCGACAAATTAGGTACGGTGTCTTTTTCCGATTTATAAAGAAGATAATTTTGCAATTAAAAGTCAATCTTCTTCTTTTTCACGCTTAGCCATGACGTCACACCTGGAAGTGGACCGCCAGATCTGTGCTGTCTCTGGGTTTCATCGTGGTACGACTTAACTCAAACGGCAAATAACTTGTGATTTTCCACAAATATGCCGAGTCGATGCGTCCTTGGTAGTTGCAGTAATACAAACCGAGATGGTTTCATGTGACAACAATGACCGAAAAACACTAAGTTTGCCAGAAATTGGACGAGGTTTGTCTGAAATACCCAAGTGTGGATCAGGCCAAGAAAATATTCGCTTTTGTGTTCAGAACAATTTACAGAGCACTGTTATGAAACAAAAGAGATGGCTAGATCTTGTGGTTATCTGCCACGATTGAGAGTGGGTACCATCCCCATGATTAAGCAGATGAAACAGCCATCACTTGAAACTGTAACACCATCTCTACCCAGCTACCAGCATGTGCACACGGGCAATTTGAGCAGTGAAACGATCACCTGGTGCCATTGTCCGGCAGTTACTGCAAGAGCACCTGAAAATAATTATCTATTATCAATACAAATTTCTGCAAGTCAAATGAACCACCATTTAATTATAGTGGAGAGAAAGCATGTAAATATCATCTTCTTCTCTGAGAGGATTTGACTTAGGACGCAAAAACTTTCAGGGTATTCCCCCTCCACACCCCTTCCTCCTCCATCCCCCAACCCCTCCACAATGCCCCCATCAACCATGACCCGACAATACCAACCATCTCCCCACAATCCCCTGTCAACCATCACCCCCACAATACCCACACCATCCCATACCCCTTCCACCCTCTCCCCCTCCACCATCACCCCCCCCCCCACCATCATCCACCCTTCCTCCACCATCCCCCACAATCCTCCATGACCCAAACAATACCCACCACCACCCTACACCCCCCCCTCCACCATCCCCCACAATCCCCTATCAACCATCACCCACAATACCCACCATCACCACACACACCCCTCCACCAAACCTCAAACCCCCTCTCTCCCTAGCACCCCTCCACCAACCCTCAACCCCCTCTCCTCCCTAGCACCCCTCCACTGGAGCAGGACATCGACACGGCATGACACAGCACAAACACAGCATGACACAGCACCACAGCATGACCACAGACACAAATGGCGACCCAGGAAAGTATGAAACGGAACGATCCCATACGTACAAGTCACCTGGTCAGCCGACGATGGTGGGACAAAGCATTCGTCACCCATTTTGTCCACAGTGTCCGAGTGTGTCTGGGCGGTGTCCGTACCGTGTCGGGTCATGCCGTGCCGTGCCATGTCATGCTTCTGCTGGAGTAATATAACTGATTTATCAATTAATACAAAATCCCTTGTGCATTGTCAATTGAGTGGAAAAACAAAAACTACCAATCTCTGGTGAACATGCAACCGGCGTTTTCATCTTCACCAACACCTTCATTGTCACCATCTTCATCTGAGTTTTTCACATCAGGCTCGAAACGATCCGGCTTCACAATTCCTCTGAAAGCGTTTCCATCACTAATTTTGTCTCCAATGGTTTCTTCAAAATCCCATTGATCAGTTTCAACATCCTGAGAACCTTCAATGTTGCTCTGAGAACCTTCAATGTTGCTCTTGACGGTGCAATTAGTATCTGAATCCAAGCTCAAAATACCGTTTCTCTATGAAAGCCGCCATTTGGATCATGGTGGGTTTCAGGTGTGATGTCACTGGCGAAAATCGAAAATAAACACCAGGGCTTTTTTTCAGCAATTTGTGATTGGCAAAAAAATTCGAAAATTTTTTTCCCCTTCAAATGAGACCATTATTAATGATTTTCAATGGTTTTCAGGAAAAAAAAAATTGCATTTGGGTTCCCCTTTAATAATGTGAGAAATAAGTCCACCTGCAAAGCCAGAAATTTTGCGAATGGAAAAAAAAAATCAACCAATAGGAGGATGCATGTACTGATAAATCACGTTTCATTCCATTTGCAAAGGCTGCCAGGATTTGGATGAGGTTGAGATCTCTTAAAGTTCTGAACATCCCAATAGTTCAGGCTAGTTGAGGTTGCGTCATGGCCTGGCATACATTCAACTGTCATGGTTGTGATCTCCTCATGCCATCTCGGTGACGGGTGAAATCGTGTGAATACCTCGACAGAGCACCAAACATCGTTGATACTACAATTATTCTTCTATATCTCGACGGTGATGGGATGTTTCAAGATGTTGATGCCTCCACCACACACTGTCACGACAATGCTGGTTAATCACCCTTCTCCATCTCCTCCTGTCAATCGCCCATTCTTCTTCCAATCTCAACTTCTAACTTTCTTGTCACCACCTCCTTCCATATGGTCTTCGGCCTTCCTCTTCCCCTTCTTCCTGGCAATCCCATCTCCTTCACTCGCCTCACCACATCTTCTCTCTCCTCTCATCAGATGAAAAAACCAATTCAATCTCTACTCGGCTAACTCGATGAAATATGTTCCATTAGTTTTTGTCCAGTGAAAGAGTGAAAGGACCTTTAAGTCCTTTATACCCTGAAGGGGTGTAAAGGTTTGAGGGGTCTAGGTGGTATAAAGGATATATGTAAGGGTCTAATGTTTTGGAAGGGTCTTAAAGGGACTAAAGGGGAGATACAAGAACTAAAAAAGTCTATAAGGGGTCTAAATTGTCAAAAGTATCTATATTCTAAGGGGTCTGAAGCATGTAAAGGTCTAAAAGGGTCTGTGGTATCTAAGGGGTCTACAGGGTACATTCCAAAAGTACTAAGGGTCTAAAGGGTCTCACAAGTCTAAAGGGGTCAAAATGATGTAAATGTCTAAAGGGTCTTAAAAGGTATAAAAAGGGTCTTCGGAGTTATAATGGGTTTAAAGGGTCAAAGGGTCTCAGCAGTCTAACAGGTCTAAAGTGTTTAAGGAGTCTAAAGTATCTAAAGGGATCTCAATGGTCTAATAGTCTAAAGTGTTAATGCGGTCTAAAGGTCCAAACGGTCCATTTCAAGTGTAGTTGGGGTGTAAAGGTCTAAAGAGTCATGGATCGATAGGGTCTTAAGGGGTCTAAAGGGTGTAAAGTGTGAAAAGGGTCTTAAAAGGACTAAAAGGGTAAAAAGGCGAAAAGGAACTAAATGAGACTGAACGGATTGTCCCCTCTCTGCCCACCCCCTCCCCCCCACGCCCAACTCGTCTATCCTCCTCTCCCCCTTTCTTTCCCGTTCTTCAAAGCAAGTGGGCATGAATGACATGAAGAGCTTAAAATGTAATTAAGAGGTTAAATTAAGATTCAGGCCAAATTATATTAATGATGAAACATCGTTTTTTATCTCGTAAAGTGATGTAATATCTCCTATGTGATGGAAAAACATAGATTACATTTTGAGTTGATGAGTTAATTATCTCACCACCTGGATGAAAATTTAATAAAAGGGCTCCATTAGTTTTTGCGCATTGACATCATGACTCGTCATGCCGAGTTTCAAAACCATCCGTTCAGCCGCCTTGGAAGAGTATGAAAAAAATGCTGATGGACCCACTGACTGCCTGATGTCATTTCGGCTTTAATAGCTCACCTCGACTTTGGCGTAGACGAGCTAATGACGAAGTAATAAGATTTAAAAGTTCTAAACATGACCCAACATATATTCAGGGTCTTCTTGTGGGTTAAGTAACTGTGCGAATTACGAAACATGCACATTTGAGAATGCATCTAAAGGTCTCAACCACCACAAATGCCCCTCAAATGAAAGGTACCAAGGTTCCCATGATATGCCAAACTCTTTCCGTCTTTATCAGCACACTTACCGTGGCACAACAAGCGGTGTGCTGTCTGGCACACCGAGGTTCTTAGCTGTGTTCTGCACCCGAGCACCCTGTTGGCACAGCATGGTATACACATTACTGTCCATCACTTCACTTCATGGACCAAACAAAATAATCGTCATCAGATATGTCACTGCTACAACATAGCCACAGACGTGAGAGGTGTCCAAATTCTCCTGCACAAGGCCATTATTACAGCCACATCCCACATCAGACCCAGACTGCAGTAATGGCGTGAGGGTAACCAAACTGTAGTTTAGTAATATAAAGCCGATCCAACAAAATTATAATTACCTACCATGCAATATTACTATTGATAATAATAATAATAATAATAATTATAACAACAAGAGTTGCTTTGCAAGGAATTTGAGCCATCAAACATACACAATGGTTGCCTGTGAACCCTCTATCCTTTATAAATGCCGAGCATCAAGCAAGGAAGCAACACTCGAACAGGTTCAAACCACTGACCTTCGAGACTCAAAGCAGGCACTCTAACCATTATGCCAAGTCTGGTTCATGCCCCCAAAATACTTGGTGGTGTAATTTGTGCATTAATATTCACAAATCCTTTTTCTGATTTCATGTTGTCCACTAACTGGAATCTATTTATGGCAAAGATGGTGTAATTTTAATTTTTTTCAAAAATGCAGATGGGGGACGTAGCCGAATGTTCCAGTTGAAAGTGAGCGTGCTTCAACATGCTCTACCCCGGTGACATTTTCATAGTGCTGGGGATAAATCCGAAAGCAAGTTCTTTTCCACAGGTGTACAAAACCACCTGCACGATGGATTCAATGACACAGCACAAGTCCATTTTGTTTAACACTGGAAAGAGCAAAAGGTAATTGTCTTACTTAATCTGAGAATACAACACTTGAACTTTGTTGAACCCCCTCTACAATGGTAGGCCCTGCAGTGGGCCAAAAATCGACCAAGAAAATACATCCAGTCTGACTACAGGTGGAAATATAAGTGTGGAATAAACGAAACAATGGTGTGTTGGTTTTCCACTCTGAGGCCCGAAGGGTGAAGCCCCCCCCCCTCCCACCAACACTCGTTAAACCTGATAGTCCAAATATGTGAATAAGTGACAAGCATCCCTTGCCATCTGATAATGACATT
>CM068957.1:56357963-56375750 GCA_035128595.1 Eptatretus atami | reverse complement strand
GCTCGAATGTGAGAAGATTCATTGTTGGAATTGTCGGATAATCTCTTGCATTCTCCTGTTCATTACATGAAAATTATTCACCTAAGACACGATAAGGACTTTTTCTAAGCAAGGTCGAGGCTGATGGAGGAGAAAAATATTGAAGGATTAGGGGGGGGGTGGCTATCATAATGACAACAGCACACAAGGCAAACAGGTGGATGAATAGAGTAATGAAATAAAAGAGGAGGGAGGAAAATAGGGTTTATTGAGGGTGTGGGGGAGGGGAAGAGAAAACAATCAAGTCAGGATGGGACATGACGTAAGATGGTCTGCTGTGACCTTGAAGCCTTCAAAGGAATAACTGGATTGGACTGACATGGAGTTGATTCCACAGAAAAAAAGGGGAGCAAAGGAGGAGAGCTGAGTGGTAGACCTAGATTTCAGGAAGTTAACGTGCTGGAGGTTACTGAAAGAAAATTTATATCATGGTCGGGTTGGGAGTGGCAAAGGGTTTGATGAGCAGTAGAAGGATGAGGACTCAGTGGGTGATGCCAATGATGTTTAACATTTGCAATTCCTCAGCATATAGAAGTGACAGATGTGATTTGGGTGTGCCAGACAATGATGGGGAGCAGCATTCCATCGGGCCATGAGCAACGGTCTTGTAGGCTGTGAGACGTTATGAAGCACTGAAGAAGGATGTGGAATGATGGAGATACATAGTCTTTGGCTAGCTTTGGAGGCAAGGTTATAAATGTATTGTGCCCAGGAGAGGTCTTTATTAATGATCCCAATGTCCCCATGGTGTCAGTGATAGCTCGCCTAATCTTCGCGAAGGACACCTTATGATCTTTAACATCCACCAACTAAGGCCAACAGATGGGATGCCCGTTTAATGTCCATCTGAGGAACGGCACACATATTGATGAATCGCCATGCTTGTGAAACATAGTTCAGATTCAGATTTGAACCCTTGCAGATTTGGATTCGGTCGGATTCAAACCCAGGCTAGACAACTTAGAGGCGAGTGTGCATAACTCTAGGACATCCTGCCAGCCACTGGTTAATGATAAGGCTCAGGAATTCAAGGGACAGAATTCCTTCGAGAACTTCATCACAAAAGTACATTGGTAGTTTGGCTTGTCAATCATTCAGCAGACACAATGACAATGTGACACTTGCCTACATTCAATTACAATGTTCTAGGTGTAAGAACTTCCCTCTTCTGATCTTCTCCAGGTGTGGTGTAAGTGATTCAGCTGCCAGCTATCTGTCATTGGGACAAGGTATTGTTGAACAAAATGTGACATGAAAATTGATACTGTAATAATGCTTGAGGTTGTACTGAATGAGGTTAAGTGAATTGAGACCGATGTCAACATGAGGTTCAGCTAAGGATGTCAAACATTCTGTATGTTGATCCAATGAGTATAAATGGATTCTTATCACCTTATTGAGCTGCCTGCTTTTGTTGAGTGGTTAAAGACATGGTGCTTCTCCACTGGCTCGTGTGGGTTAAATTATCATGGCTGTTCACTCTCAACAACCTGCACTTGGGAAGTGTGGCCAGTCTGCCAATCACCCCCAACACGAGTTGAAGGATGCCTTGGTCCTCCAGTGGACTGAAATGCAGGTCGACGTACAGTTTTATCACCCCCATACACTTTAGAAATCTCATATCATCTGCTAAAATCTATAAAGGTAATGTGGCATCAGAATTTTTTAGTTTCCTTTCGAGATGACAATATTTTGGCTTTGGTTTTCCATGTTACCACATTGGATATTCGAATAGGAAGTAAGTTTCCAGCTAAACCTCAAAGGTCGTTCAACAAGAGGCCCCTGAAGCCATGTTACTTGGAAACAAAGTGATTTCTGAGGCCCACTGAAAATCTGCCTTAGTAGTAGCAGAGG
This sequence comes from Eptatretus atami, assembly GCA_035128595.1. Lineage (NCBI taxonomy): Eukaryota > Metazoa > Chordata > Myxini > Myxiniformes > Myxinidae > Eptatretus > Eptatretus atami. The sequence goes on along the minus strand of CM068957.1, from coordinate 56,373,857 downwards.
CGAGAGAACGACAGGTCAAAAAGCCCTCTGGAAATCAATCCATCTGGGATGGTATCACTTGCATAGATTAAAGACCATCTGTCCAATTCTTCCTCCTTCACCAGGATGTTGGCACTGTTCGGGATGCTGACACGAAGGCTCATTAAAGTTAAATCAGTGCAATTCGATGATTAATTTGACGTTTGAATGTTATTCTTGATGAAGCAATTATTTCGCATCAGTCTTCAATTTGACGTATCTGCCAGAGCATGAGATAGATCATTCCGCATTCAGTCCAAGTGAAGTAAATCACACACCATTGCTCATTCTCAAAGGAAATGTCAATCACAGCTGCAGATGAAAGCATGCCCATATAAAGTTACAGTTTGATGCTACAATGTTACACAATGTGCAGACACACAGAGTATGGAGGCCCATCTAAAAAACTCCACGAGTTGAGGATAATAATGAAAGGACCATGATAGTTTTTGCAGAGAGAAAAAGACCGCATTTTTTAAGTCAGAAACATGCGATGCTTCATCCGCGTGACTAACTTGCGTCCATTAGTGTGAGACATGGACACGAGAATGCAATTCAAGATGGGGCAGGAAGATGATGAGGCTGACCTGCTTGCGCATAACATCCGCTGCTTGCATCATAGAGCGAGGGGGCAGGCCATGACATCTTGTCAACCACATTACCTGCTCCATTGTTACCTGCAGGGTGCACCTGCAGCATGAGAGGCACACGATGTATTATTAAGTATGACATCTAAGTACAGTTTCAAAAAATAGCTTCTCTTTTTCCATCAACACAAAACTTGAAATGCATCACTTTGTTGTACTACAAATAGCTATTTGGGTGATGTCAATGCAATCATTTCCACAAAGTTATTATCGGAATATTGTCCGACGATTATAATTCAGCAACGGAAGTGTGTTTCACAATAAAATGCAAAAATATATGGTAAGTCTGGTTATTGTTGGGAATAATTTTTTTATCTCGAATGTTTTTGGAAATTAATGTCTATGTTATAATTGTCAACAGCCTTTGCGGGAGCATTTTGCGTGCCCTCATGGACATCCAATTAATGTGTGCATTGTGCACTTTTGTGGTTGGTGTTTGTCTTGAGAACTTTTGTGGTTGGTGTGTGCCTTGTGCACTTTCACGGTTTATGTGTGCCTTGTGCACTTTTGTGGTTGGTGTGTGCCTTATGCACTTTTGTGGTTGGTGTGTGTTTGGGGCGCTTTTATGGTGGATGTGTGCCTTGTGCACTTTCACGGTTTATATGTGCCTTGTGCATTTTTGTGGTTGATGTGTGCCTTGTGCACTTCCACGGCTGATGTGTGCCTTGGACACTTGTTTTGGTTGATGTATCCCTCCATCCATTGGGACCATTCTCTGTGCAGAGCATTGGTGCTGCCTAAGCAGTCTCCTTGGCTATTGGGCACAATCCTGGACAGGTCACCACTCCGACACAGGATACCAGCAAGCTGGCACTCATTATGCTGACCTTGGAAGGATGACAGGCAGAGCCAACCCCACCTGGGTGATGTATGCCTTGTGCATTTTTGTGGTTGATGTATGCCTTGGACACTTTTGTGGTTTCTGTTTGCCTGGGGAGCTTTTGTGGTGGATGCGTGCCTTGGGTGCTTTTGCCGTTTGTGTGTACATTGGACACTTCTACTGTTGGTGTGTGCCTTGTGCACTTTTGTGGTTGATGTGTGCCTTGTACAACCTTGTGGTTTTGTGGTTACAGTGCATTTTGTGGCCGAAGTGATTTTTATGTGCTTTTATTGTTGAGGAGCTTTTTGTGCGCTTCAAAGGCCGAAGTGCATGTGTCGTCTTATGTGCTCAAGGTTTGTTTTGTGGTCAAGATGAATTATATTATCAAGATTGATTCGGTAGTTGAGATGCATTTTATGCAATTATGTGGTTGAGGGAGGAAAAATCAGAAATCTGAGAAAACATATCAGGTTGTGCATTTGAAGAGTCCTCTATTCCCATCATACCTGTGCACTCCGCTGTTACAAACGATCACATGGCAAGCGCCAAGGCGGTCACACAGCTCTGCGGTCACGGAGAGAAGACCGGCCCCCGAGTTTGTTGTACCAGTCATAACATTCCCTGGTGAAGATGTCCCGTCAGGCCAATGCGTGTGTTGGTCTTTACGATCTAGGAGCACCTCTGTGATGTGACTCAGCTCATCCAAAGCACCAAGTGGCCTTAACAGCTGCTTGAAGAAAGGATTATAACAAACTTGATGTTGGAACTGCGACCAAAGTATCTGCATACAACATTAAACTGAAATCACTGTACAGGTAGGGTGTCCCATAAGTCCTTTTATCCGCAAGTCAGCAGGTTTATTATTTTCTTTGCAGGTGAATTGGGGTAAGGGGTTTTGAAGATGATACAAGGTATGAGTAACCAGAGCCCCCTTTACATTAGAAGAGAGCCACTTTACTTTACCCCTTTACATTTTTTCCCACCTGTGGAACAACTTCCACACTCTCTTCAACCTCATTCTTCCCTGCAGGTCTTCAAGACAGCTGATCACCACCATATCAAATCATCCCCCATCCAAAACTATGATCTTTTCTACACACATTAAAACGCCCCACCCCTCGCACGATTTTGCTTCTGTATCCATGTTGTCCACGCCTTGCGTTCTCCCATATCCATCATCTTTCCCTGCATCCCTTCTTTGTCCATCTCCATCTATTTCCCCCCTTCTCATGCTGTTCATTTTGGTATGTTGCATCCTGATCAATTCTGTGTTCCAACTCTTCCATAAGCCTTGACTATGTTTACAAAAAAAACGAAAAAAAAAAACGAGCATTTCATGATGAGTATTTGGGTAGATTGAAATAATCAGACTGGAAACCCGATGAGCAACTGATTACCAAGGACAAATTTATTCAATTTTGGTGAAGATCCAAATCTGGGTCCGGATCCGACTACTAGAATTTTTAAAGCAATTCTTCACTATTGAGAGAGAGGGCCAAAATTGATATTCAGCACGATATCTCAAAAAGTGGATGACGGATTCAGACGGAACTTGGTGGACACGTTGGATGAGTGACAAGGAAGAATTGATTCAATTTTGGTGAAGATCCAAATCCGGCTACTAGAATTTTTTAAGCAATTCTTCACCATTGAGAGATAGGGCCAAACGTGATACATAGCACGATATCTCAAAAAGTTGTGCACGGATTCAAACGAAACTTGGTGGACATATTAGGTCTGTGTCAAGGAAGAATTGGTTTAATTTTGGTGAAGATCTGAATCTGGATCAGGATATGATAATTATTTAATTTTTAAAGTGATTCTTCACCATTGAGAGACTTGGCCAAAAACGATATAGTACCGTATAGCATGATATTTCAAAACTGTATTGGGCCCGCTATGTTCTTGTAGATCAGGCATTGCGTGGTGGAGGTATGCGCTCTACCGAGTGCCCTTCTCATTTGATATGTTTCAAGCCAGATTTCACAATAAGTCTTCAAAAACATGTGAGAATGGGTAAAATTGATAATTAATCAATGCATTTGTTTTATTTTGCTCACCTTATTCGAGTAGGAGAACGTTCAGGGGTACAGGGACTTGTGGGACACCCTGTATGTTCAAATTAATTTGTTTCATTGACTCTTATACTCACTTTATCAACCATGACCACTTTTGCTGTTGGTTCTGAAGGCAGTTTCTCTTTATCCAGGTAGAAAGACCTGAATGGAATGAAAGAGCCAAATGGATCACACATCACTGTACGCTGACCCTCAACATTATCAGGTGCGCCACTTTTCACCATTGCAACACCCACAAAAACGAGTACCAACTCTGAAATGACATGATGGTTAACAGGCTTTTCTTGTTCTCCTAAGTTATATAATCCTTTCTCACCTTAGGTTAAAGTCAGGGGTATTTTATCACAAGTTTCATTTTGACATTTTATCCTGCTGACAAAGCCATTAAGCCATGAAGAAACTTTTAGCCCAGAGATTGTGTTTATGTGAAATTATGAAAACCATGCGACCATTGCATACTGCCTCTTTTGGGTGGTGGTTCACAGTAATATCCTGTGGTGGTCCATGGTAATGTCAAAAGCGTCAGTCACTGATATACCAGAGATGATCAACTGGATTTAAATGTGATGAATGGCAGGCCAGGGTGTCATGACATTTACGTTGGCATTGATGAGAACATTCCTTGTCTGAATGATTCTGTGAGCAGGAAGATTATCATGCATAAAAATGATTCATGGACCATGTTGTTGAAGGGTAAGCAACACATGTTGCTGTAAGACATCATTAATGTCTCGATCTGGCATCCGCTTGCCATTGATATGGATCAAGTTGGTGCTAAATGTTTCAGCAATACCACCCACATCATGACACTTCCATCTACAAAAGTTGCGCTTCCTGGATGCAGACTAGGGTATTTCATTGCGCCTTCTGTCGAAATCTGAATTCGTTATTGAACATATCACTCGCCCCATTGCCTCCGTGTTCATCAGGCATGTTGATTTGATCACTGCAAGTCTGCTTGGAAGTATCGCGGAGTAAGTCTTGGATGCTGAATAGGATGACGAGCATGGATTCTTGCATCATTGAGATACTTCAAGATGGTGTTGACACTTACCCTGCGGGGTCCCTGGAGTGTGTTGGTAGCATGCTGGGCAGGTTGAAACCAATTGCGAAGATGGCTCATGCAAATATATCGCTCCTTAGCAGGAGTCGTCATCCTGGGATGTCCGCTTCTTCGCATATCTCTTGTTGATCCAGTGACTGATAATATCCTCCAAGCTAAAACATTTCCTCTCCGAACAGTAAAGAGCCTTGCAACATGGCGAATGGAAGACCCTGCAAGAATGTCTGCAATGATATGATTACTCTCATTTTTTTTGACAGAACTGGCATTTTAATGGATTGTTAACGAATGTAATCGGTGTGTTTTTTGAATTATCCACCGGCTGGTGTCGAGGAAAGACCGTTTCGAATTTCCTCAGAATTCCTCGTGTGACCTATGAAAACCTAAGGGTGCATGAGTTCCATGTGCTGAACGATGATTGCATGAGGTCATTAGAGAGCTCAGAGAACACGATCCGCCATACAGTGTTACTTCAATTTTAACAAAATAATGATTTTAATGATCGCTTAAAAAAAAAAAAAACATCCGAAAGTTTCGTGCTATTGAAGTAGTCCAGAAGCAGTCCCGAATACCACCCTTATATACCACCCCGATTGAACATTTATTACTTCTGCCACCAAAGGAGAATGGAGGTTACATTTTTACCCCTGTTTATTTGTCTGTCCGTCAGCACGACATCTCAAGAAGTTAAGGATGGATTCGGACGAAATTTGGTGGACAGGTTGGGTGTAGGACAAGGAAGAATTGTTTTAATTTTGGTGAAGATCCAAAACCGGATCCAGATATGAGAAATTTATAATTTTCTAAGTGATTCTTCACCATTGAGAAATATGGCCAAAAACAATATATAGCATGATATTTCAAAAAGTTATGAATGAGTTACGACAACGAGGTGGACGAGTTGATTCGGTGCCAAGAACATGGCGATTAGGTTTCGGTTAGGGTCCAGCCAGATGCAGATCCGGCCCATCAGTGGGATACAAACAAACTGTTCGTCCGGTTGTCTACCGAGTGCCGTTCTAGTTTAAATTGACGTACTGCAAAACTGGAGGTTTTTGAAAGTATCATGACAGATGATTTGTGTACTGCAATGTTCAAGTATATAGTTAAATTTAAATAAAATAAAGACCGTCAAAGTCGTGTAAATAAATAAATTCCGGAATTTACTGTGCCACTTTTACCGCAGTGTCCATAACTCCACATTATCTAACACACCATTAGTTATTCATGCCTGTTGTTTGTGTCCATTATGAAGTCCTTAAAAACAGTAAGTTTCCAGTTTGGAATGATTTTCAATTTTGTTTGATTGCCAGGCAGGCAGACAGAGTAAAAAAAGATATCTCACTCCTCTCTGCACATGTGTGATCGTGACAAATTCAGACAAAGTACAGTAAAACGAAGGACTCGTCTTCTTATTCATGTTTCAATTCACGTTCGAAATATAACATTTAATTTAAATAAGCTGTTCTTGGATCATAAACTGATAAGACAGATGGACAGACAGACAGACAGTCATGAAACAATTACTTAACCCCGTTTTTACCTCTGCCACCGAAGATGAAGGAGGTGATGTTTTCACCCCTGTCTGTCTGTTTGTTTGTCTGTCTGTTTGTGTACAGGATATCTCAAAAGGTTGTGCATGGATCCGGATGAAATTTGGTGGGTAGTTGGGTGTGTGACATGGACAAACTGATTTGATTTTGGTGAAGATCCGAATCCAGATCTAGATACGAGAATTATGTTAATTTTTATTATGATTCTTCCCATTGAGAGATTGAGCCAAAAAGATACAGTACTGTATAGCATGATATTTCAAAAATGTATTGGTCCGATATGTTCTCGTGGATCAGGCATAACGTGGCGGAGGTATGTGTTCTACCGAGTGCCCTTCTCGTTCAAAAATATTGGGCCTGATATGTTCTCTGGATCAGGCATTCGTGGTGGAGGTATGTGCTCTACCGAGTGCCCTTCTCGTTTCCTTTGCATGTGCGGGATAATTACGATACGTGGAAATTGCAATTAGGAGTTCTCAGGGTGCGATTTGTAAAATTTCCAGTGGGGGGAGGGAGGGGGAATTGTCAGACACCATGGGGGTTTTTATTTTTTTTGTTATTTCTGACTTTTACAAATTACAGGCTGTACATAACAATAGCCCGAAATAAATCCAAAAAGTCACATTACAATTAAAACATAGCCTTGGGGGGACTGATGGTTATTTCCCCAACAGGCAGGGTGAAAATAAGGGATTGTGGGGAATCGGCCATGGCCCCTCTTTCTGAAGCGGTGCAGTCATGGGCAGCACAATTTAAGTTAATGACATGGTCCTTATGTTTTATGAAGAGCTTGGTCTGTGTCTGGCCATTGGTTTCTTTAAAATTTATTTTAGTTTGAGGTGAAACCCCACCCATATCAACCTCTTACAGGGGGTGCTTCCTCATGGGGAGCACAAACCCATGAGACCTTACCGTTCTGATGTATCGTACCAAATTTGGTCCATATCGGTCATGTAGTTTTTGAGGAAAATATGTTTTAGTGAATATATGGGATTAGGAGAGGGAGGCAGTGGCCCCATTTCCAGTGGAGATTTGGCCATGGGGAGCACGAATTAAGTAAATGGCATGGTCATGATGCCGCATGACCAGTGTGGTCTGGATCCGGTTGTCTGTTTCTGAGAGCATTTTTGAATTAAATACCAATATTTATGGCAAAACCCCTCTTTAAACCCATTTAAATGGGCAGATCCAGATGGGGAGCACAACCACAAGAGAAATTACTGTCATGATGCATTTTACCAAATTTTGGCCATGTTGCTCAGGTGGTTGTGGAGAAGAATATGTTTTTGTAAAAATGAGGGATTTGGCGAGGGGACCCATGGCTCCGTTTCTGGGGGAGATACAACTTAAGGTTAGGGCATGGTCCTGATGCCTTGTGGTGAGTTTGGTCTGGCTCTGTCTGGCAGTTTCTGAGATGTTTGAATAAAATAGCAATATTTGGGGTAAAACCCAACTTTTACCCCCTATATAGGGAGTGCATCTGGATAGGGAGCACAACCCCATGAGACCTTGCTGTCCTGGTGCATCATACCAAATTTGGTCCTTGTCGGTCAGGTAATTTGTCAGGAGATGTTTTAGTCAAATGTTAACGGGCATAAAGACATACGTATGGCCAGACACCGAGCCCCACTCGATGAGCTTATTTCGGAGAAATAACATAAAAACATAGCCAATTAATACATTTCTCACACTGAAAAAAAAAGGAATGAAAAAATAATCTTGGAACTATTTCAGCTCTACATGCACAGATGCAAAACTTATTACCACTTAAATCAAAGTTCAGGTCAGTTCAGGTATAGGAGCATGCACCGGAGCAGCGTGTCACTGCATCCACTTTCCACAGGTACTCCAACCCACCTGGTGTTAATTCAGCCGCCAACAGGGCTTGAACTCAAGACCCTAATATCCCAAGCCCACTAACCTAACCACTAAGCCAACACCAGGCTTTGAAACATCCTCACTCAAAATTCATGACTGCACTACATTTTATGCAGTTGCAGGCAGACTTTGTCAATAGTTTCCAAACATTTCAAATGTAACTGTTGGAAGTGAAAGTGAAGATTAATTTTGTGCGTCACATCGTTGACATAAAATATGCGAGGACAAATGACAGCACCGGTGGTTCACTGCTCTCGTGAAAATCCCACCTTACCTTAGACTGTGATAAAAGGCCCGCACTTTGTCATAAGAACATGAGTTTATGTTGCGCTGAAGTTCCATTGGAGAGAGGCTGCCATGACAGCTCGGCACATTCGTCTGTTCGAGACCTGTGCACAACAAAACAAATGTTGGATTGTGAGCTTGGTGGTTAACACAGACAAGTGCACACAATCACACACACACACACACACACACACAATAATAGTAACCAGAATGGCACTCAGTAGAGCGCATACCTCTGTCAAGCTGAACACTTTACATTTTGGATCCCACTGATAGGGTGGATCTGGATCAGGACCTGAACCGAAATCAAATCGGCTTGTTATTGTCACGGACCAACTCATCCTTCTTGTTTTGTCATAATTAATCCACAATTTTTTGTAATATCATGCTATCATCTCAGCCCCGTCACTCAATGGTGAATAATCCTTGAATTTTTTTTTTTAATTCTCATATCCGGATCTGAATCTTCACCAAAATCGAATCAATTCATCATTGTCACATACCCAGTGTGTCCACCAAGTTTCATCCAAATCCATCCATAACCTTTTGAGATGTTGTGCTACATATCATTATTGGCCCTATTTCTCAATGGTGAAGAATCAATGGTGCAGATTGTTTTCTACCATAAGATCAGAATGAGATTCCAAAATGAAAATAAAGTAATTAATTCTGTCATTTCTAAAAACAACTTTATGAACTGCTTTCCAATAGCCAACATTGGAAATGCTTGATTCCCAGGTCATTGGAGATCTTTTTGGACTTTAGCATCTTCTGGTTCACGCAGTTCTTTAGATGTTACAATACATCCAAGCCTGATGAGCTTTCAACGTAGAAAAAGGGAAAGGTTTCAAGAATATTAACAACGGGACACAAGCAGCTGGCAAACCTCATATGATCAATGTTATTTCAGGTTTGGAATGCTCATGATCTATTATGAGTTCATCTTCCCCAGTTGAACGCTAGAGGGCATCAGCATTCTCCTCAATCCATTGCCTACTCAAGCAAGTTTGAATCCAAATCTAAACAAGCAATAGATGGAGGTTTGAATCCAAACTTCAAGCAGAATAATTTCATATTTGGGTCCCACTCCCAACTACTTTGGAACTACCGGGTGCCAAACTGTCTCTGGTTTTGCCCAGTGCACATTCAATTTAGGAAACTTTTAACAGTGTGTGACAATGTCAGCCATGAAATTGTACAAAATTCCTGAAGCTTTGTCCCATATCCAACTGCAGACACTCCAGTCACAATAGCCAACCGAGTGATTTATGCCAAGCCGATGGACTGCAGATCAGCCGGGATATTTCAAACGTGGACAGACAAGCATTGACCTCGTAGGCAATGCCATTGAGATGAGCCTCCCAACCGCAAACCACAAATATATAACATTGCAGTTGAAGTTCACCATAAAATAAATAGGCTGGATAAAACAATGTGGTAAGGTCTTTTGTGTCCCAAAGGACAAAGCTACTCAAAAGTATGGTATGCTTGAAAACACAGAAACAAGAAAACAACGTCTTCTGTCTCAGGGGAGTTAAAAGGGAAGGTAAAAGATAAGGTGTGGGGTAAATGGTTAGGGGTTAAAAGGAGAAGGTAAAAATAAGGTAAGATAAGGGAAAGATAGGGGTTAGGGATAGGTAAAAGGAACAGGAGCTGGTATATTTAGTAAAGCGTATTGTGTAGTGCCATCATGTGCAATCCAGGCGAGGGGAACATCCAGGAGATATTAAAGATGTGAGAGTCTCAATCACGATGTACAATGAAGCGAACCATGGCTGTTGTCATCACTGTTGTAATCACTGTTGTAATCACTGTTGTTGTTGTCGTCGTCATCGTCGCTATTGTTGTTGGCGGCAATATCGCTGTTTGTGCACTCCTTCCAGATACTTTTATAATTTTTAAAATTCCTTTGTTTATAATTCCATATATAATTTGCAAAGTGTCTGTTTGTGTGTGTGTGTGTGTGTGTGTGTGTGTGTGTGTGTGTGTGTGTGTGTGTGTGTGTGTATATATATATATATATAAAGTTGATTAAGTTCTCCAACCTGGAGGTATGCTGTCGTCATGACAATGCCATAACTGCAACCCCAGAAGAGCATTTTGTAATGCAATGATGCCAAGATCAAATGCTGCCACCAAGCAGATGAAACGTGAAGCTTCCAACTAGTTTTGCCTTTTTGGGGCTTGGCAGAGCAACACATCGCTGTTCTATCCTCTCAGTGACTTTGAAGCCTTATGGCTTTATACTGGTTATTCATGCACCCCAAACTGTGATTGGTGAGGAAACCAGTTTGAGTCCCAATACAGCGACTGCTCTTCATCTTCACATTATTCAACCTGTCCCAGTATTAAAAGATCATGGGGAGACCTGTTCTTCAAGCTCTTACATCTTCTTCTTCTTCTTCTTTCATATGCAGCACATGGCTGCAGGCAGCACCATTTGCTGGGGACACAGATGTGCCGCTGTGGGCTCTTCCATGAGTCGGTACCAAAATATGTATTCTCCAAACTCATCCTTGATCCCTCTTTCATAAAAAGTGTTTCAAAGCTACTGTTAAGTATAATGCAAATTCTTCCATCAATAAACGAGAAGTGTAACTAATGGTGCCACAAAACCTTGGGAAAAGAACACGGGGTGCAGGGGTACTCTTTGTCCGGCCTGCAGTCGTGGAGGCAGCCGTGTGAAGAGTGAGGGTGGTAGAGAAATGATGACTTGCATGGCTTGCCGGCTCCCTTCCACTTGGTAGGTCATCGGAACATCTGTGTGAAAAAAAGATCACTTGGGTAAGCAAGATGAGGAAGGCAATTTTTTTAAAGGGGGCAGGTAGGAGAAGAGGAGGAAGAGGGTTTGTAGAAAAAAGTAGAGGAAACAAGTAGCGTGAAGAAAGGAAAGGAAGGACGAGGAAAAAGGAGGAAAGCAGAAGCAACTAGAAGGGCGCTCGATAGAGCGCATACCTCCACCACGTAATGCCTGATCCACGAGAACATATCGGGCCCAATACATTTTTGAAATATCATGCTATCCAGTACTATATCGTTTTTGGCCCGATCTCTCAATGGTGAAGAATCACTTGGAAAATTAAATAATTCTCGTCTCCAGATCCGGATTCGGATGTTCACCAAAATCGAATCAATTCGTCCTTGTGACACATCAAACCTGTCCACCAAGTTTCGTGAGACTATGTCTGCAACTTCACGAGACATCGTGCTATATATCATTTTTGGCTCTATTTTTCAATGGTGAAGAATCACTTTAAAAATTCTCGTAGTCGGATCCAGATCCAGATCTTCACTAAAATTGACGCATTTCTTCCTTGTCACACACCCAAAGTTCCACCAAGTTTCATCCGAATCGCTCCACAGCTTATTGAGATATCGTGCTATATATCATTTTGGCCCTATCTCTCAATGGTGAAGAATCACTTTAAAAAAATTCTAGTAGTCGGATCTGGTTTCGGATCTTCACAAAAATCTAATCAGTTTATCCTTGTCACGCACCGAACCTGTCCACAAAATTTCATCCAGATCCGTGCACAACTTTTTGAGATATCCTGTACACAAACAAACAGACCAAAAGGGGTGAAAACAACCTCCTTCACCTCTGGTAGCAGAGGTAAATGTATGAGGTGAGGAAAGTAGGGTTGGGAAGGGGGGGGGGGGATAAATAGAAATTCAGAGGAAGCAATAAAGGGATGGGAGAGAACAAAACGTGATTCGGATCACAAGGTAATTAAGGCACAATTAAAGGCCAGTTGGCCCATGCTGCATGTGCTATATCCAAGCATATTGGCCTCATGCAGGTTACAAAGCTTCTGCATGGCAAGGAATTTGGACGGAATATCAGAAGCTATGCTTTTCGAAAAATTACCTTGAGATGATTAAATTTCACAATGTAAATGCAAACAGCATGGTTGACTTTATGGCACCGTCTGAAGAAGGGCATGATGCAGTGCCATCCATGCCATTGCATCAAATTGGAACTTTAATTTTTTTAAAATTTGAATCAAACTCAATTGGGAGTCTGAAGCAGACTGGATTCCCACAACAGAGCTATTCTACTGCTTCAAAGGCAAAAACTGAGGTGGAAGAAAGTGGAAAGAGGTTGGAAATGTGGAGGAGGGGATGAGGGGAGTCATAGGAGAAGGAGGAGAAGGAGGAAGAAAAGAAGAAGGAGAAGGAGGAGGAGAAGAAGATGGAATAAATTTGGGATAAAGAAACATATAGGATAAAGAAAGTTAAACTTTAGAAGTAAAATTAAAGAAGGGAAGGCAAGGAGGAATAAGGTGAGGAGGGTGTAAAGGACCATGGATGGAGAAACAGGGAATGAAGTGAAAGAGCAAGGGGCAAAGTGAAAGTGAAAACAAACAGACCAAAACAGATTACTTGGCTACCTAGACAGCCTTTGGCCTCAGTACTCTGGGCTCTGGGCTTAGGGCCAGTGTTCACCCACAAGGGAGCGAGTGTTGCATAGGCCTGCATTTAAAACACGGGATCAATGGTGCTCTGGTCCTCGACATGTCACAGGGACTCACGGAAATTCTATTCAGAAAAAAGCTTACAATCACTTTGGGATTCACTGGAGGCTTAGTCTGAATTGCCCCATGGCAGCCAAAACCCGGCAGTTTTGTACATGGAACTACAATTGTGTCATACAGAGCACATAAAGCACACAAAATAATGCTATATAATGCACCATCAAAAAGTGCAATCTGGTGTATGATGCAAACCTACCTGAAACTGGACGAGGATGTAAAATGGGGTCAACTATTTATTATTCATGCAAAAAGAGGCAGAATTATTGACACCCTTCCCATGCTCTTCCAGCAAAAGAAAACTGCATACAAGAATCAAGAAAAACTACACAACATAAAGCTTACCTTGTGCAGTGCAGCTTTATGCAGCTTTATTTGGCTGGAGGAGGATGGGAATTTATCTAATATATGAAGCTCTTTCTAACCACTGACTCACTGACTGACTTGTATTAAAGATCAGTACCTTCCGGCTGATGTAGAAAGCTGAAAACATGTGCCAATGGACATCGAAGCCAATACTCCAGGAAAAAAAAAAAATAATCACATAACCACCGGAAAGCACCGGAAATGAAAATATAGATAAATGAAAATAAAAATGAAAAAGATGCAGGTGAGCGACCCGAGACAATGGGGAAGCATGGTAACTTTGCATGCCGATGGACATCGAAGCCTATCCACCAGGAAAAAAAAAATCACAGAACCGTCGGAAAACATCCAGAGAGACGGTCAAAAAAAAAAATGAAAATATAAATAAATGAAAAAATATATGAAAAAAATAAATGAAAAATCAAATGCAGAAGTTGAGCGACCCAAGACAATGGGATGCACGGTTCGTTATTGCTTACAATGTGTAAGCATACCCCGCTAGTATATGTATATACTAGATGGAGCAGTGGAGGTCTAAAACAGAATTAAACTGACGAGGTTTACAGTCAAAGTTAAACGATTATGTGGTATGTCCTCTTGATGAGCTCATAACAAGAGCGAAACCATGGTCAATGTCTCCACTGTCCTTTACTTGTGACCATTAAATCCAAAATCTTTAAAATAGACTAGAATATGCTCTGCTGAAGCCAGCCAGGTCGGAAGCAAAGTGATTCGCATGGACACATGACGTTTAATGTTGTGTTGCATTATCAGGTTGGAAGTGCTTTGTTTTGGTTTATTATTATGCCTGACCGCAACCACACCTCCAGGTTTATGTGCAGTGAGGCAAAGGCAATGTGTTAGTGTGGTAGATGGCCATTGCTGCTCACAAATCATGCAGCTTTAGATATATGGGATGTGACGTGTGCCTCACTGCTGCATCAAGTTGGGAGGTATAAAACATATACATATATATACATATATATTGTGAAGAGTGCTCCCCCGATCTCCATTGGATGTAAAGTCCAACATCAAAGCGTCACCTCCAACCCGGAGGCTTCAGCCTGGCTACTCTGTCAAACAGACAGATTTTATGGTTGCCATTAGTTAAACATCAAACAGAGCCACCTATCCAGATTTTTGGGCTAATTTACCCTCCTCAGGACAGCATACCAATAAATATCGAACCAAAGATGACCACATTCGTCATTTATATGTCAAATGTACCTCCCGGCTGTAATGGTGCCCATCAGCCATGGATTATGTCTCACACGGTAAAACCACATAATCCACAAAGAACAACAGTCTATCTGCCACACAGACGATTGTTCCCACTTATGCAAACCAATCAACCAGAAGGCACATGAGTAGTAGAGAAATGGGGGTTCGAGGACACAACATTTACATGCAAGTTAATGGAGAAAATTTAAGGAAACTCTTTGGATAAAAACCTAAAACTCCTAAATTTCCTCCTCTCAACTAAATCTTAATGAAGTACTCATGTTATTTTTTTTTCACTATACACCAAATTTACAACTCAGTATTAAGATTTTTTTTTCACAGAAGAATTAATTTCCAATTCAGCATTAAGATTTTTTTTCACGATACTCAAACAGTGAACCAATGAATATTTGTTTATGTATAAATTACAACACTCATCACCATCGAGTATATTAGCAAAGAATAAGTTGGAATTTGATTCTTGGTCTTTGTTGAGCAGAGATGAAATGATAAACCTCTTTTAATGCTCTTGTCTGAGCCTATCATTTTTCCATTCAAGGATGTTTATTTTCTTTACATCCTCTAACTTATTTGTATAAATTTTCTTCAATAACATCGAGTTGATATTTCTCACACTCTTTATGTTTTCTATTTAAATACCAAGCTTGTCATTTTCTCTTTTAAACCAGTAAAAGGCGGCAGTAGCCCATTAAATTAAATTTATCTTAACACTTAACTATCTTAATACTTATGTTGATCTTAACTCTCAAATATCTTAACTCTTATGTTTATCTTAACTTTAAAATATCTCAACTCTTATGTATATATCCATAAGGAAGGCTGTCAACTCCATTTTCAAAAAAAAACCTCTTATCATCAAAAGCTCCCAATGCTTTCTTATTCACCTCTTCCATCTATAATTGATGTTAATAACTTATTATTGTATTCATTTTTCGATACTCTTCTTTCTTAAGAACTAAGCAGTTGTAATAATGTTTACAGTTTATTGTTTCTTTATTTCCATTTTTCTTTATTCCCTTTAATTTATCACACTTTTCAATACTATTATCAATATATTTATAAGCATAAGCTTTTGCTCTCAAACCCACAAATTCACTCATTAACTTTCCACCCAATTCATCTTTAAACTTCCCAATAACCTTTTTATTCTTTGTAGAGAATAATTTACTATCTGATTCATAATTACTTGTGTCATAAATATTAACATCCTGAGACATATCTTTGTAAATATCTTCTGTATTGATTTAAAAAATAAAACGAGCTATCTATTCATATAAAGCAGATTAATATTATTCACATATTTCTTCTTTAAGTTGTAAAAGTAATCATACATTAACCATTTTGACAAGTCAAGAATTTATGTTCTTGGGGGCTCCGGGGCCAGATAATATGCACCCGAGAGTATTGATGGA
>CM068957.1:56303885-56325230 GCA_035128595.1 Eptatretus atami | reverse complement strand
GGTTGCCGTCCTTCGACCAATGGGACTCCTCCACTGTGTGAGGGTGGCCCGCGTGTCACCACCGCCCTGGACCAATCAACGGACTTGGCACCCGTTTTGGCCAGTGACAGAGGCGACGAGCGCATTTTGCATGCCAAAACCGTCCAGTGAGGGAGAGCGGTCACGAGGAGGTGCCCCCCCCCACCCAGACAAGGAGAGGATAATGATTGGCGCGATCGGACTGTGGCCAGAGTGTGTTGAGACCCGACTGTGCTCGAGTGAAGTTACGATCCGTCTGGAGTTACGATCGCCTGGAGTTTAGTTGGAGTCAAGTGGAGTTCAGTTGTGTTGAAGTCCAGCGGAGGTCCAGTCAAGGTCGCGTCGCCTGGTCGTTCGTCTGGCCTGTCGGCGTTCTGTCTGATCCACCTTCACGCCGGCTGGAGTCCATCATTGGATTGTGTTGGATTCGAGTCCCGCCGAAGCGGATCATCGGAAACCGCACGAGGCGGGGAGGTGCGAGACCGGCTCTCCCCTTCGGCTCACCTTCCCTCCGAGCTGGGGGACATCAATAAAGGCCGGCCGGCCCATTTCTTTTGTGCGTGTGTGTGTGTGTGGGCCCGTCTGTTAAGTAGAATTGTTAGGTGCTTGCGTTATTGTAGATTGGAATATATTGCGGTTGTAATCTGCGATTCGTCTCCCTTCCTGTTTTTGCCCATTATTGTAAAATAAATTCCCCTCTTGTTGAATGTCCCAGCTCGTTCCCTGTCATTTCTTTTATTGGCTTAGCCGGTGCGTGTTGCAAAATAGCGAGACAGTAAATTGTGCACTTGGACGACAGGCCTTGGTGACCATCCACTCGGGTTACACACGGTAATGGCTCGTCTTAGCACGGTAATGGCTCGTCCCGCTCGAGGTCTGTCGAGGGTGTGAATTCCCGGTAGCTTTGCCGCGTGGGTAATTAGGTATATTTAAGTTTGGCAATTAACCCTACCCACGCGGTCGAATTATTGGCGATTCATGGTCCTGTAAGGGACCCGTGCCCTTCGGACTTATCCGAGGGTCACGATCTAAATTCTGGTGTGTTCGGTGCAGCCGCCTCTACTGCTCCCTCTAGCGTCGTGCTCACCACCGATACCCGGCCCCACAACAATTGTTGTCAGGAGTGCAGATATGGACCCCACGCCTCCACAAGAAATTTACAGGGTTCGAACCCACAATTGGTGTTTCGGAGCGGGGTTCGAAACCCCTCGCCTTCACGAAATTAACGGGATTCGGATCAGGGGTGTAGGAGCAACCCCCCCCCCCCCCGTTTCCCAAATGACGAGCATTTCAAATTTGCTCTCATACGCAACATAGCAAGCAAGATGGGCTGGACCAGGTGGGTGTAGAGATAACGGTAGGTTTAGAGGAACAATGGTCCAGGACAACACCGTGCAGGACAGCCCCATGCAAGAACTTTCCCCGCAGCCAAACCCAGAAGGGGTATTAGGAGTGGCAGGGGCGCGTATGACACCCCCCCTCCGTCAAAGCCCCCGCCCCCCGTTTCTGCTGGTTCGCACACCATCATGGCGGATCGGCTCCGCTATTTGACATGAGCCAGATGATGGAGATGTTGAAACAAATAATGGATGGAAATACAGCACAGAGGAGTGATATGCAGAAAATGGATGCAAACATACAAGATTTAAAACGAATGCACGAGCAAATGCACGCAAAATGGATGAGATGAAGGGCGATATGCGAACACAGCGGGTGAGATGCAGTGCATGAGGTTGGGTCTCCAGGCGGGGCAAGAGGCATGAGGGCGGACTGGACGAGGTGAAGGCAAAATGGCGGATTGGAGGATGGCGCCTGCACGTGGGGAACGATCGAGTCAGGAGGGAGTGTGGAGGTTTGTCGGCCCGCAATGGAAACGGGTGAGGTCGAGGGGACGAGCGACGCTGGAATACTTGGGGAAGAGACCTGTAAGCTCGGGCAGGTAGAGACGAAGAGCCAGGAATTGGGCATCGTAATAGAGGGGAAAGAATTAAATAAAGTAAAAGGAAACACACACACGTAGAGCTGGTGAGGGACAATGGGGGTGAGCTGGTAGAATGTGTTGGGACCCAGTGTGAGCATCGGATTGACCTCCCTCAGGAACAGGGGAGACGGTATGCTCCCTCGAAGTGGACTGCGACCAGGTGAGTCTGGTCGGCCATGCGAGGTCGAGCGGGTGCATGATGCGGAGGGGTCCATGCAGAGTTTGGGTGGAGTAGAGGCTTCGGGATCCCTTGTGTGGACTCCCATCCCCGATGTGATTGTCCCGGGAGAGTGTGGTGGAGTGTGTGAGTGGTGCGGGTGTGTTGAAATGTGTGAGCAGTACAAGTGACATGGCATGTGTGGAAATGTTACGCGGACCGACCCAGACGGTGGATGGGTTTATTTGGAAATCGCGCCGGCTCCGCCGAACATTGTGTCCAAGGTCCGTTCCTCGTTTTTGGAGTGGCTGGGCGAATGCGACTCTAGAAGCCGGCGTGTGAACGTCCCGTGTTTGGAAGAGACCGTCGCGTGGATGGCTAAAATGGCGAGTGTTGGATGAATTTAGAACAGTCGGGTCCCCATGCGAGCACGTGTGCGAGACTCTACGTGCGGCGCGGCGTGAGAGGCGTGCGCGAGACGTGTGGAAGCAAGTCGCGGGAGCGACACGTAGAACGCGCAGGGTCCGTGTGCGAGTGATGTCATCAGCACGGACCTTGCGGCGCGAGCTTCAGGTGAGCAGCACACGTCGGCTCGCATGGCGGATGCCCTGAAAGCGAGCGCTCGATGCGATTTGCAGGGTGATGTCATGGCTGCACATATCACCCAACGGAAGGACGAGCGAGTGAGCCGTAGACCGCCGCCTTGGCGGTGCAAAAAAAAAAAAGCCTCGCTCCAAGTACACGGCCGGCCAGGAAGTGGCAAGCATCCCTGCCTGGGCATAGGAGCATTAGTTAGCGGGATGGATTTAGCTTAGTTAGACCGGCCTCATGGGGGAAAGAGCGTCCTCCATGGCGCCCGTGGACTAGTTAGTGGAATTTAGTAGATTTAGATTTAGAATGGATTTTGGAGACAGGGACCGACATGGAATGTGTAGTGGGGACGTAGCTTAGTGATAGAGTTAAAAGGAATGTGCATTAGAATAAGGATGATGAGGGACACGAGCTAGTTAGGGAACATAGGTCAAGTGTGAGTGAATTGAAAAAAAATGTGTACAATGAGCGAGTATGGTTAGCGGGCCCGAGTGTGTGAATGGAGTGAATGTGGAATGCATGGTGCGAATGAATGATTGGGGGGAGGAGTGAATCCACCCAAGGACCCCGGGTCAGTGTAATGTTAGTTAGTGGGTTAGTTAAATTACCAAAAGGAGGTCGTTCTGTGTTGGTGGTGTATGAAGGCACGAAACCCAATTTGGAGGGGTGCAGGAGTCCATAGAGCGCTGGGAGCATGGCTGTTGAAAGGTGGGTATTGAGTAGAGGGCACCCCGGGCACCGGACTAGTCGGTCAGAGTAGGCCAAGGGTCCGAGGGACCGGAATAGTGTCGTGGGCATGGGCGACCGCGCGAACGGTACCGCGAAGCACCAAAAGCCACGTGGGTATCGGAGGGGGGGGGCAATGCCAGGAAGGGCAACCCCCACGTTCCTAGGGAGCAGGTAGGCTCGGAGACAGCCTCAGGGCCCGGGGGTGCCGTAGTTAGAGTCCGGCAGGAGGGAAATCCCTGCCAAGTGAGCCACGCTGCCCAGCCACGAGATTGTGCAAGGGCACGAGTGAAAATTTGTGGCAGGGCCCAAATTAATAATGGACACCAACACAGGCGACAGGAATCATGGTTGTTAGAACAATAGTTTAAAGAGCCAGGCGTATGGAAAAGCCCCGGGGTAGTTTAAAGTTAATAAATGCTAGGATAGTTAGGAAATGTACCCCTTCGCACCATCCATCCCTTCGCTCTCTGTAGGCAGCTGGACCCACCTTGGTAAGATGGCTGAATTATGTGGAGGCTATTCTGGGGCTTCATTGGGCCTCGAGACAGGATGATAGTCTCTCCCTTAGTCCCCTCCAAAAAAGGAACTTAGGGGTTGGGAGTAGATTGACAGGATAGGTTAGCCAGCCAAGGACAGTAGGAGGGTTAGGGACACTTGGAATTATCAGAAAAATAAATAAATAAATAAAAATAAAAAGGGGCCTAAATTTTTTGTTGTTTCCTTGTTGCAAACTAAGGGAGTGGGTATGGACAAAGACAGGCAAAGGCGATAGGTTGGGGGGGGGGGAGACAGTAGGGTAGGTCCGAGCCTGCCTTCGGAGCGGCCGGCACCACGCACTCCCTCCACAGAACCTCACGGACCATACCAGAGGCGGCCAGCTTCATATGCCAACCTGTTTATGCTACAGTTGCTGGTCCGCATCTGCCTTGCCATGCCTTTGTTGCCTGCCTTGTCATGACCCCATGCCTGCTACCCTTTTTGCATTGCCCCTGTGTTCACCATCCATCCTGTGCGCCAGGACCATCGCCAGTGTTTTGCAAGGACTGCCCTGCAGGCAGCCTCACCACGGGACTGCATTTGAGCAGCCCGTGCATCCATCATCTTGTGTTCATTTCCATCCAGACCATCCGTTTCAATCCATTTCCATGAGCCAGAGACTGCATTGAGCAGCCTGGCCACCTCTTCTGCATAAAGGCCTCTTCAAATGGCTTGTGGGACGGCGCATGGCCTGCCGTGTTAGGGTGAGTTGCCTCCAGAAGCTGGGGTATGAAAGAAAAAAAAAAAAAAAGAAGAAGATTCGCTGAAACGAACACACAAGGGGGACCTTTTGAGCAGCCCTGAGGACGACTGACCTTCAGCTGCTGTGCACTCACCCACACAAAATGACTGACTTGTTGTGCTTTATCCCACAGATGACAGGTCCTGGGCCATGGTTAGTGTAAATAGATCAGGTAAAATTGTAAATAAGTTTGCAATCCACCTGTGTGTCTGTCTTAGCGCCGGCAATGTATTTAAGTTGTCCGTGTGAGTCTGATAGTTTAGTTACGTAGCGCATAGGTTATTTATTTTTGGGACATGTATGAAAAATAATCGCACTCAGGGATCTGTAGGTAAATCGTACTAGGGGAGAACTTGCACATGCTGTTCACACGAAAATTCAACGACTCGGGACGAGTCTGTAAAAAGGGGAGGGGGTAGTGTTACGAATCTGGCAGCCATGAGCACTCAACATTCAGGTCCTTATAGAACAGTTATATCGGTAAGTGTGTGTTCTAGTTAGGGTCCGTCCCTTGTTTAGTGGGTAATTAAGTGTTCGTGCGCTGCGAAGTTATCCCATAGTCAGCTTTAAATCTTTATATCTGGCATCTTGAACAACAATGACAACAACACAAACACGCCTTCGCCTCGCTTCCTCAACCCGACGCCATAGCGCCCGCGTTGTCGGAGTTCAAGGCGGAACCTCATGGCGGCTCTCGCCCAATCGGGTGATGCGAGCGAGGTTGCCGTCCTTCGACCAATAGGACTCCTCCACTGTGGGAGGGGTGGCCTGCGTGATGTCACCACGCCCCCGGACCAATCAACGAACTTGGCCAGTGACAGAGGCGACGAGCGCATTTTGCGCGCCAAAACCGTCCAGTGAGGGAGAGCGGGTCGCAAGGAGGCCCCCCCCCCCCGGACAAGGAGGGATCATGTTTCGGTGCGATCGGACTGTGGCCAGAGCGTGTTGAGACCCGACTGTGCTCGAGTGAAGTTACGATCCGTCTGGAGTTACAATCCGTCTGGAGTTACTATCTGCTTGGAGTTTAGTTGGAGTCGAGTGGAGTTCAGTTGTGTTGAGGTCCAGCGGAGGTCCAGTCAGGTCGCGTCTCTGGTTGTCTGGTCGCCTTGTCAGCCTCGTCGCCTGGTCGTCTCGTCTGGCCTGCCGGCGTTCTGTCTGATCCACCTTCGCACCGGCTGGCGTCCATCATTGCATTGTGTTGCAGGTTCGAGTCCCGCTGAACCGGATCATCGAAAACCGCACGAGGGCGGGAGATGTGAGACAGGCTCTCCCCTTCGGCTCACCTTCCCTCCGAGCTGGGGCATCAATAAAGGCCAGCCGGCCCATTTCTTTTGTGCGGGTGTGTGTGTGTGGGCCGTCTGTTAAGTAGAATCATTAGGTGCTTGCGTTATTGTACATTGGAATTATTTTTGGTTTGTAATCTGCTCTTTGTCTCCCTTCCCGGTTTTTGCCCATTATTGTAAAATAAATTCCCCTCTTGTTGATTGTCCCAGCTCGTTTCTGTCATTTCTTTTATTGGCTTATCACGGTGCGTGTTGCGAAATAGCGAGACAGTAAATTGTGCATTTGGACTGACAGGCCTTCGTGACCATCCGCTCGGGTTACACACGGTTCGAGCACGGTAACGGCTCGTCCCGCTCGAGGTATGTCGAGGGTGTGAATTCCCCGGTAGCTTTGCCGCGTGGGTAATTAGGAATATTGAAGTTTGGCAATTAACCCTACCCACGCGGTCAAATTATTGGCGAATAATGGTCCTGTAAGGGACCCGTGCCCTTCAGACTTATCCGAGGGTCACGACTTAATTCCGGTGGAGCCGACTCTACTGCTCCCTTTCGCGGTCGTGCTCGCCACCAATACCCGGCCCCATAACAGTATTTACCAAGCCTGCCATGTTCACACGAGGTAATCCGCAAGGTTCAAAGTCCACTGACAAGGATGATCGGGGAGGTGAGCAGAACTCTCCAAGGTACGTTTCCAAGTATTTTCAGCTTTTTTTTTAGAAGCTCTTGTATCCATTTTGGGTAACAATCCTTATCTGGCACGCACAATATACGTTCCCTGCCCCGATGGCAGTTGTTGCGAAGGGTTTCTGCGCATGCACACCGGCCATTCTGGAGCAGATTATGTAATTTTGAAAGTCGCATATTTAATGTGACGACAAGGAAATTAGTAAAGAATGGGAATTAAACACATATGGGTATGGGGTTTGAACCTGGGTTCTGAGCATCATGAGCTCTCGTTCCGATTAGAATGCTAAACAGCCAACCCAGATATTTGCATTAAAAAAATCCTCTCAGTCTTACCACTGGACTGTGGAATCAACCCATAATCACCGGGTTGTTTTGCCCTTGCAGCCATGTTGGTTTTGACCGCCAAGCATAGCATTACACAAATGGGAATTACTCCCGAATGCCACAGACGACTCAGTGTGTGACCCAGAAATAATTTTATTTTCTGATGCTGAAAACACTGCCCCATCCGGTAACCTATATAATGAAGTGTACTTTGAGTTTTCTCCATGATACAGAAGTTATAGGCTGTCTAATGGAAATAATGCATTATTGAGGAGATCAAGTTCAGCAGCTGTAGCCATTCCTTCATCCTGATGGTTACATAGAAAAATGATAGCTATGTAGTGTAGTTTAGAACATTTAAGGATTGCAAGAAGGAAATAAAAAGTCACAAATCCAAACCATTAATAAAAATTCCATTTACCATGGTCTGGTACATCTGTGGAGCCGAGGCCAGGAAGGCTGCGTGTCGCTCTGTCCGTACACCCAGAGATGAGCCCAGAGACGTGGGATGCTGAGGATAGGAAATCTCAAGAACATTGAGGTGGCAGTTGGTGCACAAAAATCACTAGCATGTAGTGAGCCACTCTTTGACTTATAGGCCTTAAAGGTAGGCCAGGCCTGGTCTTGAGAGTTCTTGCAAACTGTATAAAGGTAGAGAGGCAAAGATTGTTTAGGTTAAAAGGGTAGAAACAGGGGTTGAAGACAACAATAACCACATGGGGATATTAAAATCGGCATGCCATGGCTATGTGTATGTGTATGGGTGGTCTACCTTGTTGATACATTTCATACTTGCTGTGTTTGTGGTATTGCATTACACTAAACCTTTATGTGCTTTAATGTGGGATAACTTCCTTCACGGTTCAAGACTCAAACCCAGCAAAACATTACACGCAGCTCAACATTGTAAGAGAGAGCAGAGCATAGCAATGTGCTTTGTGTTATCCGGCATATTTTGGGATGCAATCGAACAGGAGTGAGCTTGAGGGCAGACTCTGCGAGCATGGGAACTCGGTGCTGTTTTTTACTGGCTCGAACTCACGCGCCTCGAAGAAGCCATGTAAGCAACATCCAAACACCCACCCGCTTTCTCTGCACCATCACGGCAAAATTGTACGTGTTCTGCAAATGATTTTGATGGTGGCCCAGCCAACGAGGCCGAGATTTGTGTCAGAAACTTCATTCAAGCTCTTCTGCTAACTGTGTCCCGCTCCTCACCCCCACACACAACCCCTCCCCAGCCACCCAATTCTGGTGAGTGATGTCCCAAAAGCATGCCCAGTGGTTGAACAGCAGGAAAGATGCAGTGCTGAGGGCAGAGTGCCAGAAAAACAACAACAACAACATGTCCCTCATTGCCATTCCACCACGGGACCAAACTTACAGTTTCAATATTTACTACTGCCAGGTCCTGTGAGATATCCACATTTAGAAAGAATTGTGGCCAAAACATTCTCATTCAGATAAGAATAAATTTAGAACAAATTCTGGTTTGCTGACAACTTTTATGGCACAACTGTTTCAAAGCGGAAATAAACAATACGGAAGATAGGCAAGTTTTTGGTGAATACGATGAACATAGATCACAGCAACAACCATTCCCATTACGTAATTCCTTTTACTTTCCTCTCCATTAGCTTTCCCATAATTAAACAAGCACAAAAAATGTCAATGTCACTCAAAGCAGAAAATTCATCATGAGCGTCATCGCGGTTGCATCACCGGTCCAAGCCAACACCTTACGGTAGGTGGCAATGCGGCGAGCAGTTGTTGCAGTTGGAATTCAAAAAACGTGTGAGGGCCCGCAAGCCCCTCCACCCCATTCCTCGGCACTCTGTCGTATCCACGCCGCGCTACACTCGAGCGTTCATCATCGCGTGCCAGTGCTTCGAGTAGCTGCGAGCATTGTGTGGATGCACACAAGCATGTTAACTTAAAAGTAGTCGTGCAAAAAAAATACAATTCCAGGATTTATCTCATGTCTCTGTCACTTGCCAACGAACATGTCTTAGCTTTTCCACAAGTTACAATATGTAGATGAAGGGGTATCAATCTCTCCATAAAATGAACACCAAAAACAACCCAATGGAGGTGTTCAAGCCAGCATTTTAAAACTTCAATCTTGGAGTGCAGTACTCCACTGAGAAACACCTTTTAAATTTAATAGTAAAAATAGAATCAAAACATTCTGAGTAAAAATAGATCAAAAACACAAGTTATGCTTTAAAATACAAGCTAGGCTTTTGATGTGGCCTGTACATACTGTTTCACTCCATAATGCATGAATGGTACTTTAACAAATGCATGATTTGCATAAACCACTGAGATCAGAAAACATTTTTAAAAAAGAGAGGTCATGAAACACCTTACCCCATGCAATCTTGAGAAAAAGGACATGGGAAGGGTCTTTTCAAGTCTTGCTTTGCGTTTTGCACCAAACAAAGCACCTAGGCGTGCCATATTTGTCCAAATGCGAATCTCAAAGTTACTTCCCTCAGGGCATGAGATCGTGTAAATATTTTGTCCAAGTACTGGTGTTTTTGAAAGTGGCAACAAAAGCAGTTTGTGTTCTCGTGTTCAAGTATATAATTCAATTCAAATAAATAAAGGATTTAAAGGCTGAAGAGATAAAAAAAAATTCTGAAGTTTCCCACCGTTGTTGCAGCGCTTTTACACCACCTTACCTAATACGTTATATTCGTTATTCGTGCCTGTATTTGGTGTCCTTTTGTGACATCCTTAAAAACAGAGTTTACTGTTTGGAATGATTTCAATTTTGTTTGACTGACAGCCAGGCAGACAGAGTTTTTTTATCACCTTTCTCTGTGCATGCACGCTTGGGATGGGAATCTGTACAATTTGCTAAATTCAGAGCAAAAGTACTGCTAAACTGAAGGTCCGTGGTCTGATTCTATGTTCCGGCTCATGTTCTCCGGTCTTCAAAATAAAAAAACTCAATTGAAGTTAAGTAGTTCCTTATCAGAGACTGACATCTGTAAGACAGACAGACAGACAGACAGACAGACAAAGTGAACCAATTGCTAACCCCACTTTTTGCTTTGCAACGTGCAGGAGAAAATTAACGCAAGTTGTTTGTGAATAGGGTTTTTAAAAAAGAGGGAAAATAGACTTTTAAATCTGCTGTTTTTCCTAAATGCATTTATTGTCCATTACTTTTAAAAAGTCATAAAACTTCTGAAGGGTTGCAAATGTAATGCTGCAAAGGGGGGCAAAAGGAAAACACCCTTTTGGGGCACATGGATGCCAATTTAAAACACATTAGTGGAAGGGGCAGACTAATGACAGCAGAGTTAAAATATGAGTGGAGGTAACGAGATGAGATGTTTCATATGAGGAAGAAGTAAGTGGATCTGATTTACGTTGAGCAAATGGATCAATGTAATGAATATTATCAAATGGCAAAGAAAGGAATCCGCTTACTCAGTAAACTGTTTAAACAAAGTGAAAATGATCTCTCAATTCAAGTGAAAGATCTGATGAAGGGAAATAATTTCATGAAGGTTCCAAAATCATCGACTGATTCATCAATGCCACTAATCTCAAAAATCAGCACTTTATAGCATTGTGCTTCCATTTCAATTATTCAGCGTCTCCGTGGAGGGCTTTGGATGGACTAGTTCCTCAAGCACACAGAGATCCCATTTAATCTTCATTTCTAACTTTTGTGATCATCGCTTTTGGTGACCGTTTTCTTCAGGACCATATTCATTACCTGAACTTGCATCAAGGAAATACAACAACAGAGACGCGATTTGGAATATGGTATTTCACATGTAAAAGAAAAACTACCTTTGACATGCACTGCTAATATTATGTATTAATTAATGTTTTTCCTATCTGAAAAAGCCTCAAAAGGCCACGAAGCCCCAACCTGGCAAAAACATGCACAACAGAGTGTGCACACAAACCAGATGCGAGTGAGCATCAAGGAACATTCCAATGGTCACGAAAGCCAGTCCCCACGATCAAACGATGGCAAAGCACGGAGAAACGCAAGACTCTTATATCGCTACGTTCCACAGCAGGCCATCCGTGCAGGACGAAAAGGCCGGGGAAAAAAAAGGCAACGTGGCCGTCACGGAGAGGGACAGCCATGCCTGGGAATCAAGCAGTAGTGTGTGTGAAAAATAACCTAATGAGATTCCAAGCTTGGAATAATAAAAAAACGCTCAAACGTTTAAACCAGCAAGAAGAATGTACATTTAAATTCCAGCTGTTTCAATCCGGAAGGACGCTAACACGAATGCACTGGCACAAGTTTAATCAATGAAGCAGCAGAGCTGCCAAAGTGTGCAAGTTCACGGAAGGCCAAAGTCACTCTGTTGTGCCTCGCAAAATGTGGTCCCCACTTGCACGTCTTCAGCATGCTTTGAGTTTGAACACAGCATGGTATTCTTGTCAAAACAATTTTTTTTTTCCTTTCTCACCAATCCCTGAGCATTCACCTGGATACCTCAGAGCAAACACACTAACTACAAGCTGCATGTTTTGTGTTAGAATTGGTGGGAAGAGAAGTTAAAATAGGTTGGGAGAGGGTAAGTGCAGTGGAGGAATGTTGGGGGGGGGGGGGGGGGGGGGGGGAAATGTAGAATCAAGAAAAAGTGGTGGGGGAGTAGAGGTGACAAAATCCATTCTGCAAATGCATTAAATAATAAATGGCCAGCCTTTGTAAGCAAAATATAACTTCATTGTAAATTGTGCTTAAAATGGATTTCTTTTTCATCTAATGCCAGGCAGGAAGAACGACCAACAGGTTTTCTCACTTCTTCAGGATTACATCACCTCTTTCTAGCTCTTCCATGAGCCTCAACTTGTGGCACAAAATAAATAAATCGTGAACACCAGAAAGTAATCCTTCCTCCGAAATATGTGCAACCCCAATCTGGAGCAAATCATCTCCCAGATGTCAATCGTACATGATAAGGCCAGTTGGAACTGCTCTTCCAAATTTCAACTAAAAATCACCCACCAAGCAAGAATTGTGCAAAAAGTAAATCTTACAGTTATGAAAAACCAGTACATGTTAAAATCCACAGAAAACACAAACATATTTGACGTAATGCCAGTCTTATTGTGGGGTTGAGAGCACGAACCGGGGATGAGGTACATTATAATGATATTGCCATGCCTTTTCTTTCCCAACAAAGAACAAAAGTCAGAACGGACTTTGAACCTTCGGCATTGGGTTCCAAAAGGGATCATTTCGGTGATATGGTATCCTTACACCCTTTCTAGCATGTAAATAACGAGCTGGCCAATCGCCTTCGAAGCTGGACACTAACCCCATTCTCGGTGCACATTATGGCTTTTCTAACCTTGGCCCCGGCTGGTACGAGTTAACCTCAGTCCATTGTGCCCTTTCGTAACTCACATTTCAAACGCAGTTTCTCTTCGGCCAATCGTGGCTCTTTGGAAGAAAAAAACCGAATCTGGCACCTCCTTGCCTCGCTTGCCTACATCCATCTCAATCTGATTCTATTACCCTCATCTCCTCTATAAGCATACAATGTTCAAACTACTTCAATATCATAAACACTTTTTACTCTAATTCCATATGACATAATCATAAGAGTAATGTCTCAAAAATATCTGAGATAAATGTGAACCCATAGTAATGACACACACACACACACACACACACACACACACACACCAACACACACAACACACACACACACACACATCACACTCACACACACACACACACAACACACTTGGCTGTGAATAGAAAGAGCATGGATGGTTCGACATCCTTCTCCATAACTGGCAGGTGTGCCAGCCGTGCTTTCAAACTCATAATGCAACACCATACTCCACGTGTGGGTTATCCACCGTCAGAGTCACACTCTCGTGGTCCTGTGGAACTCCTAGGGTCCATTGGTCCTCTTTGTTCAAGTGCCGCTTGGGGCGAACGGGTGTGGCATCGCAAACTCTCCGTCGCTCTCTTCCATCACCTCCACTGCAAGGACAAAGCCAAATGGGATTGTGAGAGTTTGTAAAAAGATAAGTTTATTTTAACATTCCACAGTTTGATTCCAGTCGATGTGCTTCTAATTTACGGAATGCAGGCCTGTCGTCACGGGTCTCAGGATCTTTTATGGCTTGTCCCTAACCCTGAGCTGCGGCTTAATTACACAATATAAATTCAGAGGTAGTAAGGGTTTGCCTAGTAGGGTTTGAACTAGACTCGACTTAAAGTGTTAACCCTGTATTCACAGGCAGACATTAAAATGAAAGTCCAATTACGGTGTTTTTCCAAACAGTAGGTAAGTTTAGACAGGCACCTGAATAAATAACAAATCCTGCTTAATGTGCACGGGAACTGCATCAACAAGTGGCAGAGCCATGGGCCATGGACCAGGTAATGCACAAGAATGAATGAATGAACACAACATGTTCACACAGTGTAACAATTCTCCAGTTGTGTTCCATGTCCTTTGAACCAGGTCCTACGTTCCACATTCGTATCAAGCATAGGTGCAAAAACGACATATAGCAGGACATATATATATTATATTTTATAGGAGAGGGGGCATCAGTTTCACCTGGCATGTGAGCTGGAAACATAATTCATATTAACAAGAAACACAAAGACAGTCTGCTTGTTTACTTGTGTAATTTCATTCATTTTTCTTCATTCATTTTTTCGCCCTAAATTATGCCGTTTTAGGCACCAGCCAAGTTTGCCAAATGGTTGCATCGGCCCTTGGGGGAGGTATGGCACTCTACTGAGTGTCGTGCTAGTTTTTTTATGGTGATCGTAAGTTACATGGACGAATTGAACATTACAAGTAAAACACTTAATAAGTTGGTCATGTTTAATTTGAAGGGCAGTGCAGAAAGAAAAAATGCCGAAACAATAGAATATTAACTGAGGTGAGGCTAAAAGAAGGCCGGAGGGGAAGGGAGAAGAGAGCAGTGAGTGGTGACGAGTGGGGTGGGGGGAGGGGGATAGAGAAGTACATGGAATTTAATTGTGGGTCTCTCAGATGGGTTGTTTGGATTTTAACCACAGAGCAGATCAATACCTTTCCATGAATAAACTGACAATTTCATGCTCAAAGAAAAATGAAGGAACTTCACAAGCATGCTTCACCCAATATAAGATCACAACAAAAAGTATAAATCCATGAGGAAAAACTCATGCCACCTGCCTGAGCACAAAGCGACCCCCAAGGCTGGCCAAGCAGCTGGAATGACTACTTGCACACAGACTGTGAAAAAGTGCTGGCAATTGCAAGTCATCTTATTTTGCCTCCAGTTGTCCAGTTCACCTTCCTAAAACTGTGATGATCATTTTTACTTTTTTGGAGGATGTAGTTGCTATGAGCCTTGATTTCTTAACAAAACTGTTATGAGCCTCAACCTCTCACTCAGTCTTCTGATACTGTTCAATTCTCACTCAGCTCTTCCCTGACCATCAATCCTCCACTCAGCAATTTCATGACCCACAATCTCTCACTCAGCTCTTCCATAACCCTCCAATCTCCTCAGCTTCTTTTATTGACCCATAATATTCTCACTCCAGCTCTTCCATGAGCCTCAAATTCTCTCACTGCAGCTCTTCCGGGATCCGTTAATTTCTCAGCTCAGCTTTCTCATGAATGCCTCAATCTCCCTCTCGCTCGTCCATTACCTCATCTCCTCTGCTCTCAAGCTTCCATTACCCTCAAATCTCTCACTCAAGCTCTTCATGACCCAGAATCTCTCACTTTCAGCTCTTCTATGACCGTCAATGCTCTCACTCAGCTCTTCCAGGATCTCCTCAATCTCTCAGCTCAGCTCTTCCCATGAACCAGATGCTCTCACTCAGCTCTTCTATGACGCCTCAATCTCGTTCACTCAGCCTTCTTCGGGATCTCTCAATCTCTCTCAGCCTTAGCCGACCCTTCAATCTCCCACTCAGGTCTTTCAGTGAGCCTCAATCTCTCTCAGTTCTTCCTAGACCGCTAAAATCTCTCATTCAGTTCTTCCTTAACCATCAATGACTTACTCAGTTCTTCCGTAACCTCAATCTCTCAACACAGGTCTATCAATGACTCTCAATCTCTCCACTCAGCTCTTCCTGGACCCTTAATCTCTCACTAAGCTCTTCCTTAATGGCCCCTTACACTCTCACTCAGCTACTTCCTAATGAGCATCAATCTCTACTCTCAGACTCTCTTACAATCAATTTCTTCACTCAGCTCTCCATGACCCTCATCTCTGTCAGCCTTCGTTCCATGAGCCTTGATCTCTCACTTGGCTTCTCTGACCGTACAAGGGAACAACAACATAAACACAACCTAACATCAACAAGCCTCTTCCATGAGCCTCATCCCTCTTCAGCTCTTCATAAAACCTCATCTCTCACTCAGCTTCTTGCCGACGACCCTCAATCTCCACTGTCAGGCTTCCAGGAAGCCTAAATCTCTCAGCTCAGGTTTCCAGGAGCCTGCAATCTCCTCACTCAAGTTCTTCCTAACCCCTCAATCTCTCATCCAGTTCTCCCTCCAACACCTCATCGTTTTCTCAGCTCTTCCATGACCCTCAATCTCTCCTCAGCTTTTTATGAACCTGTCACATCTCTCACTCACCTACTTCTATGACGCTAATTCTCTCACTCAGCTCTTCGATGACGGCCTCAATTTCTCACTCGGTCTTTTCTATGACCATCATCTCTCACTCAGATCTTCCATGACCTCACACCTCTCACTCAGCTCTTTCCAATGACCCTCAAACCTCTCACTCAGCTCTTTCGCTATGACCCTCATCTCTTGTCAGCTCTCCCTGAGCCCGATCTCTCACTATCGGCTCTTCGTGTACCTCAACCTCTCAATCAGCTCTTCCAGTGACCTCAATCTGCTCATTCAAGCTCTTGCACGACGCCTCAATCTCGCCACTGCAGGTCTTTCCCAAGGAGCCTTAATCTCTCATCAGGTCTTCCAGGAGACCATGCTAATCTCTCACTCAGTTCTTCCCATAACCTCAATCTCTCATTAGTTCTTCCTCACCCTCAGATCGGTTTCTCAGATCTTGCCATGACCCTCATCTCTCACTCAGCTTCTTTGTAAATGAACTCATCTCTCGACGTCACACTCTTCTCTATGACCCTAAAATCTCTTCATCAGCTCTTCGATGACCTCAATCTTCACTCGCTTTCTATGCATCTCAATCTCTCACTCAGATCTTCCTAATGAACTCCTCAACCTCTCACGATCAGCTCTTCCATGACCTCAACCTCCCACTCAGCTCTTCCATGACCCTCAACTCTCTTGTCAGCTTCTTCCATGAACCCTCAATCTTCACTGCAGCTCTTGCACGATCGCCTCAATCTCCCCTCAGGTCTTCCAGGAGCCTTAATCTCTCACTCAGGTTCTTCAGGAGCCTCAATCTCTCACTCAGTTCTCCCATAACCCTCAATCTCTCATTCAGTTGCTTCCTCAACCTCCATCGCTTTATTCAGTTCTTCCAACCTCAATCTCCTCACACAGGTCTATCAATCCCAAACCCTCCATCTTCTCACGCAGCTCTTCCATGACCCTGCACTCTCTCCTCAGCACTTCTATGACCCTTAATCTCTCACATCAGCTTTTTCCATGACACTTAATCTCTCAACTAAGCTCTTCGATGACCCCTTAATCTCCTCACTCTGCTCTTTCCATGACCCTCAATCTCTCAACTCGCTGCTTCCAATGATCTCAATCTCTGCGCATCGGCTCTTCCATGACCCTCAAATCTCTCATGCAGCTCTTCATGACCCTGCAATCTCTCACTCAGCTCTTCTACGACCCTGCAATCTCCCACTCAGCTTCTTCCATGAGCCTCCAATCTCTCTCAACCTTTCATAGCCTCAATCTCTCACCCAGATCTTTCCCTCAACCTCAACCTCTCAGCTCTTCCATGAGCCTCAATCTCATCACTCACCTCTTCAATTAACCCTCAAATCTCTCACTCACTCTTCCATGACCTCAATCTCTCACTGTTAGCTCTTCCATGACCCTCAATCTCTCAACTCAGCTCTTCTGACCCCCTCAATCTCTCACTCAGCTTTTCCATGACCCTCAATCTCTCACTCAGCTCTTCCATGACCCTCAATCTCTACTCAGCTCTTCCCCGATGACCCTCAATCCTCACTCCGCTATTCCATGACCCTCATTCTCTCATCCGCTATTTTCCATAACCCTCATCTCTCACTCTGGCTGCGCCTTCATAAGTTTTAATCTAACTCTTTCTAGTCCATTAGCCCTCGATGGTTGACACTCATTCCATGATATTTGATTCTTATTCAGGCTTTCCAATGATCTTCCATCTGTTTACTTTCAACTCTTTTTTGTACTAATTGCAGTCTGCTTAGCTGGTTCTTCCATGAGACCAATCTCTTACTCAGCCCTTACCATTAAAATTTTGGATAATTTCAGCAGCCAATTCTTTCAGTACTCTCCATCGCTTAACTCAGTTCTTTCGTCGAGGGGTATTCCTCCTTACTGGCTGCAAGAGGATGGCCGAGAGTATATGCACACTCACTTCTAAGCTTCCGGCATGGGTTGAATCCTGACGCCAGCTATAAACTGCCATTATGGTGTTTCACAGGCAGGGCGATTCATCAATACTGTTGCCGTCCCTCGGATGGACGTTAAACAAGCGACACAAAATGTCCCCAGATAAAAATAATCGCATGATTAAATTTGAGTTCCATGTCATTCCATATTGGTTTTCTGTCTGAAGGAAAGTTCAAGACAAGGAAATGATGTTTAACTGGAAGAAAGAAAATGGGAGATCCTCTGGAAGATATGCAGAATTGTACCACCCTGCAGGAATGACTGTGTGCCATAAGTTCTAAGTGCTTTATTCAACAAAAAGAGTAAACTAATCTGAGCTGACGAGATAAGAGGTAGAACTAAATTGGCTCTTTTGATCAATTTTACTCACTCTTCATGAACCCTAGAATTTTGTATCTAATACGTTTTTTCAGCTGTTAGATGAGCTTTTGGGCACAATGTCCAGTTATACACAAAACAGAAAAACAATGTATGTGTATTGTTTTGTATAATATATATATAATAAATATATAAAATATAATATAATATATATATATATATAATAATATATATTAATATATTATATATATTGGTTAACGGCTGTGGAAATTCGCAACCCACATTCAGGTCCCGTAGGTGAGATATCTCTTAAGTACATGTGAGTTAGCCCAAAACCCGTTGTCTAGAGGGAATTTATGTGATTTTTCGGGCTGCGACGCTTTGAGATAGCCGTTTTTTTCTGTTAATCTTTATTTTGAAGCCAACCACGTCTCAACCCGCCAATCACACAACAACCACCTTAACCACCACGCCAGCCATCATCACCAACTAACAACCAACGCTCCAACCCTGCAGACAACAACAACATACGCCAACAGCCAGAACCTTAACTTCACAACTCGCTCCCGACATCATCGCATCAATGCCATTCCCAACGGCACCATGACCATCAAACCACCACCAAACCCTCCACCACCCCTCACTCTCTCCTTCTATGGCCATTCCCACACCAAACCTGTGGAACACTGAGCGTCGGGCTGTCTTTTGGGATCGTTCAGCGATACGCACCGAGCCGCGAGCGCAAATAGCGGCCTTTCCGAGGAAAAATTCGGATCACAAACGCTACATACGCCCACTCTGAATGCCGTCCAATTAGCGAGCGCGGGCCGGCTTGGCCCCGCTCAAGGTGCGTGTGTGAAATCGATATATGCAAATTCCTAGGATCAAGGGGAGATTTCACGCCCACGTTTCCCTCCAACCAATGGGCGAGCGTGGCTCCACCCCCGGGTCATCCTGATCCGGATATTTGCATATTAGCTGCTCCTGCCCGGCCTATAAGAAGGCGAGCGCAGGCGAATGGATCAGTCGAGTTGTTGGGCAGAGTGAGGAGGTTTTGGGTGAGAAGAATCGAGTGGAGGTGGGTGGAGTGTTGGAGTCCAAGAGAGTTGTTGCTGAGTCCAAGTTGGGTTTCTGGAGTCGGATGAAGAAGAGTTGGGCGGGAAGAGGCAAAGGGAGCTCGGTCCGAGGCGAGAAGGACGGCGGTCGGCGACGAGGTCGGCGGGGTGGGATTCGCTCGTCGCGGGATCCCAAGCCAGCCAGCCCATTCTCCTCCCCCAAGGGCATCAACAATTCCCCCCTTTCCCCCGCGCTGAAGATAGTGCAGAGGGGGCCCTGTTCCCCCAACCCCCACTCCAAGCGTCGTGCAGCGAAGGCCCGCCAAGGGAGCACGGAGTCGGGCAAAAGCCGCAACGGCACATTTTTGCGGCGAGCCCGCAACAGCCGTCAACGAGGACGCGTTACGGTAGGACCCCCTCGGTCCTCGCGGCCTGGCCCGCTCCTCCAGGTCACGCGCCCATTTGGCCTACAGGCCTGTCTGCCCTTGTCTTTGAGGGTGGCTTCTTTCCTTTGGCTTTTGAGTAAAATGTGTGGTTGGCGCCGTCTGTAAAGTAGAACTGTATGTGTTTGCCGTGTGTGCGCGTAAGTCGGTAGTACTCTGCTCGTTGTTTGCTTTTGTTTTGGTTGCTATAATGTGCATTTTGATTACTGTATGGCTGTATATGTGTGCTTTACGTGTGTCGCGTAATAAATGTGCATGTGTGTTAAACCGTCCCAGTTCGCTTTCCGTCTCTTTCTTTTAATTTGACTCTCCATCCTGCTTCACGTAAATGGTTCGTAGTGGGCTTAATACGCCCGGTAATTAATCGGAACCGTGCAGGTCGAGGATAACAACCGCTCGGTTATCCCGATAGCAGGAACAAGGCGCCAAGCGGCTTCGGACCGGAGTCAACGCTGTGGCGAGGTACGATCGACCGGTTTACACATCCGCGTGGGTAACTTAGGTAGGTCGAGTTTGGCGAACACCTATCCTACGCGGGTGGCCCGATTGGCACGATTGTGGTGAGGTCGAAGGCCTGCAACCCGTGACTGGCCTCCGGGCGATAGTTCCGGAGGGTCACGACCTGAATTGTCCGTCCGGTGGGCACGTGCCGCGATTCGAGTCACGTGGCCGTTCGCAACGCCGGGCGGGCGCGAAAATGCAACAATATTATATAATATACATACAGTACATATGACAACACACACACATATATATAATATATATATAATATATATAGTATATATATATATATATATATACACATGTATATATATAATAATATACATATACATATATATATACATATATATATATATATAATATATATATTTATATTTTGAGGCTCCTTAAAAGAGTGGGGCCACAGAACAGATCAGGGACACAACATAGCAAAGGGAACAGTTGGGGAAACCACCTTAGCACAGGGAGGGAGAAGTACACAGAGACAGACAAACAAGGGTTCAGGTAAACGATGAGGGGTAGGGGGAATGCAAGGGGTGGGACAAGAATGGATATAAGAAGCAAACTTTTGGGTGGTATGGAGGGTGGTTTAACGGGTGTTGAAAAGATCATCGGTTTAGGATGGGAGATGACTTGAGATGGTGGGGTGAAACAGCTGTTCTTGAAGATCTGGAGGGAAGAATGAGATTGAAGATAGTGTGGAAAGGTTGCGTTCCACAGGCCAAGGAAAAAAGAGGAATAAATGGAGTGGGAGGTTGAGCAGTGGTTTGGGATTTAGGCAGTTTCAGCGAGGAGGGGGGTTGGCTGGGGGAGCTGTGTGCGCCCTGCAAGATACCTGTAAGTGAGGGAGGTTGGGGGTGGGGGAGTTCATTTTGGCCACGTGCTTGAAACACAAACCCTTTATGGTTTAAATAAAATCTAAATAACCCGATCAAGACCCGACTGTGCTCGAGTGAAGTTACGATCCGTCTGGAGTTACGATCCGCCTGGAGTTTAGTTGGAGTCAAGTGGAGTTCAGTTGTGTTGAAGTCCAGCGGAGGTCCAGTCAAGGTCGCGTCGCCTGGTCGTCTCGTCTGGCCTGTCGGCGTTCTGTCTGATCCACCTTCACGCCGGCTGGAGTCCATCATTGGATTGTGTTGGATTCGAGTCCCGCCGAAGCGGATCATCGGAAACCGCACGAGGCGGGGAGGTGCGAGACCGGCTCTCCCCTTCGGCTCACCTTCCCTCCGAGCTGGGGGACATCAATAAAGGCCGGCCGGCCCATTTCTTTTGTGCGTGTGTGTGTGTGTGGGCCCGTCTGTTAAGTAGAATTGTTAGGTGCTTGCGTTATTGTAGATTGGAATATATTCGGGTGTAATCTGCGATTCGTCTCCCTTCCTGGTTTTTGCCCATTATTGTAAAATAAATTCCCCTCTTG
>CM068957.1:56283709-56300920 GCA_035128595.1 Eptatretus atami | reverse complement strand
CGGGGGTGCCGTAGTTAGAGTCCGGCAGGAGGGAAATCCCTGCCAAGTGAGCCACGCTGCCCAGCCACGAGATTGTGCAAGGGCACGAGTGAAAATTTGTGGGCAGGGCCCAAATTAATAATGGACACCAACACAGGCGACAGGAATCATGGTTGTTAGAACCAATAGTTTAAAGAGCCAGGCGTATGGAAAAGCCCCGGGGTAGTTTAAAGTTAATAAATGCTAGGATAGTTAGGAAATGTACCCCTTCGCACCATCCATCCCTTCGCTCTCTGTAGGCAGCTGGACCCACCTTGGTAAGATGGCTGAATTATGTGGGGGCTATTCTGGGGCTTCATTGGGCCTCGAGACAGGATGATAGTCTCTTCCCTTAGTCCCCTCCAAAAAAGGAACTTAGGGGTTGGGAGTAGATTGACAGGATAGGTTAGCCAGCCAAGGACAGTAGGAGGGTTAGGGACACTTGGAATTATCAGAAAAATAAATAAATAAATAAAAATAAAAAGGGGCCTAAATTTTGTTGTTTCCTTGTTGCAAACTAAGGGAGTGGGTATGGACAAAGACAGGCAAAGGCGATAGGTTGGGGGGGGGGAGACAGTAGGGTAGGTCCGAGCCTGCCTTCGGAGCGGCCGGCACCACGCACTCCCTCCACAGAACCTCACGGACCATACCAGAGGCGGCCAGCTTCATATGCCAACTTTTTATGCTACAGTTGCTGGTCCGCATCTGCCTTGCCATGCCTTTGTTGCCTGCCTTGTCATGACCCCATGCCTGCTACCCTTTTTGCATTGCCCCTGTGTTCACCATCCATCCTGTGGCGCCAGGACCATCGCCAGTGTTTTGCAAGGACTGCCCTGCAGGCAGCCTCACCACGGGACTGCATTTGAGCAGCCGTGCATCCATCATCTTGTGCTTCATTTCCATCCAGACCATCCGTTTCAATCCATTTCCATGAGCCAGAGACTGCATTGAGCAGCCTGGCCACCTCTTCTGCATAAAGGCCTCTTCAAATGGCTTGTGGGACGGCGCATGGCCTGCCGTGTTAGGGTGAGTTGCCTCCAGAAGCTGGGGTATGAAAGGAAAAAAAAAGAAAAAAGAAGAAGATTCGCTGAAACGAACACACAAGGGGGACCTTTTGAGCAGCCCTGAGGACGACTGACCTTCAGCTGCTGTGCACTCACCCACACAAAATGACTGACTTGTTGTGTCTTTATCCCACAGATGACAGGTCCTGGGCCATGGTTAGTGTAAATAGATCAGGTAAAATTGTAAATAAGTTTTGCAATCCACCTGTGTGTCTGTCTTAGCGCCGGCAATGTATTTAAGTTGTCCGTGTGAGTCTGATAGTTTAGTTACGTAGCGCACTAGGTTATTTATTTTTGGGACATGTATGAAAAAAATCGCACTCAGGGATCTGTAGGTAAATCGTACTAGGGGAGAACTTGCACATGCTGTTCACACGAAAATTCAACGACTCGGGACGAGTCTGTAAAAAGGGGAGGGGGTAGTGTTACGAATCTGGCAGCCATGAGCACTCAACATTCAGGTCCTTATAGAACAGTTATATCGGTAAGTGTGTGTTTCTAGTTAGGGTCCGTCCCTTGTTTAGTGGGTAATTAAGTGTTCGTGCGCTGCGAAGTTATCCCATAGTCAGGCTTTAAATCTTTATATCTGGCATCTTGAACAACAATGACAACAACCACAACACGCCTTCGCCTCGCTTCCTCAACCCGACGCCATAGCGCCCGCGTTGTCGGAGTTCAAGGCGGAACCTCATGGCGGCTCTCGCCCAATCGGGTGATGCGAGCGAGGTTGCCGTCCTTCGACCAATAGGACTCCTCCACTGTGGGAGGGGTGGCCTGCGTGATGTCACCACGCCCCCGGACCAATCAACGAACTTGGCCAGTGACAGAGGCGACGAGCGCATTTTGCGCGCCAAAACCGTCCAGTGAGGGAGAGCGGGTCGCAAGGAGGCCCCCCCCCCCCGGACAAGGAGGGGATCATGTTTCGGTGCGATCGGACTGTGGCCAGAGCGTGTTGAGACCCGACTGTGCTCGAGTGAAGTTACGATCCGTCTGGAGTTACAATCCGTCTGGAGTTACTATCTGCTTGGAGTTTAGTTGGAGTCGAGTGGAGTTCAGTTGTGTTGAGGTCCAGCGGAGGTCCAGTCAAGGTCGCGTCTCCTGGTTGTCTGGTCGCCTTGTCAGCCTCGTCGCCTGGTCGTCTCGTCTGGCCTGCCGGCGTTCTGTCTGATCCACCTTCGCACCGGCTGGCGTCCATCATTGCATTGTGTTGCAGGTTCGAGTCCCGCTGAACCGGATCATCGAAAACCGCACGAGGCGCGGAGATGTGAGACAGGCTCTCCCCTTCGGCTCACCTTCCCTCCGAGCTGGGGGCATCAATAAAGGCCAGCCGGCCCATTTCTTTTGTGGCGGGTGTGTGTGTGTGGGCCCGTCTGTTAAGTAGAATCATTAGGTGCTTGCGTTATTGTACATTG
Source organism: Eptatretus atami (assembly GCA_035128595.1). Lineage (NCBI taxonomy): Eukaryota > Metazoa > Chordata > Myxini > Myxiniformes > Myxinidae > Eptatretus > Eptatretus atami. Next base: position 56,298,426 of record CM068957.1, on the reverse strand, counting down.
GAATATATTTGGTTGTAATCTGCTCTTTGTCTCCCTTCCCGGTTTTTGCCCATTATTGTAAAATAAATTCCCCTCTTGTTGATTGTCCCAGCTCGTTTCCTGTCATTTCTTTTATTGGCTTATCACGGTGCGTGTTGCGAAATAGCGAGACAGTAAATTGTGCATTTGGACTGACAGGCTTCGTGACCATCCGCTCGGGTTACACACGGTTCGAGCACGGTAACGGCTCGTCCGCGCTCGAGGTATGTCGAGGGTGTGAATTCCCCGGTAGCTTTGCCGCGTGGGTAATTAGGAATATTGAAGTTTGGCATTAACCCTACCCCACGCGGTCAAATTATTGGCGAATAATGGTCCTGTAAGGGACCCGTGCCTTCAGACTTATCCGAGGGTCACGACTTAAATTCCGGTGGAGCCGACTTACTGCTCCCTTTCGCGGTCGTGCTCGCCACCAATACCCGGCCCATAACAGTATTTACCAAGCCTGCCATGTTCACACGAGGTAATCCGCAAGGTTCAAAGTCCACTGACAAGGATGATCGGGGAGGTGAGGCAGAACTCTCAAGGTACGTTTCCAAGTATTTTCAGCTTTTTTTTTTAGAAGCTTGTGATCCATTTTGGGTAACAATCCTTATCTGGCACGCACATATACGTTCCCTGCCCCGATGGCAGTTGTTGCGAAGGGTTTCTGCGCATGCACACCGGCCATTCTGGAGCAGATTATGTAATTTTGAAAGTCGCATATTTAATGTGACGACAAGGAAATTAGTAAAGAATGGGAATAAACACATATGGGATATGGGGTTTGAACCTGGGTTCTGAGCATCATGAGCTCTCGTTCCGATTAGAATGCTAAACAGGCCAACCCAGATATTTGCATTAAAAAAATCCTCTCAGTCTTACCACTGGACTGTGGAATCACCCATAATCACCGGGTTGTTTTGCACTTGCAGCCATGTTGGTTTTGACCGCCAAGCATAGCATTACACAAATGGGAATTACTCCCGAATGCCACAGACGACTCAGTGTGTGACCCAGAAATAATTTTATTTTCTGATGCTGAAACACTGCCCCATCCGGTAACCTATATAATGAAGTGTACTTTGAGTTTTCTCCATGATACAGAAGTTATAGGCTGTCTAATGGAAATAATGCATTATTGAGGAGATCAAGTTCAGCAGCTGTAGCCTTTCCTTCATCCTGATGGTTACATAGAAAAATGATTAGCTATGTAGTGTAGTTTAGAACATTTAAGGATTGCAAGAAGGAAATAAAAAGTCACAAATCCAAACCACTTAATAAAAATTCCATTTACCATGGTCTGGTACATCTGTGGAGCCGAGGCCAGGAAGGCTGCGTGGTCGCTCTGTCCGTACACCCAGAGATGAGCCCAAGAGACGTGGGATGCTGAGGATAGGAAATCTCAGAACATTGAGGTGGCAGTTGGTGGCACAAAAATCACTAGCATGTAGTGAGCCACTCTTTGACTTATAGGCCTTAAAGGTAGGCCAGGCCCTGGTCTTGAGAGTTCTTGGCAAACTGTATAAAGGTAGAGAGGCAAAGATTGTTTAGGTTAAAAGGGTAGAAACAGGGGTTGAAGACAACAATAACCACATGGGGATATTAAAATCGGCATGCCATGGCTATGTGTATGTGTATGGGTGGTCTACCTTGTTGATACATTTCATACTTGCTGTGTTTGTGGTATTGCATTACACTAAACCTTTATGCTGCTTTAATGTGGGATAACTTCCTTCACGGTTCAAGACTCAAACCCAGCAAAACATTACACGCAGCTCAACATTGTAAGAGAGAGCAGAGCATAGCAATGTGCTTTGTGTTTATCCGGCATATTTTGGGATGCAATCGAACAGGAGTGAGCTTGAGGGCAGACTCTGCCGAGCATGGGAACTCGGCTGCCTTTTTTACTGGCTCGAACTCACGCACCTCGAAGAAGCCATGTAAGCAAACATCCAAACACCACCCGCTTTCTCTGCACCATCACGGCAAAAATTGTACGTGTTCTGCAAATGATTTTGATGGTGGCCCAGCCAACGAGGCCAGGAATTTGTGTCAGAAACTTCATTCAAGCTCTTCTGCTAACTGTGTCCCGCTCCTCACCCCCACACACAACCCCTCCCCAGCCACCCAATTCTGGTGAGTGATGTCCCAAAAGCATGCCCAGTGGTTGAACAGCAGGAAAGATGCAGTGCTGAGGGCAGAGTGCCAGAAAAACACAACAACAACAACTGTCCCTCATTGCCATTCCACCACGGGACCAACTTACAGTTTCAATATTTACTACTGCCAGGTCCTGTGAGATATCCACATTTAGAAAGAATTGTGGCCAAAACATTCTCATTCAGATAAGAATAAATTTAGAACAAATTCTGGTTTGCTGACAACTTTTATGGCACAACTGTTTCAAAGCGGAAATAAACAATACGGAAGATAGGCAAGTTTTTGGTGAATACGATGAACATAGATCACAGCAACAACCATTCCCATTACAGTAATTCGCTTTTACTTTCCTCTCCATTAGCTTTCCCATAATTAAACAAGCACAAAAAATGTCAATGTCACTCAAGCAGAAATTCATCATGAGCGTCATCGCGGTTGCATCACCGGTCCAAAAGCAACACCTTACGGTAGGTGGCAATGCGGCGAGCAAGTTGTTGCAGTTGGAATTCAAAAAACGTGTGAGGGGCCCGCAAGCCCCTCCACCCCATTCCTCGGCACTCTGTCGTATCCACGCCGCGCTACACTCGAGCCGTTCATCATCGCGTGCCAGTGCTTCGAGTAGCTGCGAGCATTGTGTGGATGCACACAAGCATGTTAACTTAAAAGTAGTCGTGCAAAAAAAATACAATTCCAGGATTTATCTCATGTCTCTGTCACTTGCCAACGAACATGTCTTAGCTTTTCCACAAGTTACATATGTAGATGAAGGGGTATCAATCTCTCCATAAAATGAACACCAAAAACAACCCAATGGAGGTGTTCAAGCCAGCATTTTAAAACTTCAATCTTGGAGTGCAGTACTCCACTGAGAAACACCTTTTAAATTTAATAGTAAAAATAGATCAAAACATTCTGAGTAAAAATAGATCAAAAACACAAGTTATGCTTTAAAATACAAGCTAGGCTTTTGATGTGGCCTGTACATACTGTTTCACTCCATAATGCATGAATGGTACTTTTAACAAATGCATGATTTGCATAAACCACTGAGATCAGAAAACATTTTAAAAAGAGAGGTCATAGAACACCTTACCCCATGCAATCTTGAGAAAAAGGACATGGGAAGGGTCTTTTCAAGTCTTGCTTTGCGTTTTTGCACCAAACAAAGCACTAGGCGCTGCCATATTTGTCCAAATGCGAATCTCAAAGTTACCTGTGCCCTCAGGGCATGAGATCGTGTAAATATTTTGTCCAAGTACTGGTGGTTTTTTGAAAGTGGCAACAAAAGCAGTTTGTGTTCTCGTGTTCAAGTATATAATTCAATTCAAATAAATAAAGGATTTAAAGGCTGAAGAGATAAAAAAAAATTCTGAAGTTTCCCACCGTTGTTGCAGCGCTTTTACACCACCTTACCTAATAACGTTATATTCGTTATTCGTGCCTGTATTTGGTGTCCTTTGTGACATCCTTAAAAACAGAGTTTACTGTTTGGAATGATTTTCAATTTTGTTTGACTGACAGCCAGGCAGACAGAGTTTTTTTATCACCTTTCTCTGTGCATGCACGCTTGGGATGGGAATCTGTACAATTTGCTAAATTCAGAGCAAAAGTACTGCTAAACTGAAGGTCCGTGGTCTGATTCATGTTCCGGCTCATGTTCTCCGGTCTTCAAAATAAAAAAACTCAATTGAAGTTAAGTAGTTCCTCTATCAGAGACTGACATCTGTAGACAGACAGACAGACAGACAGACAGACAAAGTGAACCAATTGCTAACCCCACTTTTTGCTTTGCACGTGCAGGGAAAAATTAACGCAAGGTTGTTTGTGAAATAGGGTTTTTAAAAAAGAGGGAAAATAGACTTTTAAATCTGCTGTTTTGCCTAAATGCATTTATTGTCCATTACTTTTAAAAAGTCATAAAACTATCTGAAGGGTTGCAAATGTAATGCTGCAAAGGGGGGCAAAAGGAAAACACCCTTTTGGGCACATGGATGCCAATTTACAAACACATTAGTGGAAGGGGCAGACTAATGACAAGCAGAGTTAAAATATGAGTGGGGTAACGAGATGAGATGTTCATATGAAGGAAGAAGTAAGTGATCTGATTTACGTTGAGCAAATGGATCAATGTAATGAATATATCAAATGGCAAAAAGGAATCCGCTTACTCAGTAAACTGTTTAAACAAAGTGAAAATGATCTCTCAATTCAAGTGAAAGATCTGATGAAGGGAAATAATTTCATGAAGGTTCCAAAATCATCGACTGATCATCAATGCCACTAATCTCAAAAATCAGCCTTTATAGCATTGCTTTCATTTCAAATTATTCAGCGTCTCCGTTGGAGGGCTTTGGATGGACTAGTTCCTCAAGCACACAGAGATCCCATTTAATCTTCATTTCTAACTTTTGGTGATCATCGCTTTTGGTGACCGTTTTCTTCCAGGACCATATTCATACCTGAACTGCATCAAGGAAATACAACAACAGAGACCAGATTTGGAATATGGTATTTCACATGTAAAGAAAAACTACCTTTGACATGCAACTGCTAATATTATGTATTAATTAATGTTTTTCTCATCTGAAAAAGCCTCAAAAGGCCACGAAAGGCCCCACACTGCAAAACCAATGCACAAACAGAGTGTGCACACAAACCAGATGCGAGTGAGCATCAAGGAACATTCCAATGGTCACGAAAGCCAGTCCCACGATCAAACGATGGCAAAGCACGGAAACGCAGACTCTTATATCGCTACGTTCCACAGCAGGCCATCCGTGCAGGACGAAAAAGGCCGGGGAAAAAAAGGCAACGTGCGTCACGGAGAGGGACAGCCATGCCTGGGAATCAAGCAGTAGTGTGTGAAAATAACCTAATGAGATTCCAAGCTTAGGAATAATAAAAAACGCTCAAACGTTTAAACCAGCAAGAAGAATGTACATTTAAATTCCAGCTGTTCAACCGGAAGGACGCTAACACGATGCACTGGCACAAGTTTAATCAATGAAGCAGCAGAGCTGCCAAAGTGTGCAAGTTCACGGAAGGCAAAGTCACTCTGTTGTGCCTCGCAAAATGTGGTCCCCACCTTGCACGTCATTCAGCATGCTTTGAGTTTGAACACAGCATGGTATTCTTGTCAAAACAATTTTTTTTTTCCTTTCACCAATCCCTGAAGCATTCACCTGGATACCTCAGAGCAAACACACTAACTACAAAGCTGCATGTTTTGTGTTAGAATTGGTGGGAAGAGAAGTTAAAATAGGTTGGGAGAGGGTAAGTGCAGTGGAGGAATGTTGGGGGGGGGGGGGGGGGGGGGGGGGGGGAAATGTAGAATCAAGAAAAAGTGGTGGGGGAGTAGAGGTGACAAAAATCCATTCTGCAAATGCATTAAATATAAATGGCCAGCCATTTGTAAGCAAAATATAACTTCATTGTAAATTGTGCTTAAAATGGATTTCTTTTTCATCTAATGCCAGGCAGGAAGAACGACCAACAGGTTTTCTCACTTCTTCAGGATTACATCACCTCTTTCTAGCTCTTCCATGAGGCCTCAACTTTGTGCACAAAATAAATAAATCGTGAACACCAGAAAGTAACTCCTTCCTCCGAAATATCGTGCAACCCCAATCTGGAGCAAATCATCTCCCCAGATGTCAATCGTACATGATAAGGCCAGTTGGAACTGCTCTTCCAAATTTCAACTAAAAATCACCCCACCAAGCAAGAATTGTGCAAAAAGTAAATCTTACAGTTTATGAAAAACCAGGTACATGTTAAAATCCACAGAAAACAAAACATATTTGACGTAATGCAGTCTTATTGTGGGGTTGAGAGCACGAACCGGAGGATGAGGTTACATTATAATGATATTGCCATGCTTTTCTTTCCCAACAAAGAACAAAAGTCAGAACGGACTTGAACCTTCGGCATTGGGTTCCAAAGGGATCATTTCGGTGATATGGTATCTTACACCCTTTCTAGCATGTAAATAACGAGCTGGCCAATGCCTTCGAAGCTGGACACTAACCCATTCTCGGTGCACATTATGGCTTTTCTACCTTGGCCCCGGCTGGTACGAGTTAACCTCAGTCCATTGTGCCTTCGTAACTCACTTTCAAACGCAGTTTCTCTTCGGCCAATCGTGGGCTCTTTGGAAGAAAAACCGAATCTGGCACCTCCTTGCCTCGCTTGCCTACATCCATCTCAATCTGATTCTATTACCCTCATCTCCTCTATAAGCATACCAATGTTCAAACTACTTCAATATCATAAACACTTTTTACTCTAATTCCTATGACATAATCATAAGAGTATATGTCTCAAAAATATCTGAGATAAATGTGAACCCATAGTAATGACACACACACACACACAACACACACACACACACACACCAACACACACAACACACACACACACACACATCACACTACACACACACACACGCACACAACCCTTGGCTGTGAATAGAAAGAGCATGGATGGTTCGACATCCTTCTCCATAACTGGCAGCGTGTGCCAGCCGTGCTTTCAAACTCATATGCAACACCATACTCCACGTGTGGGTTATCCACCGTAGAGTCACACTCTTGTGGTCCTGTGGAACCTCCTAGGGTCCCATTGGTCCTCTTTGTTCAAGTGCCGCTTGGGGCGAACGGGTGTGGCATCGCAAACTCTCGTCGCTCTCTTCCATCACCTCCACTGCAAGGACAAAGCCAAATGGGATTGTGAGGTTTGTAAAAGATAAAGTTTATTTTAACATTCCACAGTTTGATTCCAGTCGATGTGCTTCTAATTTACGGAATGCAGGCCTGTCGTCACGGGTCTCAGGATCTTTTATGGCTTGTCCCTAACCCTGAGCTGCGGCTTAATTACACAATATAAAATTCAGAGGTAGTAAGGGTTTGCCTAGTAGGGTTTGAACTAGACTCGACTTAAGTGTTAACCTGTATCTCACAGGCAGACATTAAAATGAAAGATCCAATTACGGTGTTTTTCCAAACAGTAGTAAGTTATAACAGGCACCTGAATAAATAACAAATCCTGCTTAATGTGCACGGGAACTGCATCAACAAGTGGCAGAGCCATGGGCCATGGCCAGGTAATGCACAAGAATGAATGAATGAACACCAACATGTTCACACAGTGTAACAATTCTCCAGTTGTGTTCCATGTCTTTGAACCAGGTCCTACGTTCCACATTCGTATCAAGCATAAGTGCAAAAACGACATATAGCAGGAACATATATATATTATATTTTATAGGAGAGGGGGCATCAGTTTCACCTGGCATGTGGAGCTGGAAACATAAATTCATATTAACAAGAAAACACCAAAGACAGTCTGCTTGTTTACTTGTGTAATTTCATTCATTTTTCTTCATTCATTTTTTCGCCCTAAATTATGCCGTTTTAGGCACCAGCCAAGTTTGCCAAATGGTTGCATCGGCCCTTGGGGGAGGTATGGCACTCTACTGAGTGTCGTGCTAGTTTTTTTATGGTGATCGTAAGTTACATGGACGAATTGAACATTACAAGTAAAACACTTAATAAGTTGGTCATGTTTAATTTGAAGGGCAGTGCAGAAAGAAAAAATGCCGAAACAATAGAATATTAACTGAGGTGAGGCTAAAAGAAGGCCGGAGGGGAAGGGAGAAGAGAGCAGTGAGTGGTGACGAGTGGGGTGGGGGGAGGGGGATAGAGAAGTACATGGAATTTAATTGTGGGTCTCTCAGATGGGTTGTTTGGATTTTAACCACAGAGCAGATCAATACCTTTCCATGAGATAAACTGACAATTTCATGCTCAAAGAAAAATGAAGGAACTTCACAAGCATGCTTCACCCAATATAAGTCACAACAAAAAGTATAAATCCATGAGGAAAAACTCATGCCACCTGCCTGAGCACAAAGCGACCCCCAAGGCTGGCCAAGCAGCTGGAATGACTACTTGCACACAGACTGTGAAAAAGTGCTGGCAATTGCAAGTCATCTTATTTTGCCTCCAGTTGTCCAGTTCACCTTCCTAAAACTGTGATGATCATTTTTACATTTTTTGGAGGATGTAGTTGCTATGAGCCTTGATTTCTTAACAAAACTGTTATGAGCCTCAACCTCTCACTCAGTCTTCTGATACTGTTCAATTCTCACTCAGCTCTTCCCTGACCATCAATCCTCCACTCAGCAATTTCATGACCCACAATCTCTCACTCAGCTCTTCCATAACCCTCATCTCTCAGCTTCTTTTATGCCTCATCAATATTCTCACTCCAGCTCTTCATGAGCCTCAACATTCTCTCACTCAGCTCTTCGGGATCCGTAAATTTCTCAGCTCAGCTTTCTTATGAAGCCTCAATCTCCCTCTCGCTCGTCCATTACCTCATCTCCTCTGCATCTCAAGCTCTCCATTGACCCTCAAACTCTCAATCAAGCTCTTCCATGACCCAGAATCGTCTCACTTTCAGCTCTTCTGATGACCGTCAATGCTCTCACTCAGCTCTTCCAGGATCCTCCTCAATCTCTCAGCTCAGCTCTTCCATGACCAGATCTCTCCACTCAGCTCTTCTATTGACGACCTCAAATCTCTATCAACTCAGCCTCTTCGGGATCCCTCAATTCTCTCAGCTCTTGCCGACCCTGTCATCTCCACTCAGGTCTTTCCAGTGAGCCTCAATCTCTCTCAGTTCTTCCTAGACCGCTAAAATCTCTCATTCAGTTCTCCTTAACCATTCAATACTTACTCAGTTCTTTCCGTAACCTCAATCTCTCACATCAGGTCTATCAATGACTCTCATCTCTCGCAACTCAAGCTCTTCCTGGACCCTTAATCTCTCACTAAGCTCTTCCCTTATGCCCCTCTACACTCTCACTCAGCTCTTACCACATGAGCATCAATCTCTCTCTCAGACTTCTCTTACCATCATTTCTTCACGTCAGCTCTCGCATGCCCTCAATCTCTGTCAGCCTTCTTCCATGAGCCTGATCTCTCACTTGGCTCTCTGGACCTACAAAACGAGAACAAACAACTAAAACACAAACCACTAACTCAATCAAGCTCTTCGCATGAGCCTCATCCCTCTCAGCTCTTCATAAAACCTCATCTCTCACTCAGCTTCTTGTTCCACAGACCCTCAATCTCCCACTCAGGTCTTCCAGGAGCCTTAAATCTCTCACTCAGGTTTCCAGGAGCCTGCAATCTCTCACTCAGTTCTTCATAACCTCCTAATCTCTCTATTCAGTTCTCCCTCCAAACCTCATTCGTTTTTCTCAGCTCTTCCATGACCCTCAATCTCTCACGTCAGCTCTTTTATGAACCTTCACATCTCTCAACTCACCTCTTCTATGACGCTAATCTCTCACTCAGCTCTTCGATGACCTCAATTCTCACTCGGCTTTTGCTATGACCATCATCTCTCACCAGATCTTCCATGACCTCACACCTCTCACTCAGCCTCTTCCATGACCCTCAACCTCTCACTCAGCTCTTCGCTATGACCCTCATCCTGTCGCTCTCCCTGAGCCCTCGTCTCTCACTTCGGCTCTTCAGTGTACCTAACCTCTTAATCAGCTCTTCCATGACCCTCAATCTGCTCACTAAGCTCTTGCAACGGACGCCTCAATCTCCCACTCAGGTTTGCCAAGGAGCCTTAATCTCTCACTCAGGTCTTCCAGGAGACCATCCAATCTCTGCACTCAGTTCTTCCATAACCCTCAATCTCTCATTAGTTCTTTCCCTCAACCCTCAGATCGTTTTCTCAGTCTTCCCATGACCTCATCTCTCACGTCAGCTCTTTTAAATGAACCTATCTCTCACGTCACACTCTTCTCATGACCCTAAAATCTCTTCACTCAGCTCTTCGATGAACCTCAATCTCGTCACTCGGCTTTCTAAATGCATCTAATCTCTCACTCAGATCTTCCTATGAACGCCTCAACCTCTCACCGATCAGCTCTTCCATGACCCTCAACCTCCCACTCAGCTCTTCCATGACCCTCAACTCTCTTGTCAGCTTCTTCCATGAACCCTCAATCTTCACTGCAGCTCTTGCACGATCGCCTCAATCTCCCCTCAGGTCTTCCAGGAGCCTTAATCTCTCACTCAGGTTCTTCAGGAGCCTCAATCTCTCACTCAGTTCTCCCATAACCCTCAATCTCTCATTCAGTTGCTTCCTCAACCTCCATCGCTTTATTCAGTTCTTCCAACCTCAATCTCCTCACACAGGTCTATCAATCCCAAACCCTCCATCTTCTCACGCAGCTCTTCCATGACCCTGCACTCTCTCCTCAGCACTTCTATGACCCTTAATCTCTCACATCAGCTTTTTCCATGACACTTAATCTCTCAACTAAGCTCTTCGATGACCCCTTAATCTCCTCACTCTGCTCTTTCCATGACCCTCAATCTCTCAACTCGCTGCTTCCAATGATCTCAATCTCTGCGCATCGGCTCTTCCATGACCCTCAAATCTCTCATGCAGCTCTTCATGACCCTGCAATCTCTCACTCAGCTCTTCTACGACCCTGCAATCTCCCACTCAGCTTCTTCCATGAGCCTCCAATCTCTCTCAACCTTTCATAGCCTCAATCTCTCACCCAGATCTTTCCCTCAACCTCAACCTCTCAGCTCTTCCATGAGCCTCAATCTCATCACTCACCTCTTCAATTAACCCTCAAATCTCTCACTCACTCTTCCATGACCTCAATCTCTCACTGTTAGCTCTTCCATGACCCTCAATCTCTCAACTCAGCTCTTCTGACCCCCTCAATCTCTCACTCAGCTTTTCCATGACCCTCAATCTCTCACTCAGCTCTTCCATGACCCTCAATCTCTACTCAGCTCTTCCCCGATGACCCTCAATCCTCACTCCGCTATTCCATGACCCTCATTCTCTCATCCGCTATTTTCCATAACCCTCATCTCTCACTCTGGCTGCGCCTTCATAAGTTTTAATCTAACTCTTTCTAGTCCATTAGCCCTCGATGGTTGACACTCATTCCATGATATTTGATTCTTATTCAGGCTTTCCAATGATCTTCCATCTGTTTACTTTCAACTCTTTTTTGTACTAATTGCAGTCTGCTTAGCTGGTTCTTCCATGAGACCAATCTCTTACTCAGCCCTTACCATTAAAATTTTGGATAATTTCAGCAGCCAATTCTTTCAGTACTCTCCATCGCTTAACTCAGTTCTTTCGTCGAGGGGTATTCCTCCTTACTGGCTGCAAGAGGATGGCCGAGAGTATATGCACACTCACTTCTAAGCTTCCGGCATGGGTTGAATCCTGACGCCAGCTATAAACTGCCATTATGGTGTTTCACAGGCAGGGCGATTCATCAATACTGTTGCCGTCCCTCGGATGGACGTTAAACAAGCGACACAAAATGTCCCCAGATAAAAATAATCGCATGATTAAATTTGAGTTCCATGTCATTCCATATTGGTTTTCTGTCTGAAGGAAAGTTCAAGACAAGGAAATGATGTTTAACTGGAAGAAAGAAAATGGGAGATCCTCTGGAAGATATGCAGAATTGTACCACCCTGCAGGAATGACTGTGTGCCATAAGTTCTAAGTGCTTTATTCAACAAAAAGAGTAAACTAATCTGAGCTGACGAGATAAGAGGTAGAACTAAATTGGCTCTTTTGATCAATTTTACTCACTCTTCATGAACCCTAGAATTTTGTATCTAATACGTTTTTTCAGCTGTTAGATGAGCTTTTGGGCACAATGTCCAGTTATACACAAAACAGAAAAACAATGTATGTGTATTGTTTTGTATAATATATATATAATAAATATATAAAATATAATATAATATATATATATATATAATAATATATATTAATATATTATATATATTGGTTAACGGCTGTGGAAATTCGCAACCCACATTCAGGTCCCGTAGGTGAGATATCTCTTAAGTACATGTGAGTTAGCCCAAAACCCGTTGTCTAGAGGGAATTTATGTGATTTTTCGGGCTGCGACGCTTTGAGATAGCCGTTTTTTTCTGTTAATCTTTATTTTGAAGCCAACCACGTCTCAACCCGCCAATCACACAACAACCACCTTAACCACCACGCCAGCCATCATCACCAACTAACAACCAACGCTCCAACCCTGCAGACAACAACAACATACGCCAACAGCCAGAACCTTAACTTCACAACTCGCTCCCGACATCATCGCATCAATGCCATTCCCAACGGCACCATGACCATCAAACCACCACCAAACCCTCCACCACCCCTCACTCTCTCCTTCTATGGCCATTCCCACACCAAACCTGTGGAACACTGAGCGTCGGGCTGTCTTTTGGGATCGTTCAGCGATACGCACCGAGCCGCGAGCGCAAATAGCGGCCTTTCCGAGGAAAAATTCGGATCACAAACGCTACATACGCCCACTCTGAATGCCGTCCAATTAGCGAGCGCGGGCCGGCTTGGCCCCGCTCAAGGTGCGTGTGTGAAATCGATATATGCAAATTCCTAGGATCAAGGGGAGATTTCACGCCCACGTTTCCCTCCAACCAATGGGCGAGCGTGGCTCCACCCCCGGGTCATCCTGATCCGGATATTTGCATATTAGCTGCTCCTGCCCGGCCTATAAGAAGGCGAGCGCAGGCGAATGGATCAGTCGAGTTGTTGGGCAGAGTGAGGAGGTTTTGGGTGAGAAGAATCGAGTGGAGGTGGGTGGAGTGTTGGAGTCCAAGAGAGTTGTTGCTGAGTCCAAGTTGGGTTTCTGGAGTCGGATGAAGAAGAGTTGGGCGGGAAGAGGCAAAGGGAGCTCGGTCCGAGGCGAGAAGGACGGCGGTCGGCGACGAGGTCGGCGGGGTGGGATTCGCTCGTCGCGGGATCCCAAGCCAGCCAGCCCATTCTCCTCCCCCAAGGGCATCAACAATTCCCCCCTTTCCCCCGCGCTGAAGATAGTGCAGAGGGGGCCCTGTTCCCCCAACCCCCACTCCAAGCGTCGTGCAGCGAAGGCCCGCCAAGGGAGCACGGAGTCGGGCAAAAGCCGCAACGGCACATTTTTGCGGCGAGCCCGCAACAGCCGTCAACGAGGACGCGTTACGGTAGGACCCCCTCGGTCCTCGCGGCCTGGCCCGCTCCTCCAGGTCACGCGCCCATTTGGCCTACAGGCCTGTCTGCCCTTGTCTTTGAGGGTGGCTTCTTTCCTTTGGCTTTTGAGTAAAATGTGTGGTTGGCGCCGTCTGTAAAGTAGAACTGTATGTGTTTGCCGTGTGTGCGCGTAAGTCGGTAGTACTCTGCTCGTTGTTTGCTTTTGTTTTGGTTGCTATAATGTGCATTTTGATTACTGTATGGCTGTATATGTGTGCTTTACGTGTGTCGCGTAATAAATGTGCATGTGTGTTAAACCGTCCCAGTTCGCTTTCCGTCTCTTTCTTTTAATTTGACTCTCCATCCTGCTTCACGTAAATGGTTCGTAGTGGGCTTAATACGCCCGGTAATTAATCGGAACCGTGCAGGTCGAGGATAACAACCGCTCGGTTATCCCGATAGCAGGAACAAGGCGCCAAGCGGCTTCGGACCGGAGTCAACGCTGTGGCGAGGTACGATCGACCGGTTTACACATCCGCGTGGGTAACTTAGGTAGGTCGAGTTTGGCGAACACCTATCCTACGCGGGTGGCCCGATTGGCACGATTGTGGTGAGGTCGAAGGCCTGCAACCCGTGACTGGCCTCCGGGCGATAGTTCCGGAGGGTCACGACCTGAATTGTCCGTCCGGTGGGCACGTGCCGCGATTCGAGTCACGTGGCCGTTCGCAACGCCGGGCGGGCGCGAAAATGCAACAATATTATATAATATACATACAGTACATATGACAACACACACACATATATATAATATATATATAATATATATAGTATATATATATATATATATATACACATGTATATATATAATAATATACATATACATATATATATACATATATATATATATATAATATATATATTTATATTTTGAGGCTCCTTAAAAGAGTGGGGCCACAGAACAGATCAGGGACACAACATAGCAAAGGGAACAGTTGGGGAAACCACCTTAGCACAGGGAGGGAGAAGTACACAGAGACAGACAAACAAGGGTTCAGGTAAACGATGAGGGGTAGGGGGAATGCAAGGGGTGGGACAAGAATGGATATAAGAAGCAAACTTTTGGGTGGTATGGAGGGTGGTTTAACGGGTGTTGAAAAGATCATCGGTTTAGGATGGGAGATGACTTGAGATGGTGGGGTGAAACAGCTGTTCTTGAAGATCTGGAGGGAAGAATGAGATTGAAGATAGTGTGGAAAGGTTGCGTTCCACAGGCCAAGGAAAAAAGAGGAATAAATGGAGTGGGAGGTTGAGCAGTGGTTTGGGATTTAGGCAGTTTCAGCGAGGAGGGGGGTTGGCTGGGGGAGCTGTGTGCGCCCTGCAAGATACCTGTAAGTGAGGGAGGTTGGGGGTGGGGGAGTTCATTTTGGCCACGTGCTTGAAACACAAACCCTTTATGGTTTAAATAAAATCTAAATAACCCGATCAA
>CM068957.1:56255441-56281429 GCA_035128595.1 Eptatretus atami | reverse complement strand
TTCCCGGTTTTTGCCCATTATTGTAAAATAAATTCCCCTCTTGTTGATTGTCCCAGCTCGTTTCCTGTCATTTCTTTTATTGGCTTATCACGGTGCGTGTTGCGAAATAGCGAGACAGTAAATTGTGCATTTGGACTGACAGGCCTTCGTGACCATCCGCTCGGGTTACACACGGTTCGAGCACGGTAACGGCTCGTCCCGCTCGAGGTATGTCGAGGGTGTGAATTCCCCGGTAGCTTTGCCGCGTGGGTAATTAGGAATATTGAAGTTTGGCAATTAACCCTACCCCACGCGGTCAAATTATTGGCGAATAATGGTCCTGTAAGGGACCCGTGCCCTTCAGACTTATCCGAGGGTCACGACTTAAATTCCGGTGGAGCCGACTCTACTGCTCCCTTTCGCGGTCGTGCTCGCCACCAATACCCGGCCCCATAACAGTATTTACCAAGCCTGCCATGTTCACACGAGGTAATCCCGCAAGGTTCAAAGTCCACTGACAAGGATGATCGGGGAGGTGAGGCAGAACTCTCACAGGTACGTTTCCAAGTATTTTCAGCTGTTTTTTTTAGAAGCTCTGTGATCCATTTTGGGTAACAATCCTTATCTGGCACGCACAATATACGTTCCCTGCCCCGATGGCAGTTGTTGCGAAGGGTTTCTGCGCATGCACACCGGCCATTCTGGAGCAGATTATGTAATTTTGAAAGTCGCATATTTAATGTGACGACAAGGAAATTAGTAAAGAATGGGAATTAAACACATATGGGATATGGGGTTTGAACCTGGGTTCTGAGCATCATGAGCTCATCGTTCCGATTAGAATGCTAAACAGGCCAACCCAGATATTTGCATTAAAAAAATCCTCTCAGTCTTACCACTGGACTGTGGAATCACCCATAATCACCGGGTTGTTTTGCACTTGCAGCCATGTTGGTTTTGACCGCCAAGCATAGCATTACACAAATGGGAATTACTCCCGAATGCCACAGACGACTCAGTGTGTGACCCCAGAAATAATTTTATTTTCTGATGCTGAAAACACTGCCCCATCCGGTAACCTATATAATGAAGTGTACTTTGAGTTTTCTCCATGATACAGAAGTTATAGGCTGTCTAATGGAAATAATGCATTATTGAGGAGATCAAGTTCAGCAGCTGTAGCCATTCCTTCATCCTGATGGTTACATAGAAAAATGATTAGCTATGTAGTGTAGTTTAGAACATTTAAGGATTGCAAGAAGGAAATAAAAAGTCACAAATCCAAACCACTTAATAAAAATTCCATTTACCATGGTCTGGTACATCTGTGGAGCCGAGGCCAGGAAGGCTGCGTGGTCGCTCTGTCCGTACACCCAGAGATGAGCCCAGAGACGTGGAGTGCTGAGGATAGGAAATCTCAAGAACATTGAGGTGGCAGTTGGTGGCACAAAAATCACTAGCATGTAGTGAGCCACTCTTTGACTTATAGGCCTTAAAGGTAGGCCAGGCCCTGGTCTTGAGAGTTCTTGCAAACTGTATAAAGGTAGAGAGGCAAAGATTGTTTAGGTTAAAAGGGTAGAAACAGGGGTTGAAGACAACAATAACCACATGGGGATATTAAAATCGGCATGCCATGGCTATGTGTATGTGTATGGGTGGTCTACCTTGTTGATACATTTCATACTTGCTGTGTTTGTGGTATTGCATTACACTAAACCTTTATGCTGCTTTAATGTGGGATAACTTCCTTCACGGTTCAAGACTCAAACCCAGCAAAACATTACACGCAGCTCAACATTGTAAGAGAGAGCAGAGCATAGCAATGTGCTTTGTGTTATCCGGCATATTTTGGGATGCAATCGAACAGGAGTGAGCTTGAGGGCAGACTCTGCCGAGCATGGGAACTCGGCTGCCTTGTTTTTACTGGCTCGAACTCACGCAGCCCTCGAAGAAGCCATGTAAGCAACATCCAAACACCCACCCGCTTTCTCTGCCACCATCACGGCAAAAATTGTACGTGTTCTGCAAATGATTTTGATGGTGGCCCAGCCAACGAGGCCAGGAATTTGTGTCAGAAACTTCATTCAAGCTCTTCTGCTAACTGTGTCCCGCTCCTCACCCCCACACACAACCCCTCCCCAGCCACCCAATTCTGGTGAGTGATGTCCCAAAAGCATGCCCAGTGGTTGAACAGCAGGAAAGATGCAGTGCTGAGGGCAGAGTGCCAGAAAAAACAACAACAACAACAACATGTCCCTCATTGCCATTCCACCACGGGACCAAACTTACAGTTTCAATATTTACTACTGCCAGGTCCTGTGAGATATCCACATTTAGAAAGAATTGTGGCCAAAACATTCTCATTCAGATAAGAATAAATTTAGAACAAATTCTGGTTTGCTGACAACTTTTATGGCACAACTGTTTCAAAGCGGAAATAAACAATACGGAAGATAGGCAAGTTTTTGGTGAATACGATGAACATAGATCAACAGCAACAACCATTCCCATTACAGTAATTCGCTTTTACTTTCCTCTCCATTAGCTTTCCCATAATTAAACAAGCACAAAAAATGTCAATGTCACTCAAAGCAGAAATTCATCATGAGCGTCATCGCGGTTGCATCACCGGTCCAAAAGCACACCTTACGGTAGGTGGCAATGCGGCGAGCAAGTTGTTGCAGTTGGGAATTCAAAAAACGTGTGAGGGGCCCGCAAGCCCCTCCACCCCATTCCTCGGCACTCTGTCGTATCCACGCCGCGCTACACTCGAGCCGTTCATCATCGCGTGCCAGTGCTTCGAGTAGCTGCGAGCATTGTGTGGATGCACACAAGCATGTTAACTTAAAAGTAGTCGTGCAAAAAAAATACAATTCCAGGATTTATCTCATGTCTCTGTCACTTGCCAACGAACATGTCTTAGCTTTTCCACAAGTTACATATGTAGATGAAGGGGTATCAATCTCTCCATAAAATGAACACCAAAAACAACCCCAATGGAGGTGTTCAAGCCAGCATTTTAAAACTTCAATCTTGGAGTGCAGTACTCCACTGAGAAACACCTTTTAAATTTAATAGTAAAAATAGATCAAAACATTCTGAGTAAAAATAGATCAAAAACACAAGTTATGCTTTAAAATACAAGCTAGGCTTTTGATGTGGCCTGTACATACTGTTTCACTCCATAATGCATGAATGGTACTTTTAACAAATGCATGATTTGCATAAACCACTGAGATCAGAAAACATTTTAAAAAGAGAGGTCATAGAACACCTTACCCCATGCAATCTTGAGAAAAAGGACATGGGAAGGGTCTTTTCAAGTCTTGCTTTGCGTTTTGCACCAAACAAAGCACTAGGCGCTGCCATATTTGTCCAAATGCTGAATCTCACAGTTACTCTGCCCTCAGGGCATGAGATCGTGTAAATATTTTGTCCAAGTACTGGTGGTTTTTGAAAGTGGCAACAAAGCAGTTTGTGTTCTCGTGTTCAAGTATATAATTCAATTCAAATAAATAAAGGATTTAAAGGCTGAAGAGATAAAAAAAAAATTCTGAAGTTTCCCACCGTTGTTGCAGCGCTTTTACACCACCTTACCTAATACGTTATATTCGTTATTCGTGCCTGTATTTGGTGTCCTTTGTGACATCCTTAAAAACAGAGTTTACTGTTTGGAATGATTTTCAATTTTGTTTGACTGACAGCCAGGCAGACAGAGTTTTTTTATCACCTTTCTCTGTGCATGCACGCTTGGGATGGGAATCTGTACAATTTGCTAAATTCAGAGCAAAAGTACTGCTAAACTGAAGGTCCGTGGTCTGATTCATGTTCCGGCTCATGTTCTCCGGTCTTCAAAATAAAAAAACTCAATTGAAGTTAAGTAGTTCCTCTATCAGAGACTGACATCTGTAGACAGACAGACAGACAGACAGACAGACAAAGTGAACCAATTGCCTAACCCCACTTTTTGCTTTGCACGTGCAGGGAAAAATTAACGCAAGGTTGTTTTGTGAAATAGGGTTTTTAAAAAGAGGGAAAATAGACTTTTAAATCTGCTGTTTTGCCTAAATGCATTTATTGTCCATTACTTTTAAAAAGTCATAAAACTATCTGAAGGGTTGCAAATGTAATGCTGCAAAGGGGGGCAAAAGGAAAACACCCTTTTGGGCACATGGATGCCAATTTACAACACATTAGTGGGAAGGGGCAGACTAATGACAAGCAGAGTTAAAATATGAGTGGGGTAACGAGATGAGATGTTCATATGAAGGAAGAAAGTAAGTGATCTGATTTACGTTGAGCAAATGGATCAATGTAATGAATATATCAAATGGCAAAGAAGGAATCCGCTTACTCAGTAAACTGTTTAAACAAAGTGAAAATGATCTCTCAATTCAAGTGAAAGATCCTGATGAAGGGAAATAATTTCATGAAGGTTCCAAAATCATCGACTGATCATCAATGCCACTAATCTCAAAAATCAGCCTTTATAGCATTGCTTTCATTTCAAATTATTCAGCGTCTCCGTTGGAGGGCTTTGGATGGACTAGTTCCTCAAGCACACAGAGATCCCATTTAATCTTCATTTCTAACTTTTGGTGATCATCGCTTTTGGTGACCGTTTTCTTCAGGACCATGATTCATACCTGAACTGCATCAAGGAATATACAACAACAGAGACCAGATTTGGAATATGGTATTTCACATGTAAAGAAAAACTACCTTTGACATGCAACTGCTAATATTATGTATTAATTAATGTTTTTCTCATCTGAAAAAGCCTCAAAAAGGCCACGAAAGGCCCCAACACTGCAAAACCAAATGCACAAACAGAGTGTGCACACAAACCAGATGCGAGTGAGCATCAGGAACATTCCAATGGTCACGAAAGCCAGTCCCACGATCAAACGATGGCAAAGCACGGAAACGCAGACTCTTATATCGGCTACGTTCCACAGCAGGCCATCCGTGCAGGACGAAAAAGGCCGGGGAAAAAAAAAGGCAACGTGCGTCACGGAGAGGGACAGCCATGCCTGGGAATCAAGCAGTAGTGTGTGAAAATAACCTAATGAGATTCCAAGCTTAGGAATAAATAAAAAACGCTCAAACGTTTAAACCAGCAAGAAGAATGTACATTTAAATTCCAGCTGTTCAACGGAAGGAACGCTAACACGATGCACTGGCACAAGTTTAATCAATGAAGCAGCAGAGCTGCCAAAGTGTGCAAGTTCACGGAAGGCCAAAGTCACTCTGTTGTGCCTCGCAAAATGTGGTCCCCACCTTGCACGTCATTCAGCATGCTTTGAGTTTGAACACAGCATGGTATTCTTGTCAAAACAATTTTTTTTTTCCTTTCATCCAATCCCTGAAGCATTCACCTGGATACCTCAGAGCAAACACACTAACTACAAAGCTGCATGTTTTGTGTTAGAATTGGTGGGAAGAGAAGTTAAAATAGGTTGGGAGAGGGTAAAGTGCAAGTGGAGGAATGTTTGGGGGGGGGGGGGGGGGAAATGTAGAATGCAAGAAAAGTGGTGGGGGAGTAGAGGTGACAAAAATCCATTCTGCAAATGCATTAAATAATAAATGGCCAGCCATTTGTACAGCAAATATACTTCATTGTAAATTGTGCTTAAAATGGATTCTTTTTCATCTAATGCCAGGCAGGAAGAACGACCCAACAGGTTTTCTCACTTCTTCAGGATTACATCACCTCTTTCTAGCTCTTCCATGAGCCTCAACTTTGTGCACAAAAATAAATAAATCGTGAACACCAGAAAAGTACTCCTTCCTCCGAATATCGTGCAACCCCAATCTGGAGCAAATCATCTCCCCAGATGTCATCGTACATGATAAGGCCAGTTGGAACTGCTCTTCCAAATTTCAACTAAAAATCAACCCACCAAGCAAGAATTTGTGCAAAAAAGTTAAATCTTACAGTTATGAAAAACCAGGTACATGTTAAAATCCACAGAAAACAACAACATATTTGACGTAATGCAGTCTTATTTGGGGTTGAGAGCATCGAACCGGAGGATGAGGTTACATTATAATGATATTTGCCATGCTTTTCTTTCCCAACAAAGAACAAAGTCAGAACGGACTTGAACCTTCGGCATTGGGTTCCAAAGGGATCATTTCGGTGATATGGTATCCTTACACCCTTTCTAGCATGTAAAAATAACGAGCTGGCCAATCGCCTTCGAAGCTGGACACTAACCCCATTCTCGGTGCACATTATGGCTTTTCTAACCCTTGGCCCCGGCTGGTACGAGTTAACCTCAGTCCATTGTGCCCTTTCGTAACTCACATTTCAAACGCAGTCTTCTCTCGGCCAATCGTGGCTCTTTGGAAGAAAAACCGAATCTGGCACCTCCTTGCCTCGCTTGCCTACATTCCATCTCAAATCTGATTCTATTACCCTCATCTCCTCTATAAGCATACCAATGTTCAAACTACTTCAATATCATAACACTTTTTACTCTTAATTCCATATGACATAATCATAAGAGTATAATGTCTCAAAAATTATCTGAGATAAATGTGAACCCATAGTAATGACACACACACACACACACACACACACACACACACACACACACACACACACACACACCTTGGCTGTGAATAGAAAGAGCATGGATGGTTCGACCATCTTCTCCATAACATGGCAGCGTGTGCCAGCCGTGCTTTCAAACTCATATGCAACACCATACTCCACGTGTGGGTTATCCACCGTCAGAGTCACACTCTCTGATGGTCCTGCTGGAACTCCTAGGGTCCCATTGGTCTCTTTGTTCAAGTGCCGCTTGGGGCGAACGGGTGTGGCATCGCCAAACTCTCCGTCGCTCTCTTCCATCACCTCCACTGCAAGGACAAAGCCAAATGGTGATTGTGAGAGTTGTAAAAGATAAAAGTTTATTTTAACATTCCCACAGTTTGAATTCCAGTCGATGTGCTTCTAATTACGGAATGCAGGCCTGTCGTCACGGGTCTCAGGATCTTTTATGGCTTGTCCCTAACCCTGAGCTGCGGCTTAATTACACAATATAAAATTCAGAGGGTAGTAAGGGTTTGCCTAGTAAGGGTTTGAACTAGACTCGACTATAAAGTGTTAACCCTGTATCTCACAGGCAGACATTAAAATGAAAGATCCAATTACGGTGTTTTTCCCAAACAGTAGGTAAGTTATGACAGGCACCCTGAATAAATAACAAATCCATGCCTTAATGTGCACGGGAACTGCATCAACAAGTGGCAGAGCCATGGCCGATGGCACCAGGTAATGCACAAGAATGAATGAATGAACACCAACATGTTCACACAGGTGTACAATTCTCCAGTTGTGTTCCATGTCCTTTGAGCCAGGTCCTACGTTCCACATTCGTATCAAGCATAAGTGCAAAAAACGACATATAGCAGGACATATATATATATATATTTTATAGGAGAGGGGGCATCAGTTTTCACCTGGCATGTGGAGCTGGAAACATAACTTCATATTAACAGAAAAACACAAAGACAGTCTGCTTGTTTACTTGTGTAATTTCATTCATTTTTCTTTCATTCATTTTTTCCGCCCTAAATTATGCCGTTTTAGGCACCAGCCAAGTTTGCCAAATGGTTGCATCGGCCTTGGGGGGAGGTATGCACTCTACTGAGTGTCGTGCTAGTTTTTTTATGGTGATCGTAAAGTTACATGGACGAATTGAACATTACAAGTAAACACTTAATAATTGGTCATGTTTAATTTGAAGGGCAGTGCAAGAAAGAAAAAATGCCGAAACAATAGAATATTAACTGAGGTGAGGCTAAAAAGAAGGCCGGAGGGGAAGGGAGAAGAGCAGTGAGTGGTGACGAGTGGGGTGGGGGGAGGGGGGATAGAGAAGTACATGGAATTTAATTGTGGGTCTCTCAGATGGGTTGTTTGGATTTTAACCACAGAGCAGATCAATACCTTTCCATGAATAAACTGAACAATTTCATGCTCAACAGAAATGAAGGAACTTCACAAGCATGCTTCACCCAATATAGTCAACCACAAAAAGTATAAATCCATGAGGAAAAACTCCATTCCACCTGCCTGAGCACAAAGCCAGACCCCCAAGGCCTGGCCAAGCAGCTGGAATGACTAACTTGCACACAGACTGTGAAAAAGTGCTGCAATTGCAAGTCATCTTATTTTGCCTCCAGTTGTCCAGTTCACCTTCCTAAAACTGTGATGATCATTTTTACTTTTTTGGAGGATGTAGTGCTATGAGCCTTGATTTCTTACAAAACTGTTTAATGAGCCTCAACCTCTCACTCAGCTCTTCTGATACTTTCAATCTCACTCAGCTCTTCCCTGACCATCAATCTCTCACTCAGCAATTTCATGACCCACAATCTCTCACTCAGCTCTTCCATAACCCTCAATCTCTCAGCTCTTTTATGACCCTCAATATTCTCACTCAGCTCTTCCATGAGCCTCAATCTCTCACTCAGCTCTTCCGGGATCCTTAATTTCTCAGCTCAGCTCTTCCATGAGCCTCAATCTCCCTCTCAGCTCGTCCATTACCCTCAATCTCTCTCTCTCTCAGCTCTTCCATTACCCTCAATCTCTCACTCAGCTCTTCCATGACCCAGAATCTCTCACTCAGCTCTTCTATGACCGTCAATCTCTCACTCAGCTCTTCCAGGATCTTCAATCTCTCAGCTCAGCTCTTCCATGACCCAGAATCTCTCACTCAGCTCTTCTATGACCCTCAATCTCTCACTCAGCTCTTCCGGGATCCTCAATCTCTCTCAGCTCTTGCACGACCCTCAATCTCCCACTCAGGTCTTCCAGGAGCCTCAATCTCTCTCAGTTCTTCCATAACCCTAAATCTCTCATTCAGTTCTTCCTTAACCATCAATCACTTACTCAGTTCTTCCGTAACCCTCAATCTCTCACACAGGTCTATCATGACTCTCAATCTCTCACTCAGCTCTTCCATGACCCTTAATCTCTCACTAAGCTCTTCTATGACCCTCAATCTCTCACTCAGCTCTTCCATGAGCATCAATCTCTCTCAGCTCTTCAATTACCATCATTCTCTCACTCAGCTCTTCCATGACCCTCAATCTCTGTCAGCTCTTCCATGAGCCTTGATCTCTCACTTGGCTCTTCCGTGGACCTCAACTACTCAATCAGCTCTTCCATGAGCCTCATCCTCTCTCAGCTCTTCCATAAACCTCAATCTCTCACTCAGCTCTTCCACGACCCTCAATCTCCCACTCAGGTCTTCCAGGAGCCTTAATCTCTCACTCAGGTCTTCCAGGAGCCATCAATCTCTCACTCAGTTCTTCCATAACCCTCAATCTCTCATTCAGTTCTTCCTCAACCTCCCAATCGTTTCTTTCAGCTCTTCCATGACCCTCAATCTCTCACTCAGCTCTTTTATGAACCTCAATCTCTCACTCACCTCTTCTATGACCCTAAATCTCTCACTCAGCTCTTCGATGACCCTCAATCTCTCACTCGGCTTTTCTATGACCATCAATCTCTCACTCAGATCTTCCATGACCCTCAACTCTCACTCAGCTCTTCCATGACCCTCAACCTCTCACTCAGCTCTTCCATGACCCTCAATCTCTGTCAGCTCTTCCTGAGCCTCGATCTCTCACTCGGCTCTTCCGTGTACCTCAACCTCTCAATCAGCTCTTCCATGACCCTCAATCTCTCACTCAGCTCTTGCACGACCCTCAATCTCCCACTCAGGTCTTCCAGGAGCCTTAATCTCTCACTCAGGTCTTCCAGGAGCCTCAAATCTTCTCACTCAGTTCTTCCATAACCCTCAATCTCTCATTCAGTTCTTCCTCAACCCTCAATCGTTTTCTCAGCTCTTCCATGACCCTCAATCTCTCACTCAGCTCTTTTATGAACCTCAATCTCTCACTCACCTCTTCTATGACCCTAAATCTCTCACTCAGCTCTTCGATGACCCTCAATCTCTCACTCGGCTTTTCTATGACCATCAATCTCTCACTCAGATCTTCCATGACCCTCAACCTCTCACTCAGCTCTTCCATGACCTCATCTCTGTCAGCTCTTCCATGACCCTCAATCTCTCACTCAGCTCTTGCACGACCCTCAATCTCCCACTCAGGTCTTCCAGGAGCCTTATCTTCTCACTTCAGGTCTTCAGGAGCCTCAATCTCTCACTCAGTTCTTCCATAACCCTCAATCTCTCATTCAGTTCTTCCTCAACCCTCAATCGCTTTATCAGTTCTTCCATAACCCTCAATCTCTCACACAGGTCTATCAAGACCCTCCATCTCTCACGCAGCTCTTCCATGACCCTCACTCTCTCACTCAGCACTTCTATGACCCTTAATCTCTCACTCAGCTTTTCCATGACACTTAATCTCTCACTAAGCTCTTCGATGACCCTTAATCTCTCACTCTGCTCTTCCATGACCCTCAATCTCTCACTCGGCTCTTCCATGATCCTCAATCTCTCGCTCGGCTCTTCCATGACCCTCAATCTCTCATGCAGCTCTTCCATGACCCTCAATCTCTCACTCAGCTCTTCTACGACCCTCAATCTCCCACTCAGCTCTTCCATGAGCCTCAATCTCTCTCAACTCTTCCATGAGCCTCAATCTCTCACCCAGATCTTCCCTCAACCTCAACCTCTCAGCTCTTCCATGAGCCTCAATCTCTCACTCACCTCTTCAATTACCCTCATCTCTCACTCAGCTCTTCCATGACCCTCAATCTCTCACTCAGCTCTTCCATGACCCTCAATCTCTCACTCCGCTATTCCATGACCCTCAATCTCTCACTCCGCTATTCCATAACCCTCAATCTCTCACTCTGCTCCTTCATAAGATTTTATCTTAACTCTTCTATCCATGAGCCTCGATGGTTGACAACTCATCCATGATATTTGATCTCTTATTCAGGCTTCCATGATCTTCCATCTGTTATTCAACTCTTTTTTGACTATTGCAGTCTCTTAGCTGGTTCTTCCATGAGACTCAATCTCTTACTCAGCCCTACCATTAATTTTGATATTTCACACAATTCTTTCAATACTCTCCATCGCTTACTCAGTTCTTCGTCGAGGGTCATTCTCTTACTGGGCTCAGAGGATGGCCGAGAGATATGCACACTCACTTCTAAGCTGTCCGGCATGGGTTTGAATCCTGACCCAGCTATAAACTGCCATTATGGTGTTTCACAGGCAGGGCGATTCATCAATACGTGTGCCGTCCCTCGGATGGACGTTAAACAAGCGACACAAAATGTCCCCAGATAAAAATAATCGCATGGATTAAAATTTGAGTTCCATGTCATTCCATATTGGTTTCTGTCTGAATGGAAAGTTCAGACAAAGGAAATGATGTTTAAAACTGGAAGAAAGAAAATGAAGGAGACCTCTGGAAGATATGCAGAATTGTACCACCCTGCAGGAATGACTGTGTGCCAAAGTCTAAGTGCTTATTCAACAAAAAGAGTAAAACTAATCTGAGCATGACGAGATACGAGGTAGAACTAATTGGCTCTTTGATCAATTTTACTCACTCTTCCATGAACCTAGATTTTGTATCTAATACGTTTTTCAGCTGTTAGATGAGCTTTGGTCACAATGTCCAGTTATACACAAAACAGAACAATGTATGTGTATGTGTATATATATATATATATATATATATATATATATATATATATATATATAATATATATTATATATATATTGTTACGGCTGTGGAAATTCGCAAACCACCATTCAGGTCCCGTAGGTGAGATATCTCTTAAGTACATGTGTAGTTAGCCCAAACCCGTTGTCTAGAGGGAATTTATGTGATTCATTCGGGCTGCGACGCTTTGAGATAGCCGTTTTTCTGTTCTATCTTTATTTTGAACCAACCACGTCTCAACCGCCATCACACAACAACCACCTTAACCACCACGCCAGCCATCATCACCAACTACAACCACGCTCCAACCCTCAGACAACAACAACAACGCCAACAGCCAAGACCTTTACCTTCACAACTCGCTCCCACATCATCGCATCATGCCATTCCCAAACGGCACCATGACCATCAAACCACACCAAAAACCCTCCACCACCCTCACCTCTTCTCCTTCTATGGCCATTCCCACACCACCTGTGAACACTGAGCGTCGGGCTGTCTTGGGCTCGTTCAGCGATACGCACCGAGCCGCGAGCGCAAATAGCGGCCTTTCCGAGGAAAATTCGGATCACAAACGCTACACGCCCACTTCTGATCCGTCCAATTAGCGAGCGCGGGGCGGCTTGCCCCGCCTCCAGTGTGCGTGTGTGAAATCGATATATGCAAATTCTAGGATCAGGGGAGATTCACGCCCCGTTTCCTCCAACCAATGGGCGAGCGTGGCTCCACCCCCGAGGTCATCCTGATCCGGATATTTGCATATAGCTGCTCTGCCGGCCTATAAGAAGCGAGCGCAAGGCGAATGGAGTCAGTCGAGTTGGTTGGCGAGGCGAGTGAGGAGGTTTTGGTGAGAGAATCGAGTGGAGGTGGTGGAGTGTTGGAGTCCAGAGAGTTTGTTGCTGAGTCAAGTTGGGTTCTGGAGTCGGATGAGAAGAGTTGCGGGAAGAGGCAAAGGAGCTCGGGTCCGAGGCGAGAAGGACGGCGGTCGGCGACGAGGTCGCGGGGTGGGATCGCTCGTCGCGGGACCCAAGCCAGCCAGCCATTCTCCTCCCCCAGGGCATCAACAATTCCCCCTTTCCCCCGCGCTGAGATAGTGCAAAGAGGGGGCCCTGTTCCCACCCCACTCCAAGCGTCGTGCCAGCGAAGCCCGCCAAGGGCACGGAGTCGGGCACAGCCGCACGGCCACATTTTGCGGCGAGCCCGCCAACGCGTCACGAGGACGCGGGTAGGACCCCTCGGTCTCGCGGCCTGGCCGCTCCTCCAGGTCACGCGCCCATTTGGCCTACAGGCCTGTCTGCCCCCTTGTCTTTGAGGGTGGCTTCTTTCCTTTGCTTTTGAGTAAATGTGTGTTGGCGCCGTCTGTAAAGTAGAACTGTATGTGTTGCCGTGTGTGCGCGTAGTCGGTAGTAACTCTGCATCGTTGTTGCTTTTGTTTTGGTTGCTATATGTGCATTTTGATTACTGTGATGGCTGTATATGTGTGCTTTCCGTGTGTCGCGTAATAAATGTGCATTGTGTTGAACTGTTCCCGTTTCGCTTCGTCTCCTTTCTTTTAATTGACTCTCCATCCTGCTTCACGTAAATGGTTCGTAGTGGGCTTAATACGCCCGGTAATTAATCGGAACCGTGCAGGTCGAGGATAACACGCTCGGTTATCCGATAGCACGGAACAGGCCGCCCAAGCGGCTCGTGACCGGAGTCAACCTGTGGCGAGGTACGATCGACCGGTTTACCATCCGCGTGGGTACTTAGGTAGGTCGAGTTTGGCGAACAACCCTATCCTACGCGGGTGGCCGATTGGCACGATTGTGGTGAGGTCGAAAGGCCCACCCGTGACTGGCTCCGGGCGATAGTTCCCGGAGGGTCACGACTGAATTGTCCGTCCGGTGGGCGACGTGCCGCG
Organism: Eptatretus atami; assembly: GCA_035128595.1. Lineage (NCBI taxonomy): Eukaryota > Metazoa > Chordata > Myxini > Myxiniformes > Myxinidae > Eptatretus > Eptatretus atami. Next base: position 56,267,883 of record CM068957.1, on the reverse strand, counting down.
ATTCGAGTCACGTGGCCGTTCGCACGCCGGCGGGCGCGAATTCGCAACAATATATATATAATATACATACAGTACATATGCACACACACACACATTATATATATATATATATATTATAATATATATATATATATATATACACATGTATATATATATAATATACATATACATATATATATACATATATATATATATATATATATATATATTTATATTTGAGGCTCCTTAAAGAGTGGGGCCACAGAAAGATCAGGACACAACATAGCAAAGGGAACAGTTGGGGAAACACTTACAGCAGGGAGGGAGAAAGTACACAGAGACAGACAACAAGGGATTCAGGTAACGATGAGGGTAGGGGAGAATGCAAGGGGTGGACAAGATGGATATAGAAGCAAACTTTTGGGTGGTATGGAGGGTGGTTTAACGGGTGTTGAAAAGATCATGGTTAGGATGGGAGATGACTTGAGATGGTGGTGAACAGCTGTCTTGAAGATCTGGAGGGAAGAATGGATTGAAGATAGTGTGGAAGGTGGTTCCACAGGCAGGAAAAAAGAGGAATAAATGAGTGGAGGTGAGCAGTGGTTTGGGATTTAGGCAGTTTCACGAGGAGGGGGTTGCTGGGGGACTGTGTGCGCCCTGCAGATACCTGTAGTGAGGGAGGTTGGGGGTGGGGGAGTTCATTTTTGCCACTGCTTGAAACACAAAACCTTTATGGTTTAATAAAATCTAAATAACCCGATCTTAATTGGGTGATCCAACTTGTATGCGCATGTACGCGGACCACACACCACACACACACACACACACACACACACACACACACACACACACACACACACACGACAATAAACTGTGCTCTAGCACACAAAGAGACAAGCAAACACCTTCATGATTCACATATTTATATGAAGACCTGCTTGGAGGATATATTAAAACTTAACTACCCAAGCCAGCAAAGTTCTGTTTGGAGATGTATGTACTGAGAAACAGATATTATTAAAGATTTATCTCATACTTGCACAGCTTTCAGCAGCAATTAAGCCATACCTAAACATGGCTCACTCAACATGATGCACTCAGCCTGAGAAATGCTGCATGTACAAAAGCATCTGATTTTTTAACACAAGCAGAACTAATAATGGCTTGATAAGGCATTATAGTGGTCCCCTCCTGTGCCAGAGAAGCAAAAATGCTGCTTGCAGTTGCTGGCTCAGCGCTGTGAAAGAAGCCTTAGAGTGCAAGGCCTCATAACTGATATCACAGACTCAGACCTGATTAGTAATGCAAGACATTTTCTGTGCACTCCAGCTGAGCCTCATGCTGCACTTGATAAGACCGTTTGCACATTACAAATGCAAATGGAAGGCATCTGAAAATGTAAAGCCTGTCCGCTTTGTATTCAGACTTCTACTTCTTCTTCTCCCGTAGACTAAACTGTACCTTTGTCATCAAATTTTCAACAAAGCTTTGTTATGAGAATATGGAGAAGACAAATTTATAATTTGGTGAATAGGACAAACGCTCAAATGGTAAAAAAAGTTACGGCCCAGACACAGTCACACAAAAACAAAAAACACACACACACGACACACAGACACACACACGATTGCAAAACCCTGTCTCCCACGCTGAAAAGGTGGAACTTTTGACCCCAGTCCTTCATATGCCCCACACATGCCCTTTCTCTTACCTCCCCGTCCTTTCCACTTTCCCTCAACACAATATTGAAAGTAAAGGGTAAGGGTCTGAGGGTTGTGGGGGGGGGGGGTGAAGGGGGTAGGGGAGGAGACTATAAAACTCATAAATAAATAAAACCACTGCAGAAATGTCCAATAAATTAAGACAAACTCTTAATGAGCCAATCCCAGACAAGCACGCCTTGCCCTCACTTTCTTCCAGTCGGCTTTCGGCCAACTCCGAGATGAGGTCCCTGCCTCCAAGAAGGTGCTGCTGAGGAGAGCATGGTGCATCCAGCGAGTTATGGATGACCAACTGGCTCCTCGTTCGTGTTCTCGCTTCTGCTTCGGTGCAGCTCTCAGCTGAGCCATAAACCCAATCAGGCTCTTCCTGAAGGACGGAAAGCAAGTAGAGGGACAAAACACGTGTTGAGTGTGCGTTACTCTAAATGTGAGGATAAGAGCTTGTATACGAACAAGCCAGCACCCATGAGGGCTAGAACAGAGGTCAGAGTATGGAAAGTCAACATTTAATTCAGAGAAAAATTTATATTCCCCCCCTTTTAGGTTCAGTTGCTTTAGAATCAGAAATGGTTCATTTGATAATGACCACATAAAGAGATAAATATGTACTTGACCCCATAAATGTGACCTTTCACTGAACATCTCAGAGAAACATTGTCTACCATGAATGATCCTCATGAGAGTACTAATTATAATCATAGCACAAGCTTGACTTGGCAAATAAAATACAAAAGCGCGCAACGTATTGTGTGTGCGCTATGTGTGATGCTGTGCCAAAGAAAACAATTTCCTTTATGGAAACAAAGCTGCACAAAAGCTATGCTTCACTCTTCTCTTCGAGCAGTGGACAACTCTTACGGATTATAGGTGTGTACGAACAATTCTTGGGAAAATTTGTTCATGATATATCAAATAAAATAAACACTAGCCATGCAAGGAGTCAGCATGTATGATGCTTGGTTTCACCATCTGAAAAAGGCAATACATTCAGGCAGTGGGTAAACCTGTAAAAAATAAGTGGTTCCATGACCCACAATCATCCAACCTGGAAGAATAATATGATGACCAATGCATTTTATGGCAGTCCCAAGTGCTGTCGCATGGACGAACTTTCATTGAGGCGGAATGCGCTCGAATTTACTTGTTCATTCCGCACTCAAAGATTTTCCCTCCCATTTCGTTCTTGTTCTCATCCTGTTCATTTCTGTTTTTTTGAACTGAAGATATGCAGCAGAAACAGGAGTATTATTATTATTAAACAGGATGAGGAGGTCTATGAAATTATTATGGATGGGTGATTGTATACATGTTCAATGTGATGACTGTGATATGTCTTCTCAAAAAGTCAATGAGAGTTTGGTGTTTGTTCATTCCTCAGCTACAACTATATTCACCCTCCACCCAGCCCCCTCCTCAATAAAGTTATTATTTAATGAAAGTAACTTTCTGTATGATCATATATATTTGAAGTTCGGTGGTGGTTCGGATTATACATTTTTTTACAGAAGGAAAACCGCATCCAACCAAAAAAGTAAACTACTTCTATTCTGCTAATTCAAGCTCTAAGTAATAGCAGACCCGGTCTCGGTGATGTTTACCGCTCCAGCAAGCTTCCTCAGGCCAATAGACCCCGAGCTCGGCACATGCCCGCTTTTTATTCCGAGGTGACCATTCTTTTCAGGTCATGTGCTGTGTGCGCTAAGGTCAATGGAGGAGTGTTTTTATTTTTCCAAACCTTAAACAATAAACATCAAATCACCTTGTAATGGCATTTCAAAACGAAAGGACACGATACCAATGGTGACAAATCTGGAGTAGTTTATCATTCGTGATGCAGAGACTGTGATGAATTATACATTGGTGAACTGGAAGGAATTTGAAAACAAAGGCGAGATTGACATGACAAAGAAGTTAGGCTTGAAGAAGGTGAGAATAAAAGTAATAAGTGGACACGGAATAAAAGTGGACAAGTGCTAAGTCTTGGGGTCTATTGCCTGAGGAAGCTCACCTGGAGACGGTTGAACGTCGCCCAAGACCGGGTCTGCTCTTACTTTTACTTGCATTAGCAGAGTAGATAAAGTTACTTTTTTGGGTGGATGCATCTTTCTTTCTTTAAAAAAAAAAAATACAGTACAAGTGACAATATCTAGTCACGTCTCTCACCTGTTAATATTGAGGGAATAACCAATACAGCTCTCACTGAATCCAATTACAAAAAGGTGGCAAAGATTTTTCAAATAAATTGACCCAATGCTTCTTCCAGCCAAAGAAAGCTGCATAAAGCAACCAAGAAAGAAGACACAAGGTAAGACCTTTGCTGTTTTCAAACCCTATCCGGATTTCCTCGACACAGCAGACATTCACAAGTAGCACATAAGCAAAGACCTTTGAAACAGCAATTTCAAAAAACAGCAATGCTGAAGGGGAGACCCAACACATGAAGGTCCATCATCCAAAATGACATCAATTTCATGTTTTTTCTTGTGACGTTGACCTTCCACATGTTGAAAATAATATCATACAATAAACTAAATATCAAACAAGAAAACTCCTAACAATTCACAAAATGTTCCACAAAAACCAATGCTTCCCAATAATTGTACTGCACATGATAACTGCAGGGATGGCTGAGTAGTTGAAAAAGTTCAACAGTATTACCAAATCCAATTGTACGGAACCACAAAACAGCAAGCCAGAAAAGGTATCCCTAACCACCATGTAAATTTTTTCAAAGAAAGGTGCAAATAGACCGACGTCATACATGAGCCGAAACAAGCAATTGAATACATGTTCCAATGATAGTAAAACGACAAAACAAATCTGAGATAACCTGTGATCACAAAGGATCGCCGAAGGGTATAAGCCCATGCTCAATGATGGGCATATTCTTTTTCGGACCACGATATGACCTGACCATCAACCACTTATGGATAGAGTGGTAAATGCTAAAATGTTAATAAAGAGTATAAATTAAGAAAATGTGTTCCATGTTCAATCTTATCCAGCAAGCTCAACGATCATGAAAATCAGCCAAAAAATGTATTCAAGTTATGACCAAAAAGGTCATTATTATATTACTATTTTTCTTTTTGTACAAACATGTCGAGGCTCGTTATTGAGAGCTAACACACAACGCCAATAAGGGGGGCAGGAGACCAAGAGGTGGAGGAGAGGGAAGGACAAAACAGTGGGGAACAGAGATATTTAGACTGTGGAAGGGAGAGGGATGGGGCGGGGAAACACGGGGTATACGAGCAGGACATTACAGGGAATTTTCAGAAAAGGAAAGCAGGGAATTTGAAGGAGGTGGGCTTGGGTGGAATTAACGGGGGATATAAAAAATCGAGGATTTTGATGCGGGTGAATAAGAGGTGGTGGTGGAACAGCTGTTTTGAAGGCCTGGAGGAAGAATGGATTGAAGAGAGTGTGGGCAGTTTATTTCCAAAGGTGGGAAAAAGAAGAATGAAAGAGTGAAGGTGACAGTGATTTCTTGGATTTTGGTTAAGTGTTACCTAAGGGTGGTTGCTGCGGACCTTGAGTGCCCTGTGGAAATATGTGGGGGGGGGGGGCATAATTGCATATTGCAGGACAGAGCGTGGGGGGGGGCGAACACTGGAGAGGAGACGGTTAGAATACAGAAAGACCACCGAACCTGATGTGGAAGAGGAGTGAGAGGACAAAGACTCATCCTTCACCGCAGGAGATACTAACGATCCTAAATGCCTTGGTTTCCACAGCGCTGAAGCCGAGAAAGGTGAGAGGCAGGAGTACCAGCACAGAGGGGAGAGCAGCACTCCATCAGGCCGCAGACGGAAAGCTTTGTAAGTTGGCACGAGCTCCAGTGGGTCCGAGGAAGAACTTAGCACGACAGAGGATTCCCAGTCAGCAATGGCTGAAGCCAGGTTGGAAATGTGGCTTTCCCAGGAAAGATACAATGCAGATAGTGAGACCCAGAAGCTTGAAAGAAAGGACTCTTCCGAGGATTTGTTAAGAAAGTAGATGGAGGGAGGGGGTGGGGGGCTTCCAAATGGTCTTGGAGAGACAAAGTGAGTGTGTGAGAATTGTCAGAATTGAAAAACATGCTTCCAAGTGTTGTCCAGTTTGTTTGATTTATCCAGATCTGCAGAGAGCCGAAAAGCTGCCTGCTGCCGTCTGGAGGGATTGATATATGCTACGGCAAGGGTGGATTCATCAGCAAAGGGATAAAGAGGATTTTCCAGAGAGTCGGAGAGATCATTTGATGAAAACTAGAAAAAGAACAGGGCCCAGTAACACTACCTTGAGGAAACTCCAGCCTGGATAGGAAAAAAAGGAAGGGGGGGAATTTGGGGGGAGGGGAACTGCCATTAGGGCACACGTTGGCTGCGACAGGAGAGGAAGTTGATTTTTGTTAATTCGGTCACAAATTTGATGTAGTTAGGTTCAAGAACACGAATCAAATATCTGGTGTACACTTCAGCGCACGGTACATTATTATGATGCAGAACATCTTGGAAGGCCAAGGAGTCTTTCGGATTTCCGCAATGGCAAAAGAGGAAAAAAAAATCAAAACAATGACAGAAAAGTTATTTTTTCAGACCCCCATTTGACCTGACCTTTAACTCGGAAGGGTTATGATGTAAATCAAGTCTAAATGCGCCCGTGCTCTAGTCGACAACATGAATGAAAGCATTCTCGTTATCAAATAATTGTGTGAAATTTATTATAGATATTGATTGTAATTCTAAAAAAGAAACTTGAAATGTGAGTTGGTTTTCTTTTTTAAATCGAATTAATTTTGGATATATATCATCATAAAGCTTTGATTCAAATGCAAACCATTATTAATTGCTTGGTTAAAGCATCAATTTAATCCGAAAGATTGTTTCCACACCTTCGGCACAGTGGAATATTCCTGCATCACCTTCTGGAACCCATCAGACGACATGTGCAGGAATAAGTTGTTTTAAAAAAAGGGGCCGCGATCTGAACCCACGGGTAAACCCAATGTCTGCTGGAGTATCTTTGTTTTGCCAAATGTAAAGAAAACGTGTTCTTTAGAGAAATCAAATACTCTGTTTAATTTATTTTTTGGAAAACTACCATGAATATAGATTTTCCTTTAACATACAAGTTTTACTCTTTTTTTGATAGATTTCAAAGTAAAACTTGTATGACCGTCCTGAAATGGTTTATCTATCGCTCGCCAAGCGGAACGGCTTGTCAGTGGAATGTTGTGTATAACGGAAAAAAATCATAAGTTTATAATTTCACCTCACCCTCATATTTTGTTGTGGATACTGTCTTATTACAGGTGGAATTATCAATGATTCCAGGAATTTTTTAATTCCAGAATAAAAACCTTGCCTGTTCATGGGATTTAAGCATTTAGTAAATAGTTTTCATCACTCTGTTGGTTATCAAACTGACCAATGCTCTCAAAATTGAATTCTCTGCTTGCGATGATGAATCTCCATCTTTACAAGGGTTTGTACATTTTTGTGATCCAGTAAATGAATGAAGGTGTATCAGGACAACTGTCTTTCATTTTGAGTGTAATGTGTGACATCACTGCAACGTCCAATAGGCCAGCTTGTGATGGAACGGGGAGTATTCGTTGATTGATGCATATGACCCCCATCCCAACATAGGCCGCAGATCTTTCAAAGGTCAGGGATACAGTGATCATCCCGGAACCAGTTTCTGCTTGCCCGGCTGCAGTCAAGGGGACCGACTGGGAGTCTGGGTGGATTTAATACACTTCTACTCAATAGGAACCACGCACGCAACGGAATAATGAGTGATGAAATCTTCTTTATAACCTTTTCATGGAACTATGACTACATCTTTGGAGGAAAAGCTCCTTGGCCTTCATGTGCCTTGTGGTTGACAGTGACTACATCCTTAGATAAGTGAGGGAGCTTAGTTTTGAGGTTAAACCACTGAATACAATACCAGGTGAAACCTATTTACACTTTTTTGTAACCCTTTTTTCAAACAAGCTAATTTGCTTCTGAAGTGACTTAGGGTTTAATTAGTAAAAGGTGTTGTGGCCAAAATACTTATGGAACAGAGAATCATCTGATTTTCTCTGTTTGCATCTAACTATCACATTTTAATCTGCATTTTTAGCTTTATTCACTTTGAAGTGGTTTATGAAGACTCAATATATTTAAACGTTGATTTGAAGGGCATTCATGAAGCAAGTAAAAAAAGAGATAAAATGGCAAAGCCCCCGTTGTTTTAGTAATGTTGCTGCATGGAGTTAAAAAGGGCTAGCCCCATATTTTGTTGTACAACTAAAAATGGCCGCCAGTCTAGCTGTTGGCCATTTTTTTTTTTTGATCAGATCGCAAATAAATTGAGGGGGTACAGCATTTGCTATCATATACATGTGCTGTGCAAGTTTGAACAAAATTGGACCATGCAGGTCTGAGAAATGTCGGGACACATTTAAGTAAGAAAATGGCCGCCAGTCGGCCGTCTTGGATCTGATTGGAAAAGAAATGACGTGCTTTATGTAAGCCATCAATCATTATCTGTGTGCCAGTTTTAAACAACATTACCACATCGGTTAAGTGGTGTGTGTGTGTGTGTGTGTGATGTGTGTGTGTGTGTGTGCCATCCACAACCATATCTCGGACATGTATAGACCAATTTTTATTTACTTCACACAAAGACAACACATGATGGAATACATAATATATTCAATATTTTTGTTGACATCGATCCAAAATGGCCGACTGGCATGGACAATTTTTAGTTTTTAAATCCTGATGTTGAACATGTCCTTAAACCATTTCTCAGACATGCATTTACTAGTGTTTGTTCAAACTTGCCAGCCAGATAATGAATTTGATAGTTTCATGTGCACGTCATTTTTTTTTTAAGAGATCAGATCCAAGAGCAGACAGTGGCCATTTTGTTACTTAAATGTGTCCCCAACCATTTCTCAGGACATGCGTGGTGCGATGTTGTTCAAAACTTGGCACAAGCACAAGTACATGATGGCGTACACATTGCAACTCAATTTATTTGCAATCTGATCAAAGACAGCATCTGACTGTAGACTTGACAGGCCATTTTAAGCTGTACATAAATATGGGCTCACCCTTAACTTCCATACAGCAAAACTAAAACTAAAACAATTGGAGGCTATGAATGTTATGTTATTTACTTGTTGCTATTTAATTCACCAAGGAGTGAATCGATTTGGTAGCGTACACTATATCTTCAAATATCCCACGAAAATAATCTTTTGGGGGGGCAAACGTAAGATCTGGGGACCCTAACAGCATCAATTTACTGGTTAACAACACTTGGCTGGTGCATGTGCTTTTTAACTTCCACGCAGTCTGTTTCTCTGAACTGGCTTCACCAGTTTCCATATCACTGACTTGCGAGGTTTTTCATACGGACACCAAAGTAACTCTTTATATCAATTTGACATTCCTCAAGGATGCATTCTTGATGTAATGTTCGACGAGAAAAACACACGTTCTTCCACAGTGGAGCGCCATGGTGAGACCGAGTGAAAACCAGCAAACATCACTGCCGGGTCACGTGATGCCGAGACTCTCATGGATCATGTTACGGTATTTCTGTTAACATGAGGCTACATGTAGCAATAATATATGTTCCTAACTATAGTTTTTAGTGTTTTGGGAATTATTAAGGTCTCAAATAAAATATACGTACCATTAATATTACAAAACACAATATTACAAACACTCCCGAGGTAAACGAAGCATTTCAATGATGTTCATAATGGTGAACCTTCAAATGCCAAGCCACCATTATAAAAAAGAACTTGTAGCTGCCAGCATAGTGTTTGTGAAAATTTCCCATTAGAGAGATCGTTCACCAGAGATCATAAGTGCAGAGACAACCTGAAGTGAGTGAAGGGGGCCTTTTGATTGGCCACTCAGAGAAGAATGACAATCATGCTTTGACCCACAACTATTAAAAAACACAGCATATGTGTGGAAGCTACTCTGTGGTTTCAGTTTTCTGCATCCATTGATGAGTCAGCATGAGCATGTTTTAAAGTTTTATAACTTGGGACAAAGATCAAATAAATAATTATCAGTGATTGAAGAGCTAAATGAACATCCATGATGACTTCATATCATCATGAAAATTTGATTCCAGACAAGATCAGCAAGGTGATTTGTTCAGGCACATGGTTGTGGAATCAAAACGTGTGGGACAGGTCGACATCCTTATTAAAAACAAAAAAACAAATCTTGGCCATTGCATTCATCATGGAATTTTTATTCGATTGACGAGAAAAGTATTAAAAAGATGGCAAATTGGCACAATAATGTCGAAAATGACAGAAATTCAGCTTCAGTCAGGATGTGCCCATTATGCTCGGAGGGACGATGTTGATTATTGCATGCCAGATCTTTGATACGGACCTTTCGCATGGTAGGGATAAGATGAAACACATTCGCATCACATCGCTGGCCACACGGAAAGTCGTAGAAGAATTTTGATTTTCTGCGATAAGCCATTGTAGGAGTATCTCCAAACTTTATCTTTTCTTCTGGGCTTTATTCCCGTATAATCGATTATGGTATTAACTACAACAACTGCCACTACTACTATTGATGGCCTCAATTGTTCCCATTTCATGGGGTCAGCCCTCGAGGAATGTTTATGACCCAGTCTTTCACGAAACACCTGGCCAGGCCTGACATTTGTCTGAAGCTTTTGTCTGCCCTCTTTGAGGCAGAGACATCCCGTAAAGCTTTCATATAAGATCGGGGGTATCGGGCCGCCACGAAGGCCTACTTACCCCATCAGTAAAATTCTGATTGCGATTCTGAGGTTAAGGCACATATAAAATAGGTGTGCTTGCAGTGGCTGACAACTTCCTCATTTTTAACTATTCCCATGTTCTGATTCACCTGGCCACAAGCTGTTAATTAACTTATCTGCTCTATTTCCTCATTCGTGGAGACAAGGCCATTACTCTTGGCTCTCATTTGTTTGAAACAAATTAACCAACCCGATATTACCCTTCCTTGGTCGACAAACTTTCTATTTTTATATTACGTCATTTTGTGACCTCTTATACCTTTTGGCCTTTGACCTTGTGGAACGGCCGAGTAAATACAAGTTTGTTTACATTTTATCAAATTCAACCAAAAATCCATGTTTGTTTACTGCCCCACATTTTTTGCACATTTTAATTTTAGCTCTAACATGGGTAATTGAGCAATCTACAACAAAAATCAATAGAAAAGGCATGTGTTGATGGTGTTGCTGGTCCAGAGTAAATGGCCCACAGCTTGCCTGCCATGCTGTGCCTGGCGTGGCGAAACGAATGTCAGATGGCCCACCACCTGTTGCCTGCGCCTGCCTTGGCAACGTTCAACCATTCACCTTGATGATACACTGCCAGGTTGCAGTCCTGAGCTGGCTTGCCACACTCCCTGTGTTGCCATGCAACAGAGGACTCACATGAGGGAACAGAAGAATCCTTGGTTCCACAAATTGCAAATCAATAACAAATGCATTTACAGTGATAGTGGGTGTGGAACATACAGCATGAGCAACCGAATCTTACATTGTAACAATAAAGAATCAGAAAAATAAGGTTAGGAATATAATATATATATTCAATAATATACAGCTCATATGCTTAACCACACACTGACTGAACTGACTCATCGACTGACTGACTCATATGAACTGTCGGTACCTTCCAGTGTGACGGAGAAAGCTGAATTTGGATACAAATGGCAAACTGCTTCAGCTTGCGGAGGTTATGCGCTCCACTGAGTGCCGTTCCACTTTGTTCTATTTTGCCAAGTGTCGCTCTATCAGTGATTTTTCATTTGTCTTCTCTGTTGCGAAATAAGGATACCTCAAAAGGTAATGGATGGATTTGGTACGAAACCATTGGTATGGACAGTTTTTGTGGTGTGTGATAAGGACGAGTTGTTTGGATTTTGGTGAAGATCCAGATCTGGCAATACGAGAATTTTATTAAAATAAAGGACCGCTGTGGTGATGCTCTGGTCGAGAGTTCTGGTGGAGGGCTTCCATGGAGAGGCTGGGAGAAATGCAAACACTTCTCATTCTCTGGATTTCATGAATCCAAACTGACTTTTCTCCTTGCAAATACAGTTCAAAAGATCCCTAACGTGATTGTCATCAGGCACCCCCTTGGATTGCCTGCTGGAGACCAGGCATCGATTTTGACCGATTCAAAAGAGAACTAGCACCTCTGGATCAAGGGCGCTGGTTGGGAGACTAGTGAGCAGAAAGGGAAAATTTGGTATTAATCAAATAAAATAAATGAGAAAAAACACATTTAACGAAGAAAAAAATACAGAATTATGGAGGGGATTAAAGACCTGCTGGAACACTGCCTTTGCAGGCCTAAACTAACAGTTTAAAATACATTTCTCTTAAATCATGCAGATTAGGGATGTAAACTAATTCAGCTAAATTACCTTGTTATTGATGCTGACATTTTTACATCATTCAGTTGCCTTTCAAATTTTCGATTTCCAATCTTACATGACCTTTCAAACTTGCAAAGCTATTCTTCCTGTTTCTTTCACACGTGACTTGTGGGATAGCATGCCCACTGTAAAGTACTGCTGACCATGCCCACCTGTCAGCAACAACCAAATGCTTCCAATGTGGCCCACACGCAATTAGAATAATTCGACAGTCTGCCATGATGAGCAAGAATTGATGGCGGATGGAGCGGTGCAAAGAGCAGCCTCGTAGTCTCTGCGTAGGGG
>CM068957.1:56231967-56255177 GCA_035128595.1 Eptatretus atami | reverse complement strand
GCTCCTGCCGGCCTATAAGAAGGCGAGCGCAAGGCGAATGGAGTCAGTCGAGTTGGTTGGGCAGAGTGAGGAGGTTTTGGTGAGAGAATCGAGTGGAGGTGGGTGGAGTGTTGGAGTCCAGAGAGTTTGTTGCTGAGTCAAGTTGGGTTCTAAAAAAGGGAGAGAGATTCCTTTTACACAATTACACACAAATTACCAAGTCCTACCTAAAGTTTAACACAACATCAACAGGCGAAGAGCAGACGGGATACTGGATTTGAAATCTAAAGAAGTTTTATAATAATAGTGTAAATTTTTTGGGTGTTTTCCGCCATCGTTAATGTGTTATCATTAACTTTATAACTGAATGGTCGTTAATTCTGACCGACAAAAAATCCATGCATTGCAAATCTTTGGCATATCATATAGGATTCAGAAAAACAACCGATGAAAAAAAAACTCTGCCCTAAAAGCTTGATTTATCACGCCCACCCCAATCTCAACACCAGCCGGCATAATCTCCTCAGTTGGCTTTATACACCACGTCCCCTTTCTCTCTCAACTGCGCTTAGATCTCCAAACCGTCTTATACCTCAACCGGCCATAACAATTCCCACCCACCTTATACCTTCCAACTCACCCTTCCCACCAACAACACCCACCCCCCCAAAAAAATCCAAATGTCAAAGAAGCAAAGATCGATATAGGTTGCCCACCCGCCACTGTCACCGAATTCTGGCTCTGCCATCGGAGCAAAACTGAAAACACAGGCCATTGGTAATTGCCAAGTTTCTGCATGTCTTGCAAAACAGCACAAAGAAATTCGAAATGATTCGTGCAAACAACAAACAACGTGTAAAGAATCCCCGTTGCTTGTAGCTGTATCATGCCCCGAGTCTTCCTGTTCCCCCTTCAGGACCTCAAAGCTGACCTTCCGGTGTGGTCGTTCCATTTTCTCTGGCTCGAGGCCAGATGCTGCCGTTAACATTCGCCATCAACCTTCTTCCATGGTGTCCCATCTTTAACAATTCCTGCTTTGGGCGCTCCGCTTTCCCGACGTAGTTCTTCACCAGGTTGACCTTCACACGGCATTGAAAGTAAGACTGCAAAGGAAATATGATTGATGTTAGTGTGGTAATTCCGTCCAATCAGAAATTGTCAAAAAGTAATATATGATGTTAGCAGGGCCATGAAAGGCTGAAATACGGGACAGAATAATATTAAGGCTGGTTGATTACCAGAAGAATGGCAGGCTTTTGCCACAATTTTGTAAAGAGCGCCCATCTATTTTTTAACGTATGCCAAAGACGGTGGAATTCTTCACCATCTTCCCTCTTCCCTATTTGAAAACATTAACCAAAAATATTGGGCAATAAGAAATATGCAGTGTTTATTAATTCACAATCCCTGTGGTTTGTTTTTTTATTAGGATAACATTTCCACTCTACCAACTTATAGCTCTCCGCATTACCCTAGCCTCCTTAATTTCCCAAATTTAGTCGTCCCTTGTGCTCATGTGTTGGTTCAAATAGAAGGGAACGAGCAAAACGTAATTCAACATTCCCACCTTTCTAAGCGTTGCACAACTGTTGTTCCAGAAACTGCATACTCATCTTCCAGCCTTGCAATTGAGCTGCACAAATTCAGCAACGCCCTCCCTGCTTGCCTCTGCGTAAGCATCGTTCCCTCCAATTCGTTTTGCCCAGACTGCCAATTGATGGAGAAAGCACAATGGTGCCTGCCATGCTGCACAAGGCAGTGATGCGTGTAGCAGCCATTTGCATTGGGACTTTCCGACCTGCAAAAATCCAGCAAAGTTTAACTCGCATGCTCAGATCCTCATCGGGGAATGCATGTGATGGCACATTGTAAAAAAAAACGAACGAGGGGAAATTAAACTTATTGCAATCATTATACCATATCTATCGCAGCTGTTCTAGAGTGACGAGCTAAAAAATGTCGATGTAAAACCTTGTACCTGTTGTGGCTTTGAGACTTGGAGTACTGCGGAAATCTATTTTTCCAGTTTTTCCCCGAATGTTTGATATTTTGTTCCTTCAAGCAATCTCTTCGGTCTTTTCTTTCTCGATCTCATTGTCATTCTTCTGCTCGTGCTTTTTTTTTGAATTTCTATTCCTTTCATTCTGCAATTCTTGCCTTCCCTCATTTATTTTTTGTTCATTTCCTGCCATTTCATCCTTAATTTCTTCTCTCTTTCTCTATCTGTCAAGGGAGAAGTGAATCATTACAAAACAAATTGTAAAAGGCTCAACTTGGCTGCACCTGGATGGTAGAGGAGCAGCAGGCTGAAACCCAAATCTTATCCAAGTCCTGTTTGACAATCATTGCTCTTTTACTTTTTTTGGGTTCCTTCTGAAATGACTGCCAATGCCAGTATTTGGTCTTTCATTTGTAGCAACCAACAGGCAGGATCCCTACATCTATATGAAACCTGCTGTGTTGCCTGCAACTCAAATCTGCTGCAAACAGATTGGTTTACACTGGTTTAAAAAGTTATACTTGGATGATAGTCCAGTTTACACCACAAAGTTATTTCTATGACTGATGTTTAATTTGACTTAAGGCTCAGAAGTGGTAATTGTTACGAAATCTGGCAGCGCCATGAGCAGCTCCAACCATTCAGGTCCTTATAGAACAGTTATATCGTAAGTGTGTGTTTCTAGTTGGGTCCCGTCCGCTTGTTTTAGTGGGTAATTAAAGTGGTTTCGTGCTCTGCGAAGTTATATCAGTCAGGGTTTAAATCTTTAGTATCTGACATCTTGAACACAAAATGATAACAACCACAACACAGCCTTCGCCACGCTTCTTCAACCCGACGCTCAATAGAAGCCCTGCGGTGGGTCGGAGTTTCAAGGCGGAACCTCGCGTGTGGCTTTCTCGCCCAAATGGGGTGGATGCGAGCGAGGGGTTGCCGGTCCTTACGCCCAATGGGAACTCCTCCAACTGTGTGAGGGGTGGCGCCCGCCGTGTCACCACCGCCCTGGATCCAATCACCGGACTTGGCACCCGTTTTGGCCAGTGATGCAGAGGCGACGAGCCATTTTGCATGCCAAAACGCGTCAGTGAGGGAGAGCGGGTCACGAAGGAGGTGCCCAGCCCCCCACCCCAGACAAGGAGAGGAATAATGATTTGGGCGGGCCGAATCGGACTGTGGCCAGAGTGTTGTTGAGACCCGACTGTGCTCGAAGTGAAGTTAAACGATCCGTCTGGAGTTAGCGATCCGCCTGGAAGTTTAGTTGGAGTCAGTGGAGTTCAGTTGTGTTGAAGTCCAGCGGAGGTCGCAGTCAAGGTCGCGTCGCCTGGTCGTGTTCGTCCTGGCTGTGGCGTTCTGTCTGATCCCCTTGCAAACGCCGGCTGGAAGTCCATGCATTGGATTGTTGTTGGATTTCGAGTCCCGCCGAGCGGATCATCGGAAAACCGCACGAGGCGGGGAGGTTGCGAGACCGGCTCCCCGCTTCGGCTCACCTTCCATCCGAGCTGGGGGACATCAATAAAGGCCGGCCGGCCATTTCTTTTGTGCGTGTGTGTGTGTGTGGGCCCGTCTGTTAGTAGAATTGTTAGGTGCTTGCGTTATTGTAGATTGGATAATATATTGCGGTTGTAATCTGCGATTCGTCTCCCCCTGTTTTTGCCATTATTGGTAAAATAAATTCCCCTCGTTGTTGAATGTCCGCAGCCTGTTCTTCCTGTCATTTCTTTTATTGGCTTAGCCAAGGTGCGTGTTGAAAAATAGCGAGACAGTAAATTGTGCAGCTTGAACGACAGGCCTTGGTGACAATCCCACTCGGGTGTACACACGGTTAATGGCCATCGTCTTTAGCAACGGTTAATGGCTCGTGCCCGCTCGATGGTCTTGGTCGAGGGTGGTGAATTCCCAGGTAGCTTTGCCGCGTGGGTAATTAGTATATTGTAAGTTGGCAAATTAACGCCTACCCCACGCGCGGTCGAATTAATTGGCGATTCATGGTCCCTGTAAGGGACCCGTGCCCTCGGACTAATCGAGGGTCAGCGTCTAATTCTGGTGTGTTCGGTGCCAGCCGCCTCTATCTGCTCCCTCTAGCGTCGTGCTCACGCACCGATACCCGGCCCCACAACAATGTTGTCAGGAGTGCAGATATGACCCCCATCACGGGGCCTGCCACAAGAAAATTTACAGGTTCGAACCCAACAATTGGTGTTTCGGAGCGGGGTTCGAAACCCCTCGCGCTTCACGAAATTAACGGGATTCGGATCCAGGGGTGTAGGGAGCAACCCCGCCGCCCCCCCCGTTTCCCAAATGACGAGCATTTCAATGTTGCTCTATACGCAACATAGCAGCAAGAATGGGCTGACAGGTGGTGTAGAGATAACGGTAAGGTTAGAGGAAATGCCAATGGTCCAGGACAACAACCGTGAGGACAGCCCATGCAAGAACTTTCCCCGCAGCCAACCAGAAGGGGTATTAGGAGTGGCAGGGGCTCGCGTATGACACCGAGCCCCCTCCGTCAAGCCCCGCCCCCACGTTTCTGCTGGTTTCGGCACACCATCCATGGCGGATCGGCTTCCCGCATTGACATGAGCAGATGATGGAGATGTTGAAAAACAAATAATGGATGGAAATACAGCAGCAGAGGAGTGATATGCAGGAAAATGGATGCAAACATACAAGATTTAAAACGAATGCACGAGCAAATTGCACGCAAAATGGATGGAGATGAAGGGCGATATGCGAACACAGCGGGGTGAGAATGCTAGTGCATGAGGTTGGGGTCTCCAGGCGGGGCAAGAGGCGCATGAGGGCGGACATGGACGAGGTGAAAGGCAAAATGGCGGATTGGAGGATGGCGCCTTGCACGTGGGCGAACGATCGAGTCAGGAGGGAGTGTGGAGGTTTGTCGGCCGCAAATGGAAACGGGTGAGGTCGAGGGGACGAGCGACGCTGGAATAACTTGGGGGAAGAAGACCTTGTAAGCTCGGGCCAGGTTAGAGCGAAGAGCAGGAATTGGGCATCGTAATAGAGGGGAAAAGAATTAAAATAAAGTAAAAGGAAACACACACACGTAGAGCTGGTGAGGGAACAATGGGGGTTGAGCTGGTAGAATGTGTTGGGACCCCAGTGTGAGCATCGGATTGAACCTCCCTCAGGAAGCAGGGGAGACGGTAATGTCTCCCTCGATAGTGGACTGCGACCAGGGTGAGTCTGGTCGGCGCAGCGAGGTCGAGCGGGTGCATGATCGGAGGGGTCCTATGCAGAGTTTGGGGTGGAGTAGAGGCTTCGGGATCCCTTGTTGTGGACTCCATTCACCCCGATGTGATTGTCCCGGGAGAGTGGGTGGAGTGGTGTGAGTGGTGCGGGTGTGTTGAAAATGTGTGAGCAGTACAAGTGACATGGCTGTGGTGGAAAATGTTACGCGGACGCGATCCCAGACGGTGGATTGGGTTTTATTTTGGAAATCGCGCCGGCTCCGCCGAACATTTGTCCAAGGTCCGTTCCTCGTTTTTGGAGTGGCATGGGCGAATGCGACTCTAGAAGCCGGCGTGTGAACGTCCCGTGTTTTTTGGAAGAGACCGTGCCGGCAGTGGATGGCTAAAAATGGCGAGTGTTGGAATGAATTTAGAACAGTCGGGGTCCCCATGCGAGCCGTGTGCGAGATTACGTGCGGCGCGGCGTGAGAGGGCGTGAGCGAGACGTGTGGGAACAAGTCGGCGTGGAGCGACACGGTAGAACGCGGCAGTGGGTCCGTGTGCGAGTGATGTCATCAGCTACGGGACCTTGCGGCGCGAGCTTCAGGTGAGCAGCACACGTCGGCTCGCATGGCGGATGCCCTGAAAGCGAGCCGCTCGAATGCGATTTGCAGGGTGATGTCCATGGCTGCACATATCACCCAACGGAAGGAAACTGAGCGATGTGAGCGTAGACGCCGCCCTGGCGGTGCAAAAAAAAAAAAGCCTCGCTCCCAAGTACATCGGCCGGCGCAGGCAAGTGGCAAGCATCCCTGCCTGGGATAGGAGCAATTAGTTAGCGGGATGGATTTAGCTTAGTTAGACCGGACTCTATGGGGGATAAGGAGCGTCCTCCATGGCGCCCCGTGACTAGTTAAGTGGAATTTATAGAATTTAGATTTAGAATGGATTTTGAGACAGGGACCGACATTGGAATGTGTAGTGGGGACGTAGCTTAGTGATACGAGTTAAAAGGAATGTGGCATTAGAATAAGGGATGATGGAGGGAACACGAGCTAGTTAGGGGAAACATAGGTTCAAGTGTGAGTGAAATTGAAAAAAAATGTGTACAATGAGCGAGTATGAGTTAGCGGGCCCGAGTGTGTGAATGGAGTGAAATGTGGAATGCATGGTGCGAATGAATGATTGGGGGGTAGGAGTGAATTCCACCCAAGGGACCCCGGGTTCAGTGTAATGTTAGTGTTAGTGGGTTAGTTAAAATTACCAAAAAAGGAGGTCGTTCTGGTGTGTTGGTGGTGTATGAAAGGCACGAAACCACCAATTTGGAGGGGTGCAGGAAGTCCATAGAGCGCTGGGAGGCATGGCTGTTGAAAGGTGGGTATTTGAGTAGAGGGCACCCCGGGCACCGGACTATGTCGGTCAGAGTAGGCCAAGGGTCCCCGAGGGACCGAATAGTTGTCGTGGGCATGGGCGACCGCGCGGAACGGTACCGCGAAGCACCAAAAGCCACGTGGGTATCGGAGGGGGGGGGGGGCAAATGCCAGGAAGGGCAAAACCGCCCACGTTCCTAGGGTTTTAGCAGGTAGGCTGGAGACAGCCTCAGGGCCCGGGGGTGCCGTAGTTTTAGAGTCCGGAGGAGGGAAATCCCTGCAAGTGAAGCCACGCTGCCCAGCCACGAGATTTGTCAAGGGCACGAGTGAAAATTTGTGGGCAGGGCCCAAATTAATATGGACAGCCAACACAGGCGACAGGAATCAATGGTTGTTAGAAACAATAGTTTAAGAGCCAAGGCGTATGGAAAAGGCCTCCGGGGTAAGTTTAAAGTTTAATAAATGCTAGGATAGTTAGGAAAATGTACCCCTTCGCACCCATCCATCCCTTCGCTCGTCTGTAGGCAGCTGGACCGCACCGTTGGTAAGAATGGCTTGAATTATGGTGGAGGGCTATTCTGGGGCTTTCATTGGGCCTCGAGACAGGATGAATAGTCTCTTCCCTTTAGTCCCCTCGCAAAAAGGAACTTAGGGGTTGGGAGTAGATTGGACAGGATAGGTAGCCAGCCAAGGACAGTCAGGAGGGTTAGGGACACTTGGAATTATCAGAAAAATAAATAAATAAATAAAAATAAAAAAGGGGCTAAATTTTTTGTTGTTTCCTTGTTTGCAAACTAAGGGAGTGGGTTATGGACAAAGACAGGCAAAGGCGATAGGTTGGGGGGGGGGGAGACAGTAGGGTAGGTCCGAGCCTGGCCTTCGAGCGGCCGCACCAACGCACTCCCTCCACAGAACCTCACGGACCATACGCAGAGGCGGCCAGCTTCATATGCCAACTGTTTTATGCTACAGTTGCTGGTCGGCATCTGCCTTGCATGCCTTTGTTGCCTGCGCTTGTCATGACCCATCCATGCTACCGCTTTTTGCATTGCCCCTGTGTTCACCATGTCCATACCTGTGGCGCCAGGAACCATCGCCAGTTGTTTTGCAAGGACTGCCCTGCAGGCAGCCTCACCACGGGATGCATTTGAAGGCTAGCCGTGCATTCCAATCATCTTGTGATTCAATTTCATCCGACGCATCCGTTTCAATCCATTTCCATGAGCCAGATGACTGCATTGAGCAGCCTGGCCACCTCTTCTGCATAAAGGCCTCTTCCAAATGGCTTGTGGGACGGCGCATGGCGCTGCCGTGTTAGGGTGAGTTGCCTCCAGAGCTGGGGGTATGAAAAGAAAAAAAATAGAAAAAAGAAGAAGAATTTCGCTGAAACGAACACACAAGGGGGACCTTTTGAAGCAGCCCCTGAGGACGACTGACCTTCAGCTGCTGTGCACCTCACCCACACAAAATGACTGACTTGTTGTGTCTTTGATCCCACAGATGACAGGTCCTGGGCCAATGGTTAGTGTAAATAAGATCAAGGTAAAATTGTAAATAAGTTTTGCAATCCACCTGTTGTGTCTGTCTTAGCGGCCGGCCAATGTATTTAAGTTGTCCCGTGTGGTCTGATAGTTTAGTTACGTAGCGCACTAGGTATTTATTTTTGGACAATGTATGAAAAATAATCGCACGTCAGGCGATCTGTAGGTAAAGTCGTCTAGGGGAGAACTTGCACATGCTGTTCACAACGAAAATTCCAACGACTCGGGACGAGGTTCTGTAAAAAGGGGAGGGGGTAGTGGTTACGAATCTGGCAGCCATGAGCAACTCAACATTCAGGTCCCTTAATAGAACAGTTATATCGTAAGTGTGTGTTCTAGTTAGGGTCCGTCCTTGTTTAGTGGGTAATTAAGTGTTCGTGCGCTGGCGAAGTTATCCATAGTCCAGGGCTTTAAAATCTTTATATCTGGCATCTTGAACAACATGACACAACAACAAACACGCCTTCCGCCTCGCTTCTCAAACCCCGACGCCAATAGGCCCGCGTTTGGAGTTGCAAGGCGGAACCTCAATGGCGGCTCTCGCCCAATCGGGTGAATGCGAGCGAGGTTGCCGTCCTTCGACCAATAGGAACTCTCCACTGGTGGGAGGGGTGGCCTGCGTGATGTCAACCACGCCCCCGGACCAAAAAATCAAGCGAACTTGGCCCAGTTGACAGAGGCGAGCGAGCGCAATTTTGCGCGCCAAAACCGTCCAGTGAGGGAGAGCGGGTCGCAAGGAGGCCCCCCCCGGACAAGGAGGGGATCATGTTTCGGTGCGATCGACTGTGGCCAGAGCGTGTTGAGACCCGACTGTGCTCGACGTGAAGTTAAGCGATCCGTCTGGAGTTACATCCGTTCTGGAGTTACTAATCTGCTTGGAGTTTAGTTGGAGTCGAGTGGAGTTTCGTTGTGTTGAGGTCCAGCGGAGGTCCAGTCCAGGTCGCAGTCTTCTGGTTGTCTGGTCGCCTTGTCAGCCTCGTCGCCTGGTCGTCTCGTCTGGCCTGGCCGGCGTTCTGTCCTGATCCACCTTTCGCACCGGCTGCGTCCATCATTGCATTGTGTTGCAGGTTCGAGTCCCGCTGACCGGATCATCGAAAACGCACGAGGTGCGGGAGATGTGAGACGGCTCTCCCCTTCGGCTCACCTTCCCTCCGAGTGGGGGCATGCAATAAAGGCCACAGCCCGGCCCATTTCTTTTGTGGCGGGTGTGTGTGTGTGGGCCGTCTGTTAAGTAGAATCATTTTAGGTGCTTGCGGTTTTGTACATTTTTTGGGAAATTAATTATTTGGGGTTTGGGTATTCTTTTGGCCGCCCTTTTCTTTGGGTCTCCCTTCCCGGTGTTTTGCCCATTATTGTAAAATAAATTCCCACTCTTGTTGATTGTCCCAGCTCGTTCTGTCATTTCTTTTTATTGGCTTATCACGGTGCGTGTTGCGAAATAGCGAGCAGTAAATTGTGGGCATTTGGACTGACAAGGACTTCGTGACCATTCCGCTCGGGTTAACACGGTTTCGAGCACGGTAGACGGCTCGTCCGCGCTCGAGGTAATTGTCGAGGGTGTGAATTCCCCGGTTAGCTTTGCCGCGTGGGTAATTAGGAATTTGAAGTTTGGCATTAACCCTACCCGCACGCGGTCAAATTATTGGAGAATAATGGTCCTGTAAGGACCCGTGCCCTTCAGACTTATCCGAGGTCACGACTTAATTCCGGTGGGAGCCGACTATACTGCTCCCTTTCGCGTCCGGTGCTCGCCACCAAATACCCGGCCCATAACCAGTAATTTACCAGCCTGCCATGTTCACACGAGGTAATCCGGCAAGTTCAAAGTCCACTGACAAGGATGATCGGGGAGTGAGGCAGAACTCCTTCCAAGGTACGTTTCCAAGTATTTTCAGGCTTTTTTTTTTAGAAGTCTATGTATTCCATTTTGGGTAAAATCCTTATCTGGCTACGCACATATACGTTTCCCTGCCCCGAATGGCAGTTGTTGCGAAGGGTTCTGGCATGCAACACCGGCCCATTCTGGAGCAGATTATGTAATTTTTGAAAGTCGCATATTTAATGTGACGACAAGGAAATTAGTAAAGAATGGGGACATTAAACACATTATGGGTATGGGGTTTGAAGAACCTGGTTCTGAAGGCATCAATGAGGCTCATCGTTCCGATTAGAATGCTAAAGCAGGCCAACAGATATTTGCATTTAAAAAAATCCTCTCAGTCCTTACACTGGACTGTGGAATCAACCCATAATGCACCGGGTTGTTTTGCCCTTGCAGCCATGTTGGTTTTGACCGCCAAGCATAGCATTACACAAATGGTGAAATTACTCCCGATGCCACAGACGACTCAGTGGTGTGAGACCCAGAAATAAATTTTATTTTTCTGATGCTGAAAACATGTCCCCATCCGGTAACCTATATAATGAAGTGTACTTTGAGTTTTTCTCCATGATACAGAAGTTATAGGCTGTCTAATGGAAATAATGCATTATTGAGGAGATCAAGTTCAGCAGGCTGTAGGCCATTCGCTTCAATCCTGATGGTTTACAAATAAGAAAAATGATTATGCTATTGTAGTGTAGTTTAGAACATTTAAGGATATGCAAGAAGGAAATAAAAAAGTCACAAATCCAAACCATTAATAAAAATTCCCATTTACCATGGTCTGGTACATCTGTGGAGCCGAGGCCAGGAAGGCTGCGTGGTCCGCTCTGTCCGTACACCCAGAGATGAGCCCAAGAACTGGATGCTGCCAGGATAGGAAATCTCAAGAACATTAGGTGCAAGTTGGTGGCACAAAAATCACTAGCATGTAGTGAGCCACTCTTTGACTATAAGGCCTTAAGGTAGGCCAGCGCCTGGTCTTGAGAGTTCTTAGGCAAAAACTGTAATAAAGGTATGAGAGGCAAGATTGTTTAGGTTAAAAGGGTAGAAACAGGGGTTGAAAGACAACAATAACCACATGGGGAATATTAATAATCGGCATTGCCATGGCTATTTGTATGTGTATGGGTGGTCTACCTTGTTGATACATTTCATACGTTTGCTGTGTTTGTTGGTATTGCATTACACTAAACCTTTTATGCTTGCTTAATGTTGGGATATAACTTCCTTCACGGTTCAAGACTCAAACCCACAAAACATTACACGCAGCCTCAACATGTGTAAGAGAGAGCAGAGCATAGCAATGTGCTTTGTTGTTATCCGGCATATTTTGGGATGCAATCGAAACAGGAGTGAGCTTTGAGGGCAGAACTCTGCCGAGGCAATTGGGAACTCGCATGCCTTGTTTTTACTGGCTCGAACTCACGCAGCCTCGAAGAAGCCATGTAAGCAAACATCCAAACACCACTCCGCTTTCTCTGCCTACCATCCAGGCAAAAATTGTATCGTGTTCTGCAAATGATTGTTGAGGTTGGCCCCAGCAACGAGGCCGAGATTGTGTAGAAACTTCATTTCAAGCTCTTCTGCTAACTGTGCCCGCTCCTCACCCCCACAACAACCCCTCCCCAGCCACCCAATTCTGGTGAGTTGATGTCCCAAAAGCATGCCCAGTGGTTGAACAGCAGGAAAGATGCCAGTGCTGAGGGCAAGAGTGCCAGAAAAACAACCAACAACAACATGTCCTCATTGCCATTCCACCACGCGGACCACTTACAGTTCAATTTTAACTACTGCCAGGTCCTGTGAGATATCCACATTAGAAAGAATTTGTGGCAAACATCTCATTCAGATAAGAATAAATTTAGAACATAATTCTGGGTTTGCTGACAACTTTTTATGGCACAACTGTTTCAAGCGGAAATAAACATACCGGAAGATAGGCAAGTTTTGGTGAATACGCATGAACTAGATCACAGCAACAAACCATTTCCCATTACAGTATTCCTTTTACTTCTCCTCTCCATTAGCTTTCCCATAATTAAACACAAGCACAAAAAAATGTCAATGTCACTCAAAGCCAGAAATTCATCATGAGCGTTTCATCGCGGTTGCATCCACCGGTCCAAGCAACACCTTACGGTAGGTGGCAATGCGCGCGAGCAAAAGTTGTTTGCAGTTGGAATTCAAAAAAACGTGATGAGGGGCCCGCAAGCCCCTCCACCCCATTCCTCGGCACTCTGTCGTATCCACTGCCTGCCGCTACACTCGAGCCGTTTCATCCATCGCGTGCCAGTGCTCGAGTAGCTGCGAGCATTGTGTGGATGCACACAAGCATGTTAACTTAAAAAGTAGTCGTGCAAAAAAAATACAATTCCAGGATTTATCTCCATGTCCTCTGTCAACTTGCCAACGAACATGTCTTAGCGTTTTCCACAAGTACATATGTAGATGAAGGTGGTATCAATCTCTCCATAAAATGAACACCAAAAAACAACCCCATGGAAGGTGTTCAGCCAGCATTTTAAAACTTTCAATCTGGAGTGCAGTACTCCACTGAGAAACACCGTTTTAAATTTAATAGTAAAAATAGATCAAAACATTCTGAGTAAAAGATAGATCAAAAACACAAGTTATGCTTTTAAAATACAAGCTTAGGTTTTGATGTGGCCCTGTACATACTGTTCTCACTCCATAATGCATGAGGTACTTTAACAAATGCATGATTTGCTAAACACTGAGAGATCAGGAAAACATTTTAAAAAAGAGAGGTCATGAAACACCTTACCCCATGCAATCTTGAGAAAAAGGACATGGGGAAGGGCTTTTCAAGTCATTGCTTTGGTTTTTGCACCAAACAAAGCACTAGGCCTGCCCCATAGTTTTGTCCAAATGCGAATCTCACAGTTACATTGCCCTCAGGGCATGAGATCGTGTAAATATTTTGTTCCAAGTACTGGTGGTTTTTGAAAGTTGGCAACAAAGCAGTTTGTTAGTTCTCGTGTTCAAGTATATAATTCAATCTTCAAATAAATAAAGGATTTAAAGGCTGAAGAGATAAAAAAAAAAATTCTGAAGTTTCCCACCGTTGTGCAGCGGCTTTTACACCACCTTTAACCTAATACGTTATATTCGTTATTCGTGCCTGTATTGTGGTTCCTTTTGTGGACATCCATTAAAAACAGAGTTTCTGTTTGGAATGATTTTCAATTTTGTTTTGACTGACAGCCAGGCAGACAGAGTTTTTTTATCAGCCTTTCTCTGTGCATGCACGCTTGGGATGGGAATCTGTACAATTTGCTAAATTCAGTAGCAAAAGTACTGCTAAACTGAAGTTCCGTTGGTCTATTCCATGTTCCGGCTCATGTTTCTCCGGTTTCAAAATAAAAAAAAAACTCATTGAAGTTAAGTAGTTCCTATATCAGAGACTGACATCTTAGAAAGACAGACAGACAGACAGACAGAAGAAGTGAACCAATTGCCTAACCCACTTTTTTGGCTTTGCACGTGCAGGGAAAATTAACGCAAGGTTGTTTGTAGAATAGGGTTTTAAAAAGAGGGAAAAATAGGACTTTTTAAATTGCTGTTTGTCCTAAATGCATTATTGTCGCATTACTTTTAAAAAAGTCATAAAACTATCTGAAGGGTTTGCAAATGTAATGCTGCAAAGGGGGGCAAAGAGAAAACACCCCTTTTTGGGCACATGGATGCCAATTTACAAACCATTAGTGGAACGGGGCAGACTAATGACAAAGCAGAGTTTAAAATATGAGTGGGGTAACGAGATGAAGATGTTCATATGAAGGAAGAAGTTAAGTGGACTATACGTTAGCAAATGGATCAATGTAATGAATATTATCAAATGGCAAGAAGGTAATCCGCTTAACTCAGTAAACTGTTTTATAACAAAGTGAAAATGAATCTCTCAATTCAGTGAAAGATCGCTGATGAGGGAAATTAATTTCATGAAGGTTCCAAAATCAATCGATCTGATTCAATCATGCCACTAATCTCAAAATCACTTATAGCATGCTCATTTTAATTATCAGCGCTATTGGGAGGGGCTTCCCCTTTCATATTCCCTTTGTCACCATTTCTCACTATCTCTAGCTCTTCCCTTTCGCCTTGGGTCCCTTTGGATGGACCTAGTTCCTTCCAAGCACCAGAGATACCATTTAATCTTCATTTCTAACTTTTGGTGATCATCGCTTTTTGGTGACCGTTTCTTCAGGACCATGATTCATACCTGAACTGCATCAAGGATATATACAACAACAGAGACCAGATTTGGAATATGGGTATTGTCACATGTAAAAGAAAAACTACCTTTGACATGCAACTGCTAATATTATGTATGTAATTAATGTGTTTTTCTCATCTGAAAAAGCCTCAAAAGGCCACGAAAATGCCCCAACACCTGCAAAACCAATGCACAAAACAGAGTGTGCACCACCAAACCAGATGCGAGTGGCATCAGGAAACAATTCCAATGGTCACGAAAGCCAGTCCCACATCAACGATGGCAAAGCACGGAAACGCAGACTCTTATATCGCTACGTTCCACAGCAGGCCAATCCAGTGCAGGACGGAAAAAGGCCGGGGAAAAAAAAGGCAACAGTGCCGTCACGGAGAGGGAAGCCATGGCCTGGGAATCAAGCAAGTAGTGTGTGAAAAATAACCAATGAATTCCAAGGCTTAGGAATAAATAAAAAAAACGCCTCAAAACGTTTAAGACCAGCAAGAAGAATGTAACATTTAAATTCCAAGCTGTTTGCAATCCGGAAAGCCGCTAAACACGATGCCACTGGCACAAGGTTTAATCAATGAAGCAGCAGAGCTGCCAAATGTGCAAGTTCACGGAAGGCCAAAGTCACTCTGTTGTGGCCTCGCAAATGTGGTCCCCACTTGCACGTCATTCCAGCCATGCTTGAAGTTTGAACACAGCATGGTATTCTTTGTCAACAACAATTTTTTTTTTCCTTTCTCAACCAATCCCTGAGCATTCAGCCTGGATACCTCAGAGCAAACACACTAACTACAAAGCTGCATGTTTTGTGTTAGAATTGGTGGGTAAGAGAAGTTAAAATAGGTTGGAGAGGGTAAGTGCAGTGGAGGAATGTTTGGGGGGGGGGGGGGGGGGGGGGGGGGGAAATGTAAGAATCAAGAAAGTGGTGGGGAGTAGAGGTGACAAAAAATCCATTTCTGCAAATGGCATTAAATAATAAATGGCCAGCCATTTGCTACAGCAAAATATAACTTTCATTGTAAATTGTGCTTAAAATGGATTTCTTTTTTCATCTAATGCCCAGGCAAGGAAAGAACGACCCAACAGGTTTTCTCACTTCTTCAGGAATTACATCACCTCTTTCTAGCTCTTCCAATGAGCCTCAACTTTGTGCACAAAAATAAAATAAATCGGAACACCAGAAAGAGTACTCCTTCTCCGAATTCGTGCAACCCCATCTGGAGCAAATCATTCTCCCCAGATGTCATCGTACATGATAAGGCAGTTTGGAACTGCTCTTCCAAATTTCAACTAAAAAATCACCCCACCAAGCAAGAATATTGTGCAAAATAAATCTTACAGTTTATGAAAACAGGTACATGTGTAAAAATCCACAGAAAAAACAACAAACATATTTGGACGTAATGCCAGTCTTATTGTGGGTTGAGAGCATACGAAACCGGAGGATGAGGTTACATTATAAATGATATTTGCCATGCACTTTTCTTTCCCAACAAAGAACAAAGTCAGAACGACTTGAACTCGGCATTGGGTTCAAAACCGGGATCATTTCGGTGATATGTATTCCTTACACCCTTTCTAGCATGTAAATAACGAGCTGGGCCCAATCGCCTTCGAAGCTGGACACAACCCCATTCTCGGTGCACATTATGGCTTTTCTAACCCTTGGCCCCGGCTGGTAACGAGTTAACCTCAGTCCCATTGTGCCCTTTCGTAACTCACATTTCAAACGCAGTCTTCTCTTCCGGCCAATCGTGGCTCTTTGGAAGAAAAAAACGAATCTGGCACCTCCTTGCTCGCTTGCCTACATCCATCTGCAAATTTCTGATTCTATTACCCTCATGCTCCCTCTATAAGCATACCAATGTTTCAAACTACTTCAATATCATAAACACTTTTTTACTCTTTAATTCCATAATGACATAATCATAAGAGTATATGTCTCAAAAATAATTGAGATAAATGGTGAACCCAAGTAATGACACACACACACACACACACAACACACACACACACACACCACACACACACACACACACACACATCTTACACACACACTATCTATCTACACTCTACACACACACACACACACACACACCACCCACTTGGCTGTGAATAGAAAGCATGGATGGTTCGAGCATCCTTCTCCATAACATGGCAGCTGTGCCAGCCGTGCTTTCAAACTCATATGCAACACCATACTCCACGTGTGGGTTATGCCCACCGTCAGAGTCACACTCTCGAGTGGTCCTGCTGGAACTCCTAGGGTCCCGATTGGTCCTCTTTGTTCAAGTGCCGGCTTGGGCGAACGGGTGTGGCATCGCCAAACTCTCCGTCGCTTCTCTTCCATCACCTCCACTGCAAGGACAAAGCCAAATGGTGATTGTGAGGAAGTTGTGTAAAAAGATAAAGTATTATTTTAACATTCCAACAGTTGATATTCAGTCGAATGTGCTCTAATTTACGGGAATGCAGGCCGTCGTCAGGGGGTCTCAGGATCTTTTATGGCTTGTTCCTAACCCTGAGCTGCGGCTAATTACACCAATATAAAAATTCAGAGGGTAGTAGGTTTTGCCTTAAGTAAGGGATTGAACTAGACTCGACTATAAAGTGTTAACCTCTGTATCTCACAGGCAGTACATTAAATGAAAGATCCAATTACGGTGTTTTTCCCAAACAGTAGGTAAAGTTAGAACAGGCACCCTGAATAAATAACAAATCCTGCCTTTAATGGTGCACGGGAATGCATCAACAAGTGGCAGAGCCATGGGCCAGTGCACCAGGTAATGGCACTAAGAATGAATGAATGAACACCATACATGTTCACACAGGTGTAACAATTCTCCGTTTGTGTTCCATGTCCTTTGACCAGGTCCTACTTCCACATTCGTAATCAAGGCATAATGGGTGCAAAAAACGACAATATAGCAGGACATATATATATATATTTTATAGGAGAGGGGGGCATCAGTTTTCACCTGGCATGTGGAAGCTGGAAACATAACTTCATATAAACAAAAAAACACAAAGACAGTCTGCTTGTTTACTTGTGTAATTTCATTCATTTTTCTTCATTCATTTTTTTCCGCCCTAAATTATGCCGTTTTAGGCACCAGCCAAGTTTGCCAAATGGTTGCATCGGCCTTGCGGGGAGGTATGGCACTCTACTGAGTGTCGTGCTAAAGTTTTTTTATGGTGATCGTAAGTTACCATGGACGAATTGAAACATTACAAGTAAACACTTAAATAATGGTCATTGTTTAATTTGAAGGGCAGTGCAACGAAAGAATAAAATGCCGAAAGCAATAGAAATTAACTGAGGTGAGGCTAAAAGAAGGCCGGAGGGGAAGGGTAGAAGAGGCAGTGAGTGGTGTTACGAGTTGCGGGTGGGGGAGAGGGGGATAGAGAAGTACCATGGAATTTAATTGTGGGTCTCTCAGATGGGTTGTTTAGGATTTTTAACCACAGAGCAGATCAATACCCTTCCATGAATAAACTGACAATTTCATGCTCAACAAAAATGAAGGGAACTTCACAGAGCATGCTTCACCCAATATAGTCAACCACAAAAAACGTATAAATCCATGAGGAAAAACTCCATCCACACTGCCTGAGCACAAGCCGACCCCCAAGGCCTGCCAATGCAGCTGGCAATGACTTAACTTGCACACAGACTGTGAAACAAGTGCTGGCAATTGCAAGTCATCTTATTTTGCCTCCAGTTGTCCAGTCACCTTCCTAAAACTGTGATGATCATTTTTACTTTTTTGGAGGATGTAGTTGCTATGAGCCTGATTTCTTAACAAAACTGTTTTATGAAGCCTCAAAACCTCTCACTCAGTTCTTCTGATACTTTCAATCTCACTGCAGCTCTTTCCCTGACCATCAATCCGCTCCACTCAGCAATTCAATGACCCACAATCTCTCACTCAGCTCTTCCATAACCCTCAATCTCCTCAGCTTCTTTTATGCCTCAAATATCTCACTCAGCTCTTTCCTGAGCCTCAACATCTCTCACTCAGCTCTTCCGGGATCCTTAAATTCTCAGCTCAGCCTTCTTCCATGATGCCTCAATCTCCCTTCGCTCGTCCTTACCTCAATCTCTCTCTGCTCTCAAGCTCTTCCATTACCCTCAATCTCTCACTTCAGCTTTCCATGACCCAGAATCTCTCACTTCAGCTCTTCTATGACCCCTCCAATCTCTCACTCAGCTCTTCAGGATCTTCAATCTCTCAGCTCAGCTCTTCCCAGAACCAGAATCTCTCCACTCAGCTCTTCTATGACCCTCAATCTCTCACTTTCAGCCTCTTCGGGATTCCTCATCTCTCTCAGCTCGTTGCACGACCCTCATCTCCCACTCAGTCTCCAGGAGCCTCAATCCTCTCAGTTCTTCCATAACCCTAAATCTTCTCATTCAGTTCTTCTTAACCATCAATCACTTACTCAGTTCTTTCCGTAACCTCAATCCTCTCAACACAGTTATCATGACTCTCATCTCTCACTCAGCTCTTCCATGGACCCTTAATCCTCACTAAGCTCTTCTATGACCCTCAATCTCTCACTCAGCTACTTCCAATGGAGCATCAATCTCTCCTCAGACTTCTCAATTACCATCATTCTCTCACTCAGCTCTCGCATGACCCTCATCTTCTGTCAGCCTCTTCCATGAGGCCCCTTGATCTCTCACTTGGCTCTTCCGTGGACCTTCAACTACTCAATCAGCCTCTTCCATGAGCCTCATCCTCTCTCAGCCTTACCATAAACCTCAATCTCTCAACTCAGCCTTCCACGACCGCTCAATCTCCCACTCAGGTCTTCCAGGAGCCTTTAAAATCTCTCACCTCAGGTCTTACCAGGAGCCTGCAATCTCTCACTCAGTTCTTCCATAACCCCTCAATTCTCATTCCAGTTCTTCCCTCAACCCTCATGCGTTTTTCCAGCTCTTCCATGACCCTCAAATCTCTCACTCAGCTCTTTATGAACCTCAATCTCTCACACTCACCTCTTCCTATGACCCTAAATCGTCTCACTCAGCTCTTCGGATGACGGCCTCAATCTCTCACTCGCTTTTCTATGACCATCATCTCTCACTCAGATCTTCCAATGACCCCACCCTCTCACTCAGGCTCTTTCATGACCCTCAAACCTCTCACTCAGCTCTTCCATGACCCTCAATCTCTGTCGCTCTCCCTGAGCCTCGATCTTCTCACTCGGCTCTTCCAGTGGTACCTAACCTCTCAATCAGCTCTTCCATGACCCTCAATCTCTCACTAAGCTCTTGCACGACCCAATCCTCCCACTCAGGTTTCCCCAGGAGCCTTAATCTTCTCATCAGGTCTTCCAGGAGCCTCCAATCTCTCACTCAGTTCTTCCATAACCCCTCAATCTCTCATTCAGTTCTTCCTCACCCTCAATCGTTTTCTCAGCTCTTGCCATGACCCTCATCTTCTCACTCAGCTTCTTTTAAATGAACTCAATCTCTTCACTCACACTCTTCTATGACCCTAAATCTTCTCACTCAGCCTTCGATGACCCTCAATCTCCAACTCGCTTTTCTAATGGACCATCAATCTCTCACTCAGATCTTCCATGACGCCTCAACCTCTCACTCAGCTCTTCCATGACCCTTCAACCTCCACTCAGCTCCTTCCTATGACCCTCAACTTCTTGTCAGCTCTTCCATGGAACCCTCAATCTCTCACTCAGCTCTTGCACGATCGCCTCAATCTCCCCTCAGTCTTCCAGGAGCCTTAATCTCTCACTCAGGTCTTCAGGAGCCTCAATCTCTCACTCAGTTCTTCCATAACCCTCAAAATCTCTCATTCAGTTTTCCTCAACCTCATCGCTTTATTCAGTTCTTCTAACCCTCATCTTCACACAGGTCTATCAAGGACCCACCTCCATCTCTCACGCAGCTCTTCCATGGACCCTGCACTCTCTCACTCAGCACTTTCTATGACCCTTAATCTCTCATCACAGCTTTTCCATTGACACTTAATCTCTCACTAAGCTCTTCGATGACCCCTTAATCTCTCACTCTGCTCTTCCATGACCCTCAATCTCTCAACTCGCTCTTCCATTATCTCAATCTCTGCGCATCGGCTCTTCCATGACCCTTCAAATCTCTCATGCAGCTCTTCATGACCCTCAATCTCTCACTCAGCTCTTCTACGGACCCTGCAATCTCCCACTCAGCTCTTCCATGAGCCTCCAATCTCTCTCAACTCTTCCATAGCCTCAATCTCTCACCCAAGATCTTCCCTCAACCTCAACCTCTCAGCTCTTTCCATGAGCCTCAATCTCACACTCACCTCTTCAATTTAACCCTCAAATCTCTCACTCAGCTCTTCCATGACCCTCAATCTCTCACTCAGCTCTTCCATGACCCTCAATCTCTCACTCAGCTCTTCCTGACCCCTCAATCTCTCACTCAGCTTTTCCATGACCCTCAATCTCTCCACTCAGCTCTTCCATGACCCTCAATCTCTACTCAGCTCTTCCGATGGACCCTCAATTCTCTCACTCCGCTATTCATGACCCTCATTCTCTCATCCGCTATTTCCATAACCCTCATCTCTCACTCTGCTCCCTTCATAAGTTTTATTTCTAACTCTTTCTAGTCCATAGCCCTCGATGGTTGACACTCATCCATGATATTTGATCTCTTATTCAGGCTTTCCAATGATCTTCCATCTGTTATTTCAACTCTTTTTTGACTAATTGCAGTCTCTTAGCTGGTTCTTCCATG
Organism: Eptatretus atami; assembly: GCA_035128595.1. Classification (NCBI taxonomy): domain Eukaryota; kingdom Metazoa; phylum Chordata; class Myxini; order Myxiniformes; family Myxinidae; genus Eptatretus; species Eptatretus atami. Next base: position 56,234,227 of record CM068957.1, on the reverse strand, counting down.
AGACTCAATCTCTTACTCAGCCCTTACCATTAATAATTTTGATAATTTCAGCACATTCTTTCATACTCTCCATCGCTTAACTCAGTCTCGTCGAGGGGTATTCCTCTTACTGGCTGCAGAGGATGGGCGAGAGATATGCACACTCACTTCTAAGCTTGCCGGCATGGGTTGAATTCTGACCCAGCTATAAAACTGCCATTATGGTGTTTCACAGGCAGGGCGATTCATCAATACGATGTTGCCGTCCCTCGGATGGACGTTAAACAAGCGACCACAAAATGTCCCCAGATAAAAATAATCGCATGGATTAATAATTTGAGTTCCATGTCATTCCATATTGGTTTCTGTCTGAAGGAAAGTTCAGACCAAGGAAAATGATGTTTAAAACTTGGAAGAAAGAAAATGAGGAGACCTCTGGAAGATATGCAGAATTGTACCACCCTGCAGGAATGACTGTGTGCCAAAGTCTAAGTGCTTTATTCAACAAAAAAGAGTAAACTAATCTGAGCATGACGAGATAGAGGTAGAACTAATTGGCTCTTTGATCAATTTTACTCACTCTTCCATGAACCTAGATTTTGTATCTAATACGTTTTTTCAGCTGTAGATGAGCTTTTGGCACAATGTCCAGTTATACACAAAACAGAACAATGTATGTGTATGTGTATAATATATATATAATAAATATATAAATATATATATATATATATATATATATATATATATAATATATATATATATTGTTACGGCTGTGGAAATTCGCAACCCACATTCAGGTCCCGTAGGTGAGATATCTCTTAAGTACATGTGTAGTTAGCCCAAACCCGTTGTCTAGAGGGAATTTATGTGATTTCATTCGGCTGCGACGCTTTGAGATAGCCGTTTTTTTCTGTTATCTTTATTTTGAACAACCACGTCTCAACCCGCCATCACACAACAACCACCTTAACCACCACGCCAGCCATCATCACCAACTAACAACCACGCTCCAACCCTCAGACAACAACAACAACGCCAACAGCCAGAACCTTACACTTCACAACTCGCTCCCACATCATCGCATCAATGCCATTCCCAAACGGCCACCATGACCATCAAACCACACCAAAAACCCTCCACCACCCTCACTCTCTCCTCTATGGCCATTCCCACACCAACCTGTGAACACATGAGCGTCGGGCTGTCTTTGGGCTCGTCAGCGATACGCACCGAGCCGCGAGCGCAAATAGCGGCCTTTCCGAGAAAAATTCGGATCACAAACGCTTACATCGCCCACTCTGAATGCCGTCAATTTACGAGCGCGGGGCCGCTTGTCCCCGCTCCAGGTGATGTCGTGGTGTGAAATCGATATATGCAAATTCCTAGGATCAAGGGGAGATTCACGCCCACGTTTCCCTCCAACCAATTGGGCGAGCGTGGGCTCCACCCCCGGGTCATCCTGATCCGGATATTTGCATATTAGCTTGCTGCCTGCCGGCCTATAAGAAGTCGAGCGCAAGGACGAATGGATCAGTCGAGTTGGTGCATGGGCAAGTGAGGAGGTTTTGGGTGAGAAGAATCGAGTGGAGGTGGTGGAGTGTTGGAGTTCCAAGAGAGTTTGTTGCTGAGTCAAGTTGGGTTTCTGGAGTCGGATGAAGAAGAGTTTGGGCGGGAAGAGGCAAAGGCAGCTCGGGTCCGAGGCGAGAAGGACGGCGGTCGCGACGAGGTCGGCGGGGTGGGATCGCTCGTCGCCGGGATCCCAAGCCAGCCAGCCCATTCTCTCCCCCAAGGGCATCAACAAATTCCCCCTTTCCCCCGCGCTGAAGATAGTGCAAAGAGGGGGCCCTGTTCCCCAACCCCCACTCCAAGCGCGTGCAGCGAAGGCCCGCCAAGGGAGCACGGAGTCGCGCGCAAAAGCACGCAACGGCAATTTTTGCGGCGAGCCCGCAACAGCCGTCACGAGGACGCGACGGTAGGACCCCTCGGTCCTCGCGGCCTGGCCGCTCCTCCAGGATCACGCGCCCATTTTGGCCTACAGGCCTGTTCTGCCCTTGTTCTTTGAGGGTGGCTTCTTTCCTTTGCTTTTGGTAAATGTGTGTTGGCGCCGTCTGTAAGTAGAACTGTATGTGTTTGCCGTGTGTGCGCGTAGTCGGTAGTACTCTGCATCGTTGTTGCTTTTTGTTTTGGTTGCTATAATGTGCATTTTGATTACGTATGGTCTGTATATGTGTGCTTTCCGTGTGTCGCGTAATAAATGTGCATGTGTGTTAAACCGTCCCAG
>CM068957.1:56201474-56217256 GCA_035128595.1 Eptatretus atami | reverse complement strand
TATATATATACATACTGTATATAATCTTTGCTTTATCATGCCGGGATAGAGAAATAAGCGTACTCCTTTCTCAACTATCTAGCTTGGGTTAGAATCTCAAACCAGCTGTAAACTGTTCCCCTTGTGATTAGCATTCAGGACGATGGCGATGGCGATGGCGATGTGCACCGTTCAGATAAACGTTAAACTAGGACTCCTGTTTGCTGGCATTAATAAGTTGTATGTTCAAGATACCACCGTGTCTTGAGCAATGAATGGATGAGTTATCACCGGCACCCTGACCAAATTCCAAATTCCTGCCACCTTCAATTGAGTATCCTGTGTCGGAGTCGCAACTCGTCCGGGATTTCAATGCTTGCCAAGAGAGACTGTTTTGGCAGAACCAGCTTTCTGTATAAAGTATGATACATTGATCATGATAAATGAATGAGTCACCGTTGTTCAACGCCTTCCTGGCTTTGCAGTTGATCACACTTTGTTTTTACTTGCACATTCATATGAAAGCACTTTTTTGAAAGCTCCAATTGATGTTGTCATGGCGTCAGTGAAACATGACAATAATAACAGCTTTTTAAATTCAAACAAAGTTTGAGGCAGGAAAAACGAAATAAAAGAAATCAGCCACTTGGCAGAAATCTCAAGTCTGCTTTGGAAAATTTGAGTTGAATGTTTCAACAAACTACTGCAATAATATTGATTTCGTAACAGACATGACTAAGACCGTCGCTTAAACTGATGGGGATACTAAAGGGGGGGGGGGTAGAAAAAGGGAGGGGAGGGAATGAGAGAGAGAGAGAGGTGGTGGGGGGGAAGAGAGAGAGAGAGAAGAGAGAGAGAGAGAGAGAGAGAGAGAGAGAGAGAGAGAGAGAGAGAGAGAGAAGAGAGAGAGGAGGTGAGGAAAGGAGAGAGGAGGGAGGGGGAGCAAGGAGGGGGGGGGACTGAAGACAGTGAGGTAGGAAAGGCAGACGTGCGGTGGAGCGTTAATTACGATTCATACCGTTCTCATCAAAATGATTCTGCATAGAATAACAGTGAAGATGGAAACAAAATAATGTGTGAATACATTTTTACCGGTCAGACTAATAACAAGGCCTGGAGACAAACACACCCGACCTCCGGACACGCGGATCAGAACAGACAAACCCGCAGGACGCATATGGAGCCAAGCTGTCCAGACACAAACACTGCTCCAGACACATCCGAAGACAAACTCCTGTCCGGACACATTCTGGAAAAACCTGTCGGAGACAAACTCCTGTCGGAGACAAACCCCTCCATACATGTCCGAGAACATACTCTTGTCCGGACATAATTACTGTCCAGTCACATTCGGAGACAAACACCACCAAGAAACAGAGCCAAGCTGTGAAACAGCCAAACCAGTCCGGATATGTCTGGAACAAACCCCACCCGGACACGTCAGCAGAGACAAACTCCATCCAGACATAAAAAGTCGCTGGACACGTCGAAGACAAACACCGCCCGGACACGTTTGAAAAAACAATCACCTGGATGATCTGGAACAAACCCAGCCAAGACATAACCACCATCCGGATATGTCCAGAGACAGAGACAAGAGAGAAAGAGACAGAGAGAGAGAGAGAGAGAGAGAGAGAGAGAGAGAGAGAGAGAGAGAGAGAGAGAGAGTGTGGGAAGAGGGTGCTGCACCTGTATTTGGAGTGGTAGAGCAAGGATGGGACAAAAGAGAGAGGGTGGGGGTAGGCAGTTAGCAGACATAATATGTTATGCTTTATGAACACACACACACACACACACACAACACACACACACACACACACACACACACACACACACCAACCGCACACGTGCTTGGCCGATATCGGCAATTTTCGGGAATCTGCAGGTTGGAATCAGTGTGATTATCACTACAGACGTATGTACTGTATACAACCCAGAACCTTGAGTGACTTTCACTGAAAAAACAACGTTGCCTTGATATAGACACTTCAGAGATATGTTCACAAACATCACGAATCACTGCCCACCTTCACTCTTTCATTCCTCTTGTTCCCCAACTTTGGAACAAAGACCCACACACTCTTCAATCACACTCTTCCCTCCAGGTCTTCTCAAAACAGCTGTTCACTCCACTCTTATCTTCCTGCACCCACCATCATCTTTACCCTGTTAAAATCCAACCACAAACCCACCTCCTTCCAATTCCTGCTTTCCTTCCTGAAAGTCCCTGTCGTGCAAGGACCTGAAAGTCCCTGTAGCATCCATCTTGTTCCGCTGTGTACCCCACGCCAATCCCTCTCCCTTCCACATATCTTTCTCAGTCTCTGTTCCACACTGTTTTTTCCTTCCTCTGCCACCCTCTTGTCTCCCTGCTCCCTTGACTTTCTCTTTGGTTAGGTCTCATACGAGCCTCAACAGTGTCACAAAAAAAAAAAAAAATGTTCCAAAAAACAAACAAAAAAAAAACAATTAATCTTTATAAACAGCTGCACGTGACAGGTGGAACAAAAAATTTGGCTCGGGAATTTAGAAAACACTTTAATACGGCAAACGTTTGGAACTCGGGTGTTATTTCACAATCTCGCTCAGGATGACGGAGCACGAACCACTGGCTCAGGGATGACAGAGCACGAACCACTCGCTCAGGATGAGGGAGCAACGGAACCACTGGTCAGGATGACAGGAGCACGAACCACTCGCTCAGGATGACGGAGCAGAACGAACTCACTTCAGATGACGGAGCACGAAACTCGCTCAGGATGACTGGAGCAGACCACTCTCTCAGGATGACGGAGCACGAACCACTCGCTCAGGATGACGGAGCACGACACCACTCTCTCAGAGGATGACGGAGCACGAACACCCGCTTCAGGTCTGACGGAGCAACCGAACCACTCGCTCAGGATGACGGTGCACGAACCACTCGCTCAGGATGACGGAGCACGAACACCGCTCAGGATGACGGAGCACGAACCACTCGCTCAGATGACGGTGCACGAACCACTCGCGTCAGGATGACGAGTCACGAAGCCACTCGCTCAGATACGGCACGATACCACGTCGCATCACGCGAGACGGAGCGAACCACTCGCTCAGGATGACGGACGCAGAACACATCGCTCAGGATGACGGAGCACGAACCACTCGCTCAGGATACGAGCACGAACCACTCGCTCAGATGACGGAGCACGAACCACTCGCTCAGGATGACGGAGCACGAACAACTCGCTCAGGATGGAGAGCGAACAAGCACTCGCTCAGATGACGGAGCACAACACTCGCTCGAGGTGACGGAGCACGAACCACTCGCTCAGGATGACGGAGCACGAACCACTCGTCAGGATGACGAGCACGAACCACTCGCTCAGGATGACGGAGCAGAACCCTGCAGAAAGCCGAACCCGCCTCAGGATGACGGAGCACGAACCACTCGCTCAGGATGATGGAGCACGAACCACTCGCTCTGAATGAAGTGGCGCGGCAAAAGCGTCCGCAGTGAGTGAACAATTTACTCAGAATAACATAGCGCGGTACCGCTATCAACTGAAGGGCGCTCGGCAAGTGGCTTAAGCACTCAAGCAAGCGATCCGATTCTATGGTTGATAAGGAGCGTGTCTGTTAAAAGCTAGATGTTGCAAGTATTACTTAATGCCTGTAATGAACGACTAAAAGTGACGGTGACATGTTATAAGTTTCATTTAGCATGGCTCGATAAATTGTAATGTACACTGCTTGATGTAACGAGCTAATTTTCACTGTATATCGCAGTATTGCACTGTAAACTGCCTGATAAGATTCATGAAGGTGCTGTAACGTTTTCAGACAAAATTCCCAGTGTGGACGAGAGTCGTATTTTGTGGAATGCACGTGATTGTTCGGTGATACTATATAAACCCATGAGTGGGAGGTGTATAGAGACATGTGACATGCAATAAGAAGTGCATTTTGATCGTCCCATGCTTGATTTAACTCTGATGAGTGAACGAGGTGTTAATGTCCAGAGTGGTTGTTAACGCATGGAGCCGAATGAAATCAGGTTGGTTAAAACTCATAAAGATTGTGTATCAGGAAAATATGAGGAATTCCTTTGAGCTCTTGAAATCATTCTTGAAGGGCCATCCTATGAGAGGACACCACAATGGAAATCGAAGGATCGACAGCCCCGAAGGACGAGGTGAACACGCATGAGTTGTGCTGGCAGGACTGGAACACTGGGCGGCAGAAATAACTCAACACGGGAATCGGAGTTGGCTATTGTAACATGTAGTGGTGAACTTCCTCATTTGACTTTGTATCTGATTATTTGAAATACGTTTCAAAAACGTTATGCTGTTAATGTGGTCATTGTAACATCACTCAGAAGTCACAGACACCAACTGACAAAGATCCTATTTGAGTGGTAGCTGACCTGTACGTTCATTCATAACCTTGAATTGCAGTCGTTAGAGGACGTGCTGAGTCCGGCACCACGATCAACATACGTACACCAAAGGGAAGGAAACCCCAAAGGTGTGTGTACCCTGAAAGAATGGATGGTCAGGCTGTGGCTGCATACCATTTTGGATCCCTTTAACTTTAAAGCCTGTCTTCATCACACATGCAGCAGTTAAAGAAATAAAATGAATTTATTCAAATAATGACTTTATCCACAAAAGAGTTACTGTTTAATGTAGAGCAACCCTGGAGACATTGCAAAGTTCAATCGCCCGTGAAATAAACATTGCAGATAATCCGCCACGTTGCCTACTCGTCTGTGCACGCAAACATTATAACTTTATTTTAAAACGTCCGTTTTATTTTTTTTTACCAGATTTGCTTTGATTCCCTGTAGAGCATCTCGAGAAACCTCCAAAAATATAGACACAGATCTGGCAGATGCTATGGATAGGCAGTCCCTTTGGGGACAGAGTGCGAGGTCCAGCAGTGAATGCGTCAAATCATTTAACTCAATGAAGCTGGTTAACTTTGGCACATTCTTAAATCTTTTGTTCACTCAATATAATTCTCCAAACAGGAGAAAAAGAAAAGTTTTATGCTTTGGAAATTTCACATTTTCTTGTGTATTTTTGGAGAAGGAGGAAACATAGACTTGCTTGTTTAAAGTAAATAGGTATATTATAGTTATAATATTTGTTATTTCTTTAAATTAGCAGATTTCACTCCAGATTTTGACAAATATTTAGTCCGGACGATATCCGATCCTCAAAACCGAAGTAATATTTCGATGATATACTTTAATCAGTCCGTGAGAGTAAATCGTGGAAAATCGTATCATATAATGCATGAAATCACTCCAAGCTCCTAATTTGAAAACTATTGCACTTACAAAAGCAATGTATACGGTGATTCGCAGATATGATAAACAGGCATTTGATATGAGTGAGTAAAGTGAAAAAAAAAATTGGCGTGAAGAAATCGTTGTGGCCTATTCCAAGTCAAGGCATGGTTGAGCAGGCCAAAATACATGGTGGCTTCAGACCCCAGAGAGGTTACCCAGGAGACCCAAAGAGTTAGGTGGTCGAGGAAGCATCTGATGAAGGATATAATTAAATAACGCTGTTAATTATCTTCAAAAGGTGTGTTTTAATTAACCCAAACACCCAATTTTCACTCATGCACTTCCTTGGAGTTTTCTTAGTGTGCATGCAAAGTTTAAACTGCTAGGTTTTATGGTTTTGGAGTTATGGAGACACCACACACACCACACACACACACACACACACACACACACACCACACACACACACACCACACACACAGCCATTTATTAGTATAGATGCACCGAGTGTAAACTCATGTTTGTAAATGGGGACAATTGCAGCATATGAATTATTTATTTAAGAATAATTCAATTAATAAAATGAGAAGATTGTTAGATGATTGAAAGAATGAATAGATAAAAACGATTGGAAGGTAGATGGCCAAAGAGAAGGATCATTTAATTAGATTAGTCAGCTATCAATTACCCCAATTCCCATCACCAGAGGCGAGTGTTTTATGGCACCTCATCATCCCTTAATCCCTCTGTGTTGTTTCATGATTAAATATGCAATCTTTTCTTCTTATTACCCCCTTTGAAGTGTCACGCCAAAGTTGTGGTTGAGTGGTGTGGAGATGCAGTTGAGTGGAATGTTCCATGTGACGCAATGGATGGGATGTCATGTGGCCGGTGACACATTTTGCAATTACATTTGAACTGGAAATCCAATAACTGAAGGGTTTCCACGACACACAAAGCAGCCTGCATGACGTCACATCGGATGATCATGCACTGATCGGTTGGTCCACGCATGTCTGGATCGATCAGATATGGAAAAACGTTTGCTCAGAACAAAAGGAGAGAGGGAGAGGAGAGAGGGAGAGAGGGAGAGAGAAAGTAGTAATTAAGAGTGTTGTGTGGAGAGAGGGGAGAAGGGGAGAGAGGGGAGAGAGAGGAAAGAGAGGGAAAGAGGGAAAGAAGGAAAAGAGAGGGAAGAGAGGGAAGAGAGGGAAAGAGAGGGAAAAGAGAGGAAAGAGAAGGGAAAGAGAGGGGAAAGAAGGGAAAAGAGGGGAAAAGAGGGGGAAAAGAGGGGGAAAAGAGGGGGAAAAGAGGGGAAAGAGGGGAAAAGAGGGGGAAAGAGGGAAAAGAGGGGAAAAGAGGGGGAAAGAGGAAAGAGGGAAAGGGGGGAAAGAGGGGAAAGAGGGAGAGGGAAAGGAGGAGAGGAGAGAGAAGAGAGAGAGAGAGAGAGAGAGAGAGAGAGAGAGAGAGAGAGGGAGAAGAGAGAGAGAGAGAGAAGAGAGAGAAGAGAGGAGAGAGAGAGAGAAAGAGAGAGAGAAAGAGAAGAAGGAAGAGAGAGAAAGAGAGAGAGAAGAGAGAGAGAGAGAGAGAGAAAAGAGAGAGAGAGAGAGAGAAGAGAGAGAGAAAGAGGAGAGAGAAAGAGAGAGAGAGAGAAAGAGAAAGAAAGAGAAGAGAGAGAAAGAGAGAGAGAAGAGAAGAGAGAGAAGAGAGAAGAGAAAGAAGAGAGGAGAAGAGAGAGAGAAAGAGAGAGAGAAAGAGAGAGAGAGAAGAGAGAGAGAAAGAGAGAGAGAAAGAGAGAGAGAAGAGAGAAGAAGAGAGAGAGAAAGAGGAGAGAGAAGAGAGAGAAGAGAAAGAGAGAGAGAGAGAAGAGAGAGGAGAAGAGAGAAGAGAGAGAGAGAGAGAGAGAGAGAGAGAGAGAGAGAGAGAGAGAGAGAGAGGAAAGAGAGAGAGATGACGGAAAGATAGAGAGAGAGATATATTGGTGCAACAGTGAGAAAGAGAGTGTCGTTTTCCTCCATACTGCAGTGGTCGAGTCGGGAGGCACAGGGAATGGCACCGCAAATGAGAGTTCAAGCTTGTTGCTGCAGCGAGCACATCGGGACCACTGCAAGCTGTGCTGTGTTGTGGGAAATACCACAGTTTAATGCTATCCTCCCTTGTGTCTGTTGCATGTAAGGCTTAGCGATAAGTTGACAAGTTGTCTGTGTTTGTTTGAGAGATAAGTGTGGCTGTTGCATTCCCTAATTTCTTGATATCGATTTCAGGAAATTTCCTGATATATATAATAAAGAAGTTTAATTAATCATTAAACTTGTTTATTTTAATACTGATGTATTTTCCTTTGATTCTCGAGTCGATCCTGCCACGTATTTAAATTAAATAAAGATGTGCTTTTAATGAGCGCGCATGAAGCCAAATATTTAAAGGTCATTTAAACGACAGGTTGTTATTGTCATAGTTTCAGTTTCGGTATCTTGACAATCTTATTTAGGGCCCACTACCACTTATCTGGCCTGCAGAGTTTAACGTCCATCATTTAATGTCAGCAGATGGAACGCTCAGTTCAACACTCATCCAATGGACGGTGCACTCATTGATGCTTCACCCTGCATGCCAAACACGAGGGTGACAGTTGATAGCTGGGCCAAGATTCAAACGTAGGCTACACAGCTCAGAAGCATGTGCATACCTCTCAGCTATCCTGCCCATATGCAAGTAAGTGTGTATGTATGTATGTATATATATATATATATATATATATTCCACTCCTCCCATCCTCTTCTATCCCGAAGAAGCTGCATAAAGCAACCAAGAAAGGTGACTCAGGTAAACCCTTTGCTGTTTCAAACCCTTCCCAGAGCTCCTCAACAGCTGTAAAGACATTCACAAATCACACACGCATGAGAATGCCAATGCTACACACCCCCTCAGCTGCCGGACCAGTTTCATCACTTATTGGCGAATCATCAGCAACAGCGCAGACAGCAATGCATACCATGAGGCTCCCAAGCATGTACCATGTGCAAATGTCGAAAGCAGTCAATATAAATAATAAAGAAAGACCCACCCACATCCCTCACCTGTGAATGAGAGGAGTCAAATTATTTAAATAATCCCAGCCACCTGGGTTTAATTGATTAGGTGAGAGCTGATTGGTTATTCCCTCCATTCACAGGTGAGAGATTTGACTTTGTCATGGAAGAATGCTGCTGCATCCCTTCTGCAGAACTCCAGATGCTGGTGGACTCTATGCCATTGAGCAAACAGGCCGTAATGACTGCATATGGTGGCCCAACACCCTACCCTATTAAGTGACTTTAAAATGGTGCTTTCATTTTTTGTCCACCACCTATACATTGTAGTATAATAGGGCCACCAAATATGTGACAAATAAATGCGCAAAACAATTACCGAAGAATACCCATGTAGAAGGAGGCTGAACCTGAAAACATACCTCTTCCCGACAAACAAAATTAAAGCCAGAAATTAACGCGCAATACCAGTATTCCAGTCCAGCTGTAGAATAATAAACTGGCCACAAGCGGAAATCGATAAACTAGATCTCAAAACAAGGAAACTCCTCACGATCCACAAAATGTTCTACAAAAATCAATGCATCCCAAGAATGTATCTGCCAAGACAAGAAGGAGTTAGCAGCCTGATGGAGCTCAACCACATGCACAGAGTGACAACAATAGGATTGATGAGTATGTGAAAAGTGCAACAGACTACCGAATACAATTTGCAAACAAACACGAAGACAACAAACCAGAGAAGGTATCCAAAAATTTCCAGACATGTGCGAATGGACGATATCACACATGAAACCAAAACAGCAATGAATACAGTCTCAAAGATGGCAAAAAAGACAAAATAAAAATATCAAATGAAATATCAACACATATACACTGACAACTAGGAAAACGACAAAAGAGCAGGAAGAGAAAAAAATAAAAATAAAAAGACTTGGACACAAAGAAGGCTCTTTGGAATGGTGACGAAGAGGTCAGCTCAACTGGGATGGAGAACAAATTATTATAAATGCCCAAGACCAATGACACTAAACCAATGGCTTTAAGAAGATGGCAGGACTGAGTCAATCTGACAATTGTAGATTTTGCAAGGTCGAAACAGAAAGTACGAGCCACTTCCTATCAGTGGTACAAGGAGCATGGGCAATGGATTGCTGAGTAGTAGAGGAATGTGAAATTGTCCGAGTTGTCCTTCACCATGTCTTCAGTGACTGGATGAATGAGCATATGGTGATAGCCCAGGGAGCTTTACAGCCCCGAGTGCCTGGTTCCAACATTAATAGGTTCTGCGGGTTCCATAGTGATGTTGGGTGCATTTTTCTGGCAAGGCCTGGGTCCACTCATTCCATAGAAGGCAGGCAGAGGTGGTGCAGCACAATACATTACTGCCCTGAGCGATCATCCAGCTGCATTGCATGATGCAGCATTTCTTCCCTTCTGGGAGGGGTGTCGTACAGGATGACAATGCTCTGGTCCACAGGGCACATGTTGTCACTGGGTGGTTTGAGGAACATGAGGATGAAGTTACTCATCTTCAATGGCCCTCTCAATCTTATAGAGCATTTGTGGGACTGTCTAGAGAGGCACCCAAGATAGCGGTTTTCGCCTCCATCAAACCAACGTGAGTTGGACAACTTCCTTGTGGAAGAATGGTGTTACAATTTCCTGCAGAACAGTTCCAGACCTTTGTTGACTCCATGCCACATCATATCCATGCTTGCTGGATGCATGTGGTAGCCCAACACCCGACTAAGTGATATTCTATTGGTCTTTCCATTTTTTTTTGTCCACTTCCTGTGCGTGCGCGCCGCAACACAACACACACACCACACAACAACACACACACACACACACACACACACACACACACACACACACACACACACACACACCACACGCACACACACACGCACACACGTTTTATTTTACATTCATCTGAGGTTCACGCTATAGCTTGTACACACAGTATATCATCGATATCATGTGCAGGGCAAAGACATTAGGAGACTTTTATCAGTGAACCTTGATATGAATTGCAAGGACATTTGAAAACAATGGACAAACACATGGTATATGGGATTTAATCCTCAATAACCTGCATGACCCAAGTGTTCAGATGGGAATACGAACACAGCCCATCCCAAACCAATTTTACGTTCGATACTATTAATCCCCAACCCAAATATTTGACACCATTTACACTTTCACTGCCAAACATTGAACAATCTCAAGGCCTGACAATGCATTCAATGGATGTCATTTGATTAAAGGTGTTGCATCTCTTCATGTATTGCAGCAAAACAATGAAAAAGGTTGCCCTTCCCTACTTTCCAACAACTGTAGCATTACTCGAATCATAAATAATTTTCAAAGTAGGAAAACAAAGAAGCAATAAAAGAATATGTCGGTTGAACAAAGTGTTGACCTCAATCAAGACAGCAGACTTCAATGAGAATCCCAAACAGATGGCGCCGTGCAGAGGAACAGGTGATGAAACAGCTGTGATGTGGTGCGTTCACAAGGGGTCGTGAAATGTGTGCTTACCTCTACCAACAGCATGTATGACAGATGGAGCACAGCTACGAATCTGGAAACCCAGACTTTCTCCTGACTCCAGCACGCTGATGTTCCTGCCAGGAGACAAACATACATGACTGGGGGAAGGCCTGGCTTGTGGAATCGAGAGAAGATAAGTCAAATGCAATAATATTTTCATAATCAATTATGAAGAATAGTTTGTTTACTTTCTGAATTAATAATTTTTGCAGCATAAAGTTTGCCTCCACCTCCGCTCCCTCTACCCCAACCCATCATCTCAAGAAGACACCATACCCTCTTTAACAGTGAACTATAAGGCTCACAGAAAAGCTTGTACATACATCACATGCAGGATAAGGACGTTAGAGTACTTTTACATGAATCACAATGGAAACAGTGTAGTCTAAAGGATTTGAACCTGTGATCCTGATATCACAAAGAGTTCACACACCATGTGCTCAGAGGGATGGGAGGGTGGGGAATAGGGGGTCATCCAACAGGCCAACCTTATGAAGCATGCATGAAAAAGAAAAAAGAAAAAAAAACAATGCATTTTCCTTTATCATATTTCAAATACATGTAAATTACATTTACACAAGCGACGACGCAGCTGGCCCACGATGCAGGCCTTTGGGTGATGAAAACCGGAGCAACCAAATGTGTGCCAACGCAGGTTCGCACCCAGTACAGTTTAGTTGCAGAAGAAAGCATCAAATGATTGAGGGGGCTACAAAATCAATATGTTTAACTACAGCTTAATGTGAAAATTCATTCATCCATCCATTGGGACCATACTCTGTGCAGAGCGTTGGTGCTGCCAAAGCAGTCTCCTTGGCTATTGGACACAATCCTAGACGGGTCACCACTCCGACACAGGATACCAGCAAGCTGGTACTCATTTTGCTGACCTCAGAAGGATGACAGGCTGAGTCAACCCCACCTGGTATTAATTCAACAGCCAAGCAGGATTTGAACTCATGACCCTAGGATCCCAAGCCCACCACACTAACCATTAAGCCAACACCAGGCATAATGTGAAAGTGCTCAAGAATTAAAAGGTCGTTCAACTTATTTAGGAAGTATATGCCGTTAATCATGGATATTTTAAGAGAAAATAAAGCTGAATGTTGAAAAAACGCATGGACAATAAAGTGGCCATAACCACAACAGAGAAAATGCTCCAATTAAAAAGTCTTACACGTCACGACTTGGATTTTGTGTTGACAAGGAAGCAAACATCCTTTTACGGAACTCTCTCATCAGATTTCTATCACATGACGATGGTGTAAGCAATATGTGGTCTTAGATGTAAGAGGTCTTACAATATGAGGTCTTCCATTCCTCGGATGAACGTTAAACTGGTGTCCCATCTGCTGTCATTTGTCGGTGCACTTTAAACATCCTACGCTGTCCTTCTTGAAGAGCAGGCACCGATCGCCGGCACCATGAATAAATTACAAATTCCTGCCCTAACGACTGCTGGGAGAGGGAAGGCAAACCGCCCTGCATGACCCCAAGCTGAGAAACTGCTTCGGCAGCATTGATGCTCTGCAGTACAGAGTATGGTAAGTCGGGTTGGGAGATGGAAGAGAAACTTCCCGCCTTACAGGACAATATTCACTGACAATAATATAGCCAAGGGAAATACCTTTTTGCACACGCAACAGATGCTGAAAACCACTTTAAAAGTTTGGGCCAAACCATTATTTAAATTTGCATCGGGATGAAATATGGTGATTCTCTTTCTGTTTGTAATGGTCTGTAAATGTGATTTTTAAAATGCAATGTTTTTAAACATGAAAATTTAAAATCAAATAAAAAGCAGATTTGAGGGATGGGGATGACCGATGTTCAAATTTATGGGGGAGGGGGGGGGGGGGGGGGGGGGGTAGGATTTTCTGTGAAACATTATTGAGGTTGTGATACTTTAAACAAGACACATTTCGTTGAAATGTATTCCATGGACATTGAGATCAATTTCAACAAATCAAGTGTACGACATCTGTGGAGTGTTGCCACTGTGTGCAAAATTTAAACATTCCATGGCTCAGTGAGACAAGAAAAACACGAGAAATTGTGACATCAAGAGAAAGCTCCGAAATCGTATATCGCAGGCTAACCACACAGCAGTACAAGTGCTGGGGCCATAAATCAGCCAGAAGCATGGCAATTCTCGAGCCTACGACACACGTGGCTCTGGCTAGGGGTAATTCCCACCCTACCCTGTAACAGCCCTCTTGTCTGTAACCAATTTGGGTGCCATGAGACCGTGCCCTCTCCCACCTTTAACCGATTTATAGCTATGCTGTAATAAGGAATGTGAAGATCAAACAAATATGGTTTCAATATGAAACTGTTGTGTACATACGTGGGACTTTCACGAGGCTCACTTTTCCAGAGAGCTGAACCAAGAGCAGTCGAAAGATGAAAGTGTATGCAGGGATATGAATGGATTCGTAAATGCAAGAGGAAGAAAAGGAATATTAAATATATGAGGATGAAGAAAGAGTGAAGAAAAAAAAAGAAGAAGAAAAACCAAAAGAAAAAATGACAAGGAACACATAGGGTGAATAAATAAATAAATAAATACATAAATATGGATGAGGAAGAAAACAAATGAAAACTAGAAGGCCACTAGGTAGAGCACATCTCCATCAGGCCGATTAGTTCACATTTTGTATCCCACTGATAGGCTGGATCTGGATTCGGACCTGAACTAAAATTTAATGGGCTTGTTATCGTCACCTAACTAACTCATCCACCAAGTTTCGTCCGAATCCGTCCATAACTTTTTGAGATATTCTGCAAAAATCGTTTTAGTCCAACCACTCGATGGTGAAGAATCGGTGAAAGAATTCTCGGATCTAGATTTTGATCTTCACCAAAATCGAATCAATTCTTCACCGTTACATACGTAATCTTCCCACCAAGTTTCGTCCGAATCCATCCCCTACTTTTTCAGAAATCCTGCTATGTCTCCTTTTTAGCCCCTGTCTCTCATTGGTGAAAAATCACTTTAAAAATTCTTGGATCCAGATCTTCACCAAAATATAATCATTTTGTCGATGTCACAGACCAAAACTCTCCACAAAATTTCATCCGAATAAGACCACAACTTTTTGAGATATTTTGTTTCCAGACAGACAAACAAACAAACAACAAGGATGTCATGCAGAGCACGATGCTTGTGAAATCCATAAAACAAATTTGACTTCAAAAGTAATTGCTGGTTGAATTTAATTTTCTTCATTTTTTTTTTTTCAATACACTGTCGAGGCTCATATGAGAACTAATACACAGAAGTAACAACAGGGAGCAAGAGACAAGAGGGGTGGGAGAGGAAGGACAAACAGTGCGGAACAGAGACATGAGGAAATCTGTGGAAGGGAGAGGGATGGGGGCGGGGGTACACAGGTAAACAAGATGGACACTACATGGACTTTTCAGGTCCTCGCATGACAGGGACTTTCAGTAGGGAAAGCAGGGAATTTGAAGGAGGTGGGTTTGGGTGGTCAACGGGGGTAGAAAAGATCATGGTTTTTGGATGGGGGAAGATAAGAGGTGGTGGTGAACAGCTGTTTTGAAAGATGTGGAGGGAAGAGTGGGATTGAAGAGAGTGTTGGAGTTTGTCCCAAAGGCGGTAAGAAGAGGAATGAAAGGAGTGAGGTGAGCAGTGATTTTTGTTTTGGTAGTTTTACCAGAAGGTGGTTGCTGGCGGACCTCGAGTGCCCTGCAGAAATATGTGAGGGAAATACCACAGGCAGTGGGGGGTTGGGGGGGGGTGATGTTGGAAAGGAGATGGTAGAAGATAGAAAGACCACTGACCTGCCTGCAGTGATTGAGTGAGAGACCCAAAGACAGCCTCATCGCGGGAGATTCCAATGATCCGAAATGCTTTGATTTCCAAGGAGTGAAGCTGAGAAAGGTGAGAGGCAGGAGCACCAGCCCCAGAGGAGAGAGCAGTACTTCGTCAGGCTGCAGATGAAAGCTTTGTATTTGGTAAATGACCAAATATGCAAATCATATTCAAATTTCAAGTCAATCGGATGGAAATTGTCAATTTTAGAAATTTGGCCTATGTCGACTTGTTAGCCTATGTTGACCTCAGATATACTTATTCATTGAATTCGGCGGAGACATGAATATCACTGCCAAGGTAAGTGAATCTCCCAGTGACCTCAACATTCTCATCACAAACAGGTACAGACAAGATAGTAGCATCCAAGATGACACTGAAAGTCTGGATATTAGTTTTAACCAAGGAAACCTGTAATTCCAGCAGCTCTGACTCCTCATTCAGTTCCTTAGGGGCCCCCATAAGGATATCCAGCATCTCTGCAAAGATGACTGAATCATCTGAAAAATTATGGTCAGAGATCCCAAACGAAGCACCGCAGCTTGATCTCTTCTCACATCCTCCGCAGAATCCAGTCCATACAAGTGCTGAAAAGTGTGGGGGCCAGTACACACCCCTGGCGAACTCCAGTGACAACTGGAAATAAGTCGGAGATGGAACCACCACACCTCACAGTACTTTCAATATCAGAGTATAGTTCTGACATCAGATTGATCAGTTTTGGTGGAACCCACGAAGACCGAGGATCCTCCAGAGCACTACCGGATTTAGGGGTGGCCAGGTGGGGCCATGGCCCCGGGGCCCCCTACAATTAGGGGCCTCCCACAATTTCGATGACATTTTGAAAATCCCTTGAAAATGTGCTTCTAAAGTTTTATTGTGATATCTTTTCAAAATTGTCCGTCATTGTGAGGGTCCTTTTCAAGCTTGGCTTTTTCAAGCCGTTTCTTCCACGGTCCACAGAACGGATCCAACGTGGTCAAAAATTCCCGGTGCAAGCCTCAGGCATTGGGGGCCCGCATTCGGATCATTTTTTGGATCGATCATCGATGCTTCGGATGGTTGAGCGTGGCCAACTAACAACGGCACTGCCCGCCAGA
>CM068957.1:56186236-56200810 GCA_035128595.1 Eptatretus atami | reverse complement strand
ACATCTCGGAAGGTTCCACCGATGAAGAACATGCATCAGATGAAGAAGCGAGAGATATACTGACTGATCGCGGACCTGGCTTTGCCAATTGCATTGGATGTTAGCCTCCTGAGCGACCGTCATCAGAGATGATCGACTTCTGGTTATCACGAGATTTGGAGCCCCAGCCGCCTGCAGAATCGACTGTCCCTTTGATCACCATACAGTTCGTTGAAGGTAGGAAACGCTGCTGCCCATAGAATCTTTTTACTGTGACTACAAAACGAGAGTCCTCGAAAAGGTCCTGGCTTGCTCTCCACATCAACCGGAAAACTGTAACTGCATCGCTTGCAAGCTCTTTGGAGGGCTTACCTGCCCTGGGCGGGGAAGGATCAACGACTGAAGCAATGCAGTCGTTCTATCGAGGTGCATGAGCGTTCGCCATCATGTAACATTGTGTCGGAATATTCATCCGCTTTGGTCAGACAAAGCAAAGTCAACATCCGCAGCGTCGTGTGGACACTGAACTCGTCAAACAAGTGATGTGAGATTGCTTCCTATTGGAGGGAGTGCCGCAAACGAAGTGTGAGCGTGATATCGTTTCTCGCTTGAGCGTGTCTAGCGTTCCGTGGATCGATTAAATTGTTTGGGTCACGGATGGAATGGTAACTACCTTGGTTTAATGGAATACTTGCGGAATACGATCCATTTTTGGCGGCAGCAATTCAGAAATATCCACCAAGGTAGTGCGCTACACAACTACTATCATCTACGACATGTGAGACGCTTAGTCTCCCATCATCGGAAAATCTTGTTCTGGATTAAACATCGTCGCTCATCGTGAAAGAGGCAAAAATACTTCACTGTGTCAGTCGATTCTAACTCCTGACATAAAGGGCTGTCACACCTTGACTTATTAAGGCCAGCAATAGGCAAGGTCTTCAAATGTTATGTAAACGCCGGCTACCCTGAACTATTTGATGTTTTTTTTAAGTTTTGGGCGTATAATAAGTGTTGGATCTTATGCATAACGTTATTAGGTAACGTACACAGACGTTTAACACAGATAGATAACTACTACAACAATGCTGAGGCGTGTTTGGCGGCGTTCACAACACTATGCCCAACGAAGTCTAACTTATGCAAGCGCGGCAGCGTATCGCCGCGATCAACCGTGGCGTAAGGCTATTCAAGGCTGCGGC
This sequence comes from Eptatretus atami, assembly GCA_035128595.1. Lineage (NCBI taxonomy): Eukaryota > Metazoa > Chordata > Myxini > Myxiniformes > Myxinidae > Eptatretus > Eptatretus atami. The sequence goes on along the minus strand of CM068957.1, from coordinate 56,199,629 downwards.
TCGACATTCAAATCAAACCAGCAAACTAGACATCGAAGTGGGAGCCGCGGTCACAACCTTGACGTTTTAGCCAGCGTATGCCGACGTAATGAAAAATTTGCCGAACCAAGCTGGCATAACCGTCGAATACGTAATGGGTTAAGTTTTGTTATACATAAGAAGCACCGCTGGCATATTGTCGTAGTTTTCTGCATCTGTCAATACGCCGAGTACGTCGAGAAAAATTTTTCAGCATTTGAAATTTCCTCGAGCGTACTCGATGTATGGACACACGTTCCGCATACGCTGGCATAAAGTTGTAGGCACGCTACGCGATCGTTGCACACGTCGACACACCGTTACTTGAAAGTTACTCATAAGTCGAAACACGTCAACGTCATGGTTAGCGTCAGTGTTCCAAGACTCCCTGGTTTTTTTTTTCTTCGGTACGACGGTGATGTTGACACTGATTCCTAAGTGCGGTTATGATTTAAACGTTTAGCGGCTGCGGTTGTTGAGAGTTGAGTGTTTCGACTTATGAGTAACGTAACAGTAACGTGTGTCGATGTGTGTCAACGATCGCGTAACGTGCCCAGCCAACACGTTACTCATAGGTTAGAAATAAGTTTCGGGACGCTAAACATTACCATCGACGTTTTCGCTTAGAGTAACTTACAAGTAACGTGTGCGACGTGTGTCAACGATCGCGTAACGTGCCTACAATTAAATCCAGCATTATGCGAACGTGTGAGTGCATAACGCTGGCATACGTCAAAAAATTTCAAAAGCATGAAAATTTGTCTAACACCTTGGCGTACAAAAGACGTAATGCCAGCATAACACGAAAAAAAAGCCAGTGTACTATACATATGCCACTTTGCTCTAAACGTATACAAACTTACCCCATAACGTATTCGACGTGTGCCAGCGTTTTAAGCCAAATTTGCATACGTCAGGCATATGCTGGCTAAATACGTCAAGGTGTACAGGGCCTTAGCCACATCGACCAGTCATAGAAGCAGTTATTACTACCGATACACTCGAGAACGAGGCTCCAAGTGGAGCGTTTTCATGACCTTTCTGAGCACACAGGACACACTGAGTCCAGCAAGCAATGGCATTACTGGGATTTTTTGAAAGCCAAGCTGGATTGGACATCGCTAACTGCCCGAGGACAATCTATGATAACGCATCTAATATGAGTGGCCGATACAACAGGATGCAGGGAATGACCAACAGGAAACCCCTCTCGCAATATTTGGTGCCAATGCCATATGGCACTCCATGAACTTAGTCGGTCAGTCGGCCGTGGGCATGCTGTAGACCTGCAGAGCATTCTTTGATTCGTGGAACAAGTGGTAATGTATTTTTTATAGCTTCGCACATCGGCTCCGCCAAAATTATTTGAACACCCTGAAAGCCAAAGTGTCTGCAAGTAAAGCGCCTCACGACAACTCGCTGGTCGGCTCATTCTGATTGCAACCCGAGCTCTTGTAAGACAGGTACAGCGAAATCATGGATGTCCTCAGATGAAAACGCAAACGATGAACAACTGAATAGTGAAAAACAAGAAAAAACACCGCGAGACACTTCACCAAACGATGTGCAACGCTTGAGATAGGGTTCTTAATCTGGTTCTAGTCTACTGTCCGCTTGGTAGATTTGATCGTAGAGTAAACCCTTTAGTCGCAAGCTACCATCTCAAACAACAGCCAATGCAGCTCCTCAAGTCACTGGCGAGCTCATAGCATCATTACGCGATCAGTTTGATACATTCGTTGTTGAATGGAGTGGATCGCTCAGGTACGGAGGAATTTACTCGCGGATCGCAGTAGACGATAGCATAATGTCCCGCCTCGCTCCATTGGAAACTAGGACACACCTCCAGAAGTAGACTAAGACGCCAAGGAGTCCTTTCGCATCAGTGGGATACGTTGCCAGTGTCGGATGTACTGCTTGTCGTAGTTGGAAAAGCATACAAACGCTTACAAGCGAGATGAGCGACAGATTGATTCCTGCGTGCTCTGTTGGAACTCGAAGTGGAGCAGAATTCGAGAGTCATGCTCGAAGCTCCTCCAGTGTATCGGGAAAATCTATCACACTAACTCACAGATAAATGAGTCAGTTCGCAAGCCATGATGAAGGATCAGAAGCCAGAACTCGGGACCGTACTCTGAACTCGAGATGTAACAGTTTTTCTCATCGAGCGAAAAACTCACACCGATACTTTCCCAAAACGTGGAAGTGCTGCCTTCGGATTTACCTCCTCAACTGATGGTGTCGAACTGCAACTGGGAGCGCTCGGTTTTTTCCGAAACTCAAGCTTATCAAGAACGCATCTTCGCTCCACGATTGGGTCCGAAACTCAAGCTTAATCAAGAACCATCCTTCGCTCCAAGATGGGGCAGCAAGAGACTGGTCAATCTGACCATCATTTCAAACCGAATCCGATGTGCTCAATTCCATGCAGGTTGACATATCATATATCGGAGTTTCGCTGCAGCGAAGTTCACGCAGGAAGCTTGTCCATGATTAGGCACTGTGGGTGTATGTTCAATTGATGTCCGATGACACTGCCGTATATTTGCGGTCCGCTGGAAAGTCGGCTATTATCACCCATTTCGGATTTCTCTTGCCCAGAGGGTTTTTAGAAGTTTAGAAGATTTTTAGTCAAATTCCGTAAGTAATGATTAATGACAGTGAGTCGTTTGTTATTTTCTTATTTAGTCCCATCTCTAATCTCTTACTCTTGTAGCAACAGCATTTTTGTGATTTGATTTTAGAATGAGCTCAGAGATAAGTCATCAAGCTCATGGATAAAGTCACCAAGCCATATATCAATAACAATCTGTCCATCTTGTCATATTGTCAGATTTAAATATGTAATTTGTGAACATATATGCCAAATCATTCTGATCAGGACTGCCAAATCTATACGATACAAGTTCGTTGTTGATGAAAAAGCAGTTTATAAAATTAAGTTGTTGATTAATCTCCAAATTTGGGGGCCCCTCGCACAATCAATTGGTGCCCACAGCCGCCCCACATGGTAAATCTGGCCCTGCTCCAGGGGCATCCCGATCAACTGAGGCAAACGTTTTGCAGAGAATCAACAGAGCTGTGCGAACCCCTTGCCAGAAAACATTTCGTAAGCGTTCGTGAAAGGACCCGAAGAGCAAGGATATACGGTCAATCATTGACGCTCCTTTCGTGGTAAAGCTGACTGCATCTGGACGCTGGTGCTCAATCAGAGGTGGTGAAACCCCTATCCAATAATAATCCGAACAAAGACCTTGCCCGGCACGAGAGGCACGTCACCCCTCGTAGGTCCTTTTTTTTTTTAATGGGGTAGTCCGGGTCCGGTGAGTCCCTCGAAGAACTTCATGTCAATCAGATGAAAATTGACAAATTTTAGAAATCCCCTTCCGAATCTTGAACCTTTTGCCCATGTGACCTCAAAAATAATAGTTTGTTGATCAGTAACCGGATCTGCAAATGCTCTTCAAATTTTCAAAGTCAATTGCATGAAATGAAGATTTTAGAAATTTGAAAAGCTGTTGACCAATTGGCCTATGATGACCTTTTACCTCAAAAATAAATAGGTCTGTATGACCAACTACACAACATTTGGTGGAGTGTCCTGTAAGTAGGTTTAAAACTATGAACTGTAGGATTGAAGGTGAGCAGACAGACAACGGAAGCGATCAACATACTTGGTATGCCAAGTTGCCAAGTAGATCAATTTGCCAAGTAACAAACACACAGACAGCCAGACAGAAATAACACACAAGAGCCAACCAAATATACTTGGAAAATCTTTGATTTTCACCAAGTAACAAACAAACAAACAGCCTAGAACATGGTGAAAAACACAAACCGAGAAAGAGAGAAAGAGAGAAAGAGAGAAAAGATAAGAGATAAGATACGAGATATGATAGGGGTGGGGGGGGGGGGGGGGGGGGGGGGGCAGGAAGGAGAGGAGACAAAGCAATGCAAATTAAGTGAAGTAAAAACACAATACAAAGACTGAAAAGAAAAATCAGAAATAGGCAAACGACAATAATAGTTGCCATAGAATAAACCAAGGGTGTTTGAAAATAACAAATTAGGATTGGAAATCAATGGAGCGAGATGAAAAGGAAACAGTTGTCACGAAGACCGCTGAAGAGATAAGGATATAACATATATAAAATGAAATGCACTGTCCGTGAAGCTGTCCATCCATGAACTGTGTTGACTATCATGTCTATTAATTACGGACTGTTTGAACATCGGTTGGCAAGACTGCACGTAGTCTAATTAATTACATACTAATTAGAATGCACCTTTCACTGGTGAAGCAATGCGACTATATGTCTATTAATTACGTACTGTTTGATGCTTTGGACTTTGACTGTTTAGACTTTTAGACCTTTCGACGCTTTAGACTACCCAGACCCCTTCAACCATTGAAGAACCCGTTTAAGACCCTCCCCTCAAAGACCCTTAAGACCCAAAAGATCTCCTAAAAGAATGTCTAAGACCCAAATGACCCAAAAGACTCAAAGGACACAAAAGACAAAAAAATAAACAAAGAACACAAAAGACCTGTAAGACTTCAAAGCCCCCAAAGATCATTGAAAGACCCCCAAAGACTCAATAAGACCCCCAGAGACCTCAAACGAACCCTGAAGACCTCAAAGACCTCAAAGAACCACGAAAGACCTCAAGACTCAAAAGACCAAGAAGGCACCAAGACCAAAAATCCTGAACACGCTTCAAAAATCCCTGAAGATCCAAAAGATCCAGATGACCCAAAAATATTTCCCAAGACTCAAAAAGACCCAGAATACCAAAAGTCCCTGAGGACGCCAAAAATCCTGAAGACCCAAAAAGATGCCCCAAAGACTCAAAAGAACTTCAGAAAAACCTTTAAGACGCCATTAAGCACCCTTTTACCTTACGAACCCTTAAGAATTCCTTTACCTTTAACACAACTTTAGATGCCTTCACCATTTGTCCTTTTACAACCCTTTAAGACCTAAACAGCGCTTTCAAGTCCCTTTAGACCTTAACACCATTCAGACCCCCTTACACGCATTATAACAGATGCGACAGCTTTGACCCTTGACCATTTGGACCTTATATATGGACATAATAAATTAATAGCACCAAATATTACAAATAAATGTTTGTATATGAATTTGGTAAATCATTCACAAACACAGGAAATATGCGGCATCAATCTCTGCAACAATGTGCGGAGAGGCGGAGCGTAGCGAGCCCGATCCACACTAGTGATGAATAAAATGAGAAATGGAGAAGGTGGACAGGGAAGTTGAGCGGGATGAGTTGACAAAGAAGTTTAACAAACAATCAAGAGAGATTGAAAGAAGAAGATTAAGCTCAGGGGAGAATCAGCTGGAAAGCTTACCTCTCTGGTTTTGATAGCTGTAAGGACACGAAGTAGCAAACGTGCCTTAAAGAAACTGCTGCAGGAAGGCGTGAGCCTCACCACTGGGCCTCTGGAAAAACGGGTCTCCTTGAATAAGGTAGAGCTTCTTCCCTGCCTTAGACCAGCCATCTGAAAGAAGAATTCCGATCGACTGTTTGCCAACTTCCATCTGAGCAGCTTTGACCACGATTATGACCACAAGGGTTAAACGTCATATACGACCGGTAGATTTGTCCACGTCAACAATAGGGACAATACAGGGATATGTACGTATCAAGGTAATGCAATGTAAACAAAATCCCGTCTAAAGCCTCACCATCAGCATGAGAGGTCTTCTCTACAACTTCAACCAACACTTGGTTACCCCGTTCTTCAAATGTCAAATCCATAGCCATTCATTCCTGGTTTTGATCTATGGTGAGAGGTGAATGTTGGGGAGACAGTATAAGAGTGGAGTAAATGGTAAAATCAATTTATAGAATTGGACAGATTACTGTCAAACCAAAATACTGCTTTGAAGAAAACTCCCCACCGTTGCTTCCTTGTCTCCAGGATTCCAAGATTTGAAGATGGCATTTAAAAAGAAATTTAAATTGCGAGTGAAACCTGACAACTCCTGGAGGTCATTGCCCAAAATGGTTTCAGAATAGCTATTTTACTCCATGAGTATCCAAGTTCCAGGAGAAAGAGAAGGGAAATTGAATTATGAAGCAAGTGCCAAAAAGCCTCCTGTGTAGGGCGAGGAAGGGCAACATGGCTCGCAATTTTGCCTTCAGATCAAAAAAAAAAAGATCAAACAATGCATTTGTTACAAACACAAAACATTTTGAGAAAGAACAATGTCTGTGATGATGATTGTTCCCAACTGGGAAACAAAGATAACTTTTATAAACAAAACATGTCTTCAGGAAGGGCGTGTTTCAATCATGTTGGAGGCTTGAATTTTTGGAGGCTTAACCTCTTGGAGATTGTTGGAGGCTAACCCTAAACCCTAACACGCACCAGAAGAGTTTTTGCAATGACGTTTCCACTCAACTTTGAAATCGACCGCGCTTGGCTGGCCGGACGTGACAGCTTGCGAGGCGTACCCAGCAGGTTCGCTCTCCCTCGTCGGCGTAGAAGCGAAATAGTAATGGTTCAATCTTTAAACTCGCTCTTTTCCAGAACTGGTGGGTTTGGAAGAAAATGCGTGTTCTTCAAAAGTGCCGGCAAGGCCTCTGCACTCTTCCTGTTTAGAAAACAATGGAGCACAGGCAAATACCCTTGGTAGAGAATTGCATGCGGATGCATGACATTTTGGCAACCCGGAGGCATCTGCGAGCAAATGGTTCTCATGGAGGACGTGGCGTGTCAATGACCAGCTCACACAGAAAGCAGCAAAGGTAGTTTTAAAGCAGCACAAAAACCAGAGCAAAACAAAAACACTGTTGGAAAGTAGAGTTGAAATAAAGGAAATAAATTAAATATTTTCATTGATGATTGGGAATTCAACCTTAACGGTCATTTTAAGCAATAGGAACAAAAACAGAACGCACAACCTTTTGAAAGAGCTTTTAAGCCAGCCCCTGGTAACAGCCAAAGAACAGATGTTAAGACAAATTTTTTGGAAAAAATTTCACGTAAAGTGGTGGGAAAAATCCCAAGCCATGTCGAAGGTTGCCCGTGCTGTTTATTATACATCTCACCAAAAATGATGCATGAACCCGTTGTTGCAGAGGCCTGCTCCGAGCACAACAGCTTCCCTCTCGGCTCCGACAGTCACCCTGCGTACGCTGTGGTTTGTACATAAAACACGGACACAGACACCACACACCTTTCCACAATTAACCTGATGCATTCTTTGTTATACGCTACCTCAAAAGGCACTCCAACATAATGACCCCAAATTCATTGTGAGAACTCATCCAAATGCCTTTCTTTTTCATTAAAAACATTTTTGTCTTGGAATAGCACAGGAAATGCATGCAATAAGATCTGGTGAATAATGTTGGTCAACAGTTTTGAAAAGAGATAAACCCAGCCTTTATGAGGAAATGATGCAGAGTTATCACAGTGCGCACGCAAAGTTTCAATGATGTATGACGCAGTTTTTGGATGATTATTTTCCCGAGATATTCTGAAAACGAGTTCCCATACAAGGACTTCAAATGCAGGACGAGGCCATTAGGTCCATCAGCCTGGTGCATTCAGTGCGTGGAGTCAACCATTGGTTGTTCGTCCTTCCTCTATCCTTTATAAATACTGAGCGTCAGCAAAGGAAGATAACACCACCGGACCATTATAAAAGTCCTTTTGGTATCGACGTGGCTAGGGTCAGATTCGAACCGCTGACGCTCACCAGACTCAGAGCGGTAGGCTCTAAAGCCACCTATGCGCGAGTCCTGGTGGATGTACGTTCTATAACATTTTGAAACATTAGTACAGAATATGTGCAGTAGCTCTTTTGGCCATCAGGAAAAAAATATTGGTCCCTTATATTTGAAAAAGTTCAAAAGCATATTGGCAGATAGAACCTCACTCTTGCCTTTTGTTGAAAGGTGATTTTTAAAAAGCAAGCGCTTGAGAAACCTGCGAAACATTCAAGGTCGTTATAAGCATCGTTTCAGTGTCTTTATGTTTCTTGTAGCTCTCATTTTATGTCCAAAAAACAAAATTTGACTGGCAAGTAGCTTAGTGTACCACCACCTTAAAGAGGTCATGATTTAGGCTCACCATCCACTATGAACAGGCAAATGTGAAGAGACATGGTGTTGCATCATCACAGAAGAAGTTGCCTGGGGACCTTAATCAGACCTCATGAGTACCATTCCACAAAACTTTCTGGATAAGCCGAATCGTTGGTCCCATCTTGACCGTTTATTACTCTACTAACCTTCACGCACAACCTCGCACTAGCTGGAGGTTTATGCAGCTGTTACGCGCACTGCTGCGAGGAAGGTGAATTCGAAATGCAATCGGACAGGGCAATGGAATGCTCATCGAGAAAGGTGCCTGGGAGTGTGTGTGTGTGTGCGGGAATTGGGTGAATGAAAAGCAGGGTGGAGAGTGGAGAAGTGTACTTCATTGATGAAAAATCAATTTAAATGTTTCGTGATCCAACTTGAAATGTGCGTCAAAAAAAGAAAATCCAACATTCAATGGGGTCACATTCCGCCAATTCCAAAAATAACAAAAGCGTGGTTTTAAAAATAAATTTTAAAGGGGGTTTCTTTGGCGTCACTATATTATGGCACCATGCTAAACACCAAGGGAACATGGGAACAATCTTCCAAAATGAGCAGTCAGTTATTGTCATCAGTGCAATGCAAACATCATCGGAAGATCGCCATCAAGGACCTTCGTAATCCCATATCCCCGGGGAACTGTTGAACTCGGTTGGAAAGGAAAGTTTCTTCACGTCAAATTCCAGTTAACAAAAGATACCCCGCCATACAGGTGTGGCCACATCAATCAGTGCCGTGATGTGATATTTTATCCAAACTCACGGCCAGAGGTGGTAATTGGAAAGGCAGAGAAACAGCCTCTGCAACTGGTTTTGGCCTAAAATCGCCATGAAACGTAACACTGTAGAAAGTGTTAATAAACTGTAAATTTTGCCTCTGGGGGGGGGGGGGGGGGGGTGGGGGGGGGGAAAGTATCACGATCGTTTTAAGGGTCGGACCATCTTGGCTGAAAGTCCGGCAGCGGAAATCTTCCAAAGGCCATGGTGCACATGTTAACTAACGCACCTGTGAAAACGAGCCATGTCCACCAGCCTGTTTGCCATTATCACACAGACTTGTGAGTCTTGGAGGTGATAAATCCTTATCCTGAAAAAAGAGATGACCGGCAGGGTCAAGTTTCCACGCGGTTGAGCTTGGGAAATTCATTCAAAAACCCTGCACAAGAACTCTGAAATTTTGCAAAAACTGTTATAAACTTGAATCCTATTTTACATTTCAAATGCTGTTGCAGGGTTTCCTGTGAAATTTGTTGGATTAAGACGCTGGAAGCATGCGGTACGGGACAGAATTTCTTTAAAACTCAAGCACTCCTCGTGCCCTCAATCACGCACGCCTTTCGGCCAGCTCATCCCTGCCAATTCTTAAAGTCATTTGCTATCATAATGATTTAACCCGACCGGCAGATGAAACAAATGCTGTGAGGGTGAGTGATAATTGTGGAAAAGTGACAATTCATGTCAGATCTTACACTAATGCTTCTGGGCCGTCATGAAAACGCAAATAATCTACGCTCACTGAACAGGGCCGTAGCCGCTCACTATCTGAAGAAACTGGGCTGTCGAGATCATGAATTGCGGCCTCATCAGCAATGCCACAAAATTGTAATGCTCCACGATCAATCGGTCAACTTATGAGTCCGGATAAACTATATCATTGAAATGGTAATCATTAGAATTAGAGAGATATTCATTGCAACAGTCATGAAGTTGGTCAATCCTAATGCGAGCGAGGCCCCAAGTATGAGTAAAATGGATTTAACGCTTGTGGAATTAAAATGCTTTATTGCGACTGCACTTTTCCGTTGTGATGTCTCACGTCAAACAGACTCGTTGAACCCCTTAAACAAATCTTGATGGCACAAACTCACTTGATGAACAGGCGTGAATAGATGTGCAGGGCGGCAGTAGAACGCGCACACCCTGTTTGAGACACAAAAAACAATCTTTCCAGTTGAAAATGCTCTTAAACAATCCACCGGGTTAATTATGGTTCAAACATCACCATCCAAACCCAACTCCGCCAGCAAACAAGAGCAAACAAGAACATAGAGCAGGCTTATAGAAGTGGCCAAAGTTTCTGGATGGGTAGACCTTCAAGCAATGCCAAGCAGAAGGGCTTTTCACCAGTGCACATGATGGAGCCACCATGGAGACCACGCACGTGTTTGAGGTTTTCATATTGACAAAACAAGTGGCGAGTTAAAAATAAAGCTTTTCAATTTGTTTTCTGTCGGAAATGCATCTGCTGCTTGCAGTCATTGCAGCAGGAAATGTGTTGGGAAAACATGCTTAAGTGTCTCAATTGTGTGGGCTTATGCTCAAAAGCTGGAGTGGGCGTTTCAATCAATAACAGTCAGAAATGAGATGCTGCAGGTTGTGGGTTGAGGGCTTTTAAATCAAGGCAGTAAGGACTACTTGAATGGCATGTTCTTTCCAGCACATTCCGAGGAACTTGTATGTAAATCACATGTATGGCAAGGACATGAGTAAACATCAGCATACCCTTAACGCGATTACAATGACATTGTAGGCCAAAAGTAGAAAATAATGGGTTTTTGGGATTTCATCTCGGATCAAGCATCATTAACCAGGGGTCCAGACGGGAAACACCAAAAGTCGGGTGACCAAATTATCTTGCCAAACACAATCAAACGGAACACTAAACACTGCATTGGAGCCATCAGAAGGAACCCAAAGAAGGCAAAAAGCAAAGATGAAGTCTTTGATGAAGCACCCAAGTGAGCCTTGCATAAAAATTGCTGCAATAATTTACTTTCTCCATAGACCGAGAGAGATAAAGAAAGGAAAGAAATAAAGATAAATAGAACAAAGAAAGAATGCAAGAGGTAGAATAATAAAGAGAAAGTGAAAAAGTAGAAAGAAGTGTGAAAGAACAACGAACAAAGTCAGGAAAGAAAACTGGATAAATAATTTCAGGACAGTTACTCCCAGACTCGAACGCAAGCAAACAGGTACAGCAAGAGCTTCTTGTCTTTGCAGGTAAGAAGTTCTCATTGGCAAAAGACTGCACTAGGAATTATAATTCCTGGGAAACAGAGCCCGGACAAATGCCCATTAACTTGGTGGCCCATCTTCCGCTGCTTGGCCTGTCCCGTTGGAGCTCAGCTCGAGAGGAGGACATGCATTGCACATTATTAACACGACAAAAATATTTTAATGATGGACATGAGTAAATACTTAACAGGTTGCTTTGGCCGCTTTCATCAGGAGCTTTTCGCCAAATGCAAGTGTTTTTAAATCTGACTAGCTTGACTCTCAAGCAAGATGTGCAAAGCCGAGCAAAAAAAGACTGTATCCACTACTTGGAAATGTGGAACCAAAGTGACGCCTGATATTCGGACCCTGCGAAGAGATCTTTATGACGGATGTACCCTTTGCAATCATGTCTTGCATCTCATTGCGAGGCTTAAACGTGCCAATCATCGTAACGAAACCCTCTGTAGAGCAAAAGGCCCTCATTCTTGAACTGGTGCTTGGTCTGAAACTGTGGGGGTGAAATGCGAAAGACTCAGTCGCAGATTTGTCCAATTTAGGGATATGGAAGGGACTAGCACAGAGTTTAACAAAAGGGAAGAGAAGGGTGCAAATATTATATATTATATATATATATATATATATATATAATATATATATATATATGTATTCCACCATATTTGCATAACACAAAAATAGATTGCAAAATTACATGTTTAATATTTGTTCTATTGGTTAAAAAAAAAAAAAATCATATTTCAGCAACAGTGTTTTGTCTTAACTTGTGAGATCAAAAAATTGTGTTATTATTTTTTCAACAATTTTATGGAAGATTTCAATGTTAATACAATATATGTAGCAAAGGAAACATCTTCACATGAAAGAAAAGAAAAGTTAAAAGCAGCAACCCCTCAATTGTATCCTCCAGATGTCACATACTTCCCCCTTCCCTCCATTCCTCTTCTGGGAAAGCATACCACAGGCTTTTCTAGGCACTCCCTTCCACAATCCTTCCTCTTTCTATTGCAACCTGCACAGCCCTCCCCACCCTGAACCGAATCCCTGCAAAACTCCACCTCAGAATCTGGTATGCATATATAATAGTAGATAGCACTTAACATGAATGCAGAAGCATTTTAATGAGTGTAGCACTGATTACACTCCTGAAATATAGTGATTGTTTCTCACACAAGGGCATCGATGTCGAGATGGGCAATGCCACTTGGCGGCAGTTCGACGGCATTGCCAAATTTAGTACAACATACAAATAACTGTATATAAAGCTTTGCTTTTAAAAACTGATTAGTAATGAAATTTTATACGCAGGTAACCGATAACACTCAAAGCCTGGAAAAGAGGATTGTGAGTGTTTAAAACGAAACAGAAATTTGCTGCAATTGAAACCAGTGCATGGCCAGGTAGTCATGTTCTGTCTTTGCTTGATGTTGGATAAAATGGCTAAGAGGCCCGTAGTGAATGTCAGGATCACACGTGAACTGTACGCTGTAGTGTAATCACAACACCGGAACCCATGGTGCAGGCATTACAAACCGTGTGGTATAAATCCATTCTCCAGCAGGGCCTGTCCAAATTCACTGCCTTCGTCTTCATTTTCCGATCTCGCCAACCTCATTTCAGCCACGTCACAAGTCACTACAATCCATGTGGGCCACACAGGAAAGATATCGATGATGAAGCCTACATGTTGGCAAACTATGAAGCCTCAATATTGAGACTGATCATATAATTTTAAGACGTGTCATAATCTTCAAATGTTAAGGTGTATTACGTCATTACATAAATAAAAATGATTGATTTTCTTACCCTCCACCACTCATCCATTTATGGAACACAAACACATAAAATTTATCAAGCGAGCCCCCTTTGTACAGGCCATTTGCCTGTGGCCGTTAAAGATAAATTACATGTACACATTACCGCTCTGACAAGTTAAAAAAAACGAAAATGAGCCAGCATCGGGGAACAGATGGCACAAAATCAAGCAATTTGTCGAAAACAAATCCGGTGCATGAGGGAGAAGAGTGAAAACGGAAGTTTTGGCATTATGCTCATCAGGGCTCGACAACAATTGATTGCATACGGTGACGTTGACGCAACTGTGCAGTTTAAAGCAAGGAGAGGACAATAATCCAGCCAGAGAAGACAAAGTGGCTTTCAATGTCAATGTAAACAATCATAGTGTGTTTTTACATTACATGGCGTTGAAGTTTCAGGTGTCAAAGCGAGGCATCCGAACCGCAGTG
>CM068957.1:56169950-56186211 GCA_035128595.1 Eptatretus atami | reverse complement strand
TAAAACTGGCCTTGATAAGATTCATTGAAAGGTGCTGTAACGTTTTCAGACAAAATTCCCAGTGTGGACGAGAGTCGTATTTTGTGGATGCACGTGAATTGTTCGGTGATACTATAATAAACCATGAGTGGGAGGTGTATAAGAGACATGTGACATGCAATAAGAAGTGCCATTTTGATCGTCCCATGCTTGATTTAACTCTGATGGATGAACGACCGGGTGTTAATGTCCAGAGTGTGTTCGTTAACGCCATGGAGCCAATGAAATCAGGTTGGTTAAAACTCATAAAGATTGTGTATCAGGAAATATGAGGAATTCCTTTGAGCTCTTGAAATCATTCTTGAAGGGCCATCCAGAGAGGACACCACAATGGAAATCGAAGGATCGAACAGCCCCGAAGGACGAGTGAACACGCATGAGTTGTGCTGGCAGGACTGGAACACTGCGGCGCAGAAATAACTCAACACGGGTATCGGAGTTTGGCTATTGTAAACATGTAGATGGTGAACTTCGCTCATTTTGACTTCTGTATCTGATTATTTGAAATACGTTTCAAAAACGTTATGCTGTTAATTGTGGTCATTGTAACATCACTCAGAAGTCACAGACACAAACTGACAAAGATTCTATTTGAGTGGTTAGCTGACCTGTACGTTCATTCATAACCTTTGAATTGCAGTCTAGAGGACGGCGAGTCGGGCACCACGATCACATACGTACACCAAAGGGAAGGAAACCCCAAAGGTACTAGTGATATAAAGAATGGTATGTCAGGCTGTGGCTCGATACATTTGACCTCTTACTTTAAAGCCTGTCTTCATCAACACGTTATAAAAAAAATTTATTCAAATAAATCTAACTAAAGAGTAGTTAATGATAACCCATAATCTAAAAGTCTTCTCTCTCTAACGCCCTGAAAAAATAAAACATTGCAGATAAATCCGCCACGTTGCCCTTACTCAGTCTGTAGCACGCAAACCTTTATATAACCTTTATTGTTTTTTATAAAACATCGTCCAACCCTAGCAGTTTTTTTTTTTTTTACCAGATTTGCTTTGATTCCCACTGTAGAGCATTCGAGAAAGAAACCTTCCAAAAATATAGGCACAGATCTGGCAGATGCTATGGATAGGCAGTCCCTTTGGGGACAGAGTGCGATGTCAGCAGTGAATGCGTCAATCATTTTAACTCATGAAGCTGGTTTAACTTTGGCACATTCTTAAATCTTTTGTTCACTCAATATAATCTCAAACAGGAGAAAAAGAAAGTTTTATGCTTTGGAAATTTCACATTTTCTTGTGTATTTTTGGAGAAGAGGAAAACATAGACTGTGCTTGTTTAAAGTAAATAGGTTATATTATAGTTCATAATATTTGTATTTTCTTTTTAAAATTAGCAGATTCACTCCAGATTTTGACAAATATTTAGTCCGACATATCCACCGTCCAAAACCCTAAGTCAATATTTCGATGATATACTTTAAATCAGTCCAGTGAGAGTAGGATCGTGGAAAAATCGTATTCATATAATGGCATGAAATCGCTCCAAGCTTCCTAATTTGAAAAACTATTGCCACTTACAAAAAGCAAATTGTATTACGAGTTTGCATTCCGCCAGATTTATGGAAATAAAACAGGGCATTTTGATATGATTTGTGAAGTGTTAAACTAGTGAAAAAAAATTGGGCGTGAAAAATCGTTGTGACCTATTTCCAAGTCAAGGCATGGTGAGTCAGGCCAAAATACATGCGTGGCTTCAGACTTCCCAGCAGAGGTTACCAGGAGACCCAAAGAGTTAGGTGGGTCGAGGAAGCCATCTGATGAAGGAATTATATATAATTAAATAACGCCTGTTAATTATCCTTCAAAAGGTGTTTTAATTAACCAATACACCCAAATTTTCACTCATTGCACTATCCTTGGAGTTTTCTTAGTTGTGCCATGCAAAGTTCAATACTGGCTAGTTTTATGCGTTTTGGGAGTTATGGAAGGACCACACACACACACACACACACACACACACACACACACCACACACACAACACACACACACTACACACACACAGCCCATTTATAGTAATTAATAGATGCACCGGATCGTGGTAACATCATGTTTGTAAATGCGGGACATATTGCAGCATATGAATTATTTATTTAAGAAATAATTCTTCAATTGAATAAAATGAGAAGCATTGTTACAGATGATTGAAGAATGAATAGATTAAAAAACGATTGGAAAGGTAGATGGCCAAAAGAAGGATCATTTTTAATTAGAAAATTAGTCAGCTATCAATTACCCCAATTCCCATCACCAGGAGGCGAGTGTTTTGATGGGCACCTCATCATCCCTTAAATCCCTCTGTGTTGTTTCATGCATTAAATAATGCAATCTTTTCTTCTTATTTACCCCCTTTGAAGTGTCCACGCCAAAGTTGTGGTGTTTGAGTGGTGTGGAGATGCAAGTTTGAGGTTGGAATGCTTCCAATGCTGACGCAATGGATGGCGATGTCATGTGGCCGGTGACACATTTTGGCCAATTACATTTGAACTTTGGAAATCCAATAACTTGAGGGTTTTCCACGACCACACAAAGCAGCCTGCATGACGTCACTCGGATGTCATGCACTGATCGGCTTGGCCACGCATGTCTGGAATCGATCAAGATATGGAAAAACGTTTGCTCAGAACAAAGGAGAGAGAGAGCGGAGAGAGGAGAGAGGAGAGAGGGGAGAGAGAAAGTAAAAATTAAAGAAAGGAGTGTAATTGTGTGGGGGGGATCGAGAGAGGGGGGAGAGAGGGAGAGAGGAGGGGGAAAAGAGAGGAAAAAGAGAGGGAAAAGAAGAGGGGAAATAGAGGAGGGAAAAAAAGAGAGGAAAAGAGAGGAAAAAGATTGGGGAATGAAAAGAGGCGGGGAGGAAAAAGAGGGGGAAAAGAGGGGGAAAGAGGGGGAAAAAGAGGGGGAAAGGAAGGGGAAAGAGGGGATGACGGGAGGGAGAGTGAGAGCAGAGAGAAGGAGAAGGGAGAAAGAGAGAGAAAGGAAGAGGGAAAGAGAGGGAAAAGAGGGAAAGAGGGGAAAAGAGACGGAAAAGAGAGGGAAAGAGAGGGAAAGAAGAGGAAGAGATGAGAGAAGAGAGAGAGAAGAGAGAGAGAGAGAGAGAGAGAGAGAGAGAGAGAGAGAGAGAGAGGAAAAAGAGAGAGAGAAAGAGAGAGAGAGAGAGAAAGAGAGAGAAAGAGAAAGAAGAGAAGAGAAGAAAATAGAAAGAAAGAGAGAGAGAAAGATTGACCAGAGAAAAGAGAGAGAAGAAAGAGAGAGAGAAAGAGAGAGAGAAAAGATGAGAGAGAAAGAAAGATGAGAGAGGAAAAGACATGAGAGAGAAAAGTGAGAGATAGAGAAAGAGACGAAGAGAGAGAGAGAGAGAGAGAGAGAGAGAAGAGAGAGGGAAGAAGAGAGAGAGAGAGAGAGGAGAGGAGAGATAGAGATGAGAAGAGAGAGAGAGAGATATTTGCAACGTGAGAATGAGAGTGTGTTTTCTCCATACTGCAGTGGTCGAGTCGGTGAGGCACAGGGAATGGCAACCGCAAATTGAGAGTTCAAGCTTGTTGCTGCAGCGAGCACATCGGACTCACTGCCAAGCTGTGCTGTTGTTTGTGGGAAACTACCAACATGTTTAAATGCTATCCTCCCTTGTAGTCTGTTGCATGTAAGGCTTAGCGATAAGTTGACAAGTTGTCTGATGTTTGTTTAGGATAAGTGTGGCTGTTGCATTCCCTAATTTCTTGATATCTTATTCAGTTAAATTTCCTGATATATATAAATAAATGGAAGTTTAATTAATCATTAAACTTTGTTTATTTTAATACTGATGTATTTTTCCTTGATTCCGAGTCGATTTCCTGCCACGTATTTAAATTAAATAAAGATGTGCTTTTTAATGGAGCGCGCATGAGCCAAATATTTAAAGGTTCATTTAAACGACAGGTTGTTATTGTCATAGTTTCCAGTTTCGGTATCTGACAATTCTTATTTAGGGCCCACTACCACTATCTGGCCTGCAGAGTTTAACGTCCATCATTTAATGTCAAGCAGATGCGGAACGCTCAGTTCAAACACTCATCCAATGGACGGTCACTCATGATGCTTTCACCCTTGCATGCCAAACACGAGGTGACAGTTGATAGCTGGCGCCAAGATTCAAACGTAGGCTACACAGCTCAGAAGCTGTGCATACCTCTCAGCTATCCTTGCCCATATGCAAGTAAGTGTGTATGTATGTATTGTATATATATATATATATATATATATTTCCACTCCTTCCCATCCTCTTCTATTCCCGAGAAGCTTGCATAAGCAAACCAGAAAGGTGACTCAGGTAAACCCCTTTGGCTGCTTTCAAACCCTCCCAGAGCCCTCAACAGCTTGTAAAACTTCACAAATCACACACGCCATGAGAATGCCAATGCTACACACCCCCCAGCTGCCGGACCAGTTTTCATCACTTATTGGCGAATCATCAGCAACACGCCAGACAGCAATGCATTTACCATGAGTGCTCCCAAGCAATGTTAACCATGTTGCACAATGTCGAAAGCAGTCATATAAATAATAAAGAAAGACCCACCCACATCCCTCACCTGTGAATGGTAGGAGTCAAATTATTAAATAATCCGCAGGCCACCTGGCTTTAATGATTTAGGTGAGAGCTGATTGGTATTCCCTCCATTCACAGGTGAGAGATTTGACTTTGTCATGGAAGAATGCTGCTGCATCCTTCTGCAGAACTCCAGATGCTGGGGACTTCTATGCCATGAGCAAAACAGGCCGTAATGACTGCATATGGTGGCCCAAACACCCTACCCTATTAAAGTGACTTTAAAATGGTGCTTTCATTTTTTCCACCACCTTATACATTGTAGTATAATTATGGGCCACCAAATATGTGAAAATAAATGCGCAAAACAATTACGGAAGAATACCCATGTAGAAGGAGGCTGAACCTGAAAACATACCTCTTCCCGACAAACAAAAATTTAAAGCCAGAAATTTAACGCGCAATACCAGTATTCCAGTCCGCTGTAGAATAATTTAAACTGCCACAAGCGGAAATCGATAAACTAGATCTCAAACAAGGAAACTCCTCACGATCCACAAAAAATGTTCTACAAAAATCAATGATCCAAGAATGTATCTTGCCAAGACAAGAAAGGAGTTAGCAGCCTGATGCGAGCTTCAAACCACATGCACAGAGTGACAACAATAGATTGCATGAGTTATGTTCTGAAAAGTGCAACAGACTACCGAATACCAATTTGCAAACAAACACGAAGACAACAACCATGAAAGAAGGTATCCAAAAATTTCCAGACAATGTGCGAATGGAGATATCACACATTGAAACCAAAACAGGCAATGAATACAGGTCTCAAAGATGGCAAAAAGACAAAATTAAAATATCAAATGATAATACCAACACATATACACTGGACAAACTAGGAAAACGGACAAAGAGCAGGAAGAGAAAAAAATAAAAATAAAAAGACTTGGACACAAAGAAGGCTCTTGGAATTGGTGACAAGAGGTCAGCTTTTTTTTTTTTTCCAAAAAAAAAAAATTGGGGATGCGATGAAACAAATTATTATAAATTGCCCAAGACCAATGACAACTAAAAAACCAATGGCCTTTAAGAAGATTGGCAGGACTGAGTCAATCTGACAATTTGTAGATTTCAAGTCGAAACAGAAGTACGAGCCACTTCTATCAGTGGTACAAGGAGCATGGCAATGGATTGCCTGAGTAGTAGAGGAATGTGAAATTGTTTCCGAGTTGTCCTTTCACCATGTCTTCAGTGACTGGATGACATGAGGTCATATGTGATAGCCCAGAGGAGCTTTACAGCCCGAAGTGCCTGGTTCCACATTAATAGAGTTCTGCCGGGTTCCATTAGTGATGTTGCGTTTCATTTTTTTCTGGCAAGGCCTGGGTCCCACTCATTCCATAGAAGGCAGGCAAGAGGTGTGTGCAGCACCAATACATTTACTGCCTGCAGCGGATCATCCAGCTGCATTGCATGATGCAGCATTTCTTCCCTTCTGGGAGGGGTAGTCGTACAGGGATGACAATGCTCTGGTCCACAGGGCCACATGTGTCACTGGGGTGGTTTGCAGGAACAGAGGGATGAAAGTTACTCATCTTCAAATGGCCCCTCTCAATCTTATAGAGCATTTGTGGACTGTCTAGTTAGAGAGGCACCCAGATAGCGGGTTTTCGCCTCCATCCAAACCAACGTAGTTTGGACAACCTTCCTTGTGGAAGAATGGTAGTTACATTCCTGCAGAACAGTTCCAGACTTGTTGGGACTCCATGCCACATCATATCCATGCCTGTGCTGGATGCATTGTGGTAGCCCAACCCCGGCGAAGTGTGATATTCTATTGGGTCTTTCCATTTTTTTTTGTCCACTTCCTGTGCCTGTGCGCCGCGCACACACACACACACACACACACACACACACACACACACACACACCCACACCACACACACCCACACAAACACACACACACACCACACACACACACACGCACACACACACGCACACACGTTTTATTTTACATTTTCATCTGAGGTTCACGCCTATAGCTTGTAAACACAGTATATCATCGATATTCATTGCGGGCAAAGACATTAGGAGACTTTTATCAGTGGAACTTGATATGAATTGCAATTACATTTGAAAACAATGGACAAACACATGCCGTATATGCCGATTTAATCCTCAATAAACCTGCATGACCCAAGTGTTCAGATGGGAATACGAACACAGCCCATCCAACCAATTTACGTTCGATTTACTATAATCCCCAACCCAAATATTATGACACCATTTACACTTTCACTGCCAAACATTGAACAATCTTCAAGGCCTGGACAATGCATTCAATGGATTGTCATTTGATTAAAGTGTTGCATCTCTTCATGTATTGCAGCCAAACAATAAAAAGGTTTGCCCTTCCCTACTTTCCAACAACTGTGAGCATTACTCGAATCATAAATAATTTTCAAAGTAGAAAACAAAGAAGCAATAAAAGAAATATGTCGGTTGAACAAAGTTGTTGACCTCAATCAGACAGCAGGACTTCATATGAGGAATCCCAAACAGATGGGCGCCGTGCATTAGGAACAGGTGATGAAACAGCTGTGATGTGGTGCGTTCACAAGGGGTTCGTGAAATGTCTGTTGCTTACCTCTTACCAACAGCATGTATTTGACAGATGGAGCAAGCTTACGAATCTGGAAACCCAGACTTTCTCCTGACTCAGCACGCTGATGTTCCCGCCAGTTAGACAAAACATACATGACTGGGGAAGGCCTGGCTTTGTGAATCGAGGAGAAGAATAAGTCAAATGGCAATAATTATTATTCATAATCAATTATGAAGAATAGTTTGTTTACTTTCTGAATTTAAATAATTTTTTGCAGCATAAAGTTTGCCTCCGCCTCCGCTCCTCTACCCCAACACCATCATCTCAAGAGACACCCATACCCTCTTAACCAGTGAACTAATTAAGGCTCACAGAAAAAGCTTGTACCAACATCACATGCAGGATAAGCGACGTTAGGAGTTACTTTTACATGAATCACCAATGAAAAACAGTGTAGTCTAAAGGATTTGAACCTGCTGATCCTGCATATCACAAAGGAGTTCACACACAATTGCTCAGAGGCATGGGAGGTGGGGAATAGGGGTCATTCCAACAGGCCAACCTTATGGAGCATGCATGAAAAAGAAAAAAGAAAAAAAAACAATTGCATTTCCTTTATCATATTTTCAAATACATTGTAAATTACATTTACACAAGCGACGACGCCAGCTGGCCCCACGATGGCAGGCCTTTTGGTGCATGAAAACCGGGAGCCAGCAAACCAAATGTGTGCAACGCAGCGTTCGCACCCAGTACAGTTAGTTGCCAGAAGAAAGCATCAAATGATTGAGGGCGGCTACAAAATCAAATATGTTTTAACTTACAGCTTAATGGGAAAATTCATTCATCCATCCATGGGGACCATACTCTGTGCAGAGCGTTTGGCTGCCAAAGCAGTCTCCTTGGCTATGGACACAATCCTAGACGGGTCACCACTCCGACACAGGATACAGCAAGCTGGTACTTCATTTTTGCGACCTCAGAAGATGACAGTCTGAGTCAACCCCACCTGGTATAATTTCAAAGGCAAGCAGGATTTTGAACTCACGGACCCTAGGATCCAAGCCCACCACACTAACCATTTAAGCCAACAAACCAGCATAATGTGAAAGTTGCTCAAGAATTAAAGGTCGTTCAACTTTATTTAGGAAGTATATGCCGTTAAATCATGGGATATTTTAAGATGGAAAATAAAGCTGATGTGAAAAAACGCCTAGATGGACAATTAAAGTGCGCCATAACCACACATGAGAAAACTTCAATTAAAAAGTCTTTACCGTTCACGACTTGGATTTTGTGTTGACAAGGAAGCAAACATCCTTTTTACGGAACTCTCTCATCAGATTCTATCACATGACGATGGTGCTAAGCAATATGTGTCTTAGGATGTAAGAGGTCTTACAATATGAGGTCTTCCATTCCTCGGATGAACGTAAACTGGTGTTCCCATCTTGCTGTCATTTGTCGGGTGCACTTTAAACATTTTCCTACGCTGCTCCTTCTTGAAAGACAGGGCACCGATCGCCGGCACCATGAATAAATTACAAATTCCTTGCCTAACGGACTGCTGGAGAGGAAAGGCAAACCGCCCTGCAATGACCCCAAGCTGAGAAATGTCGGCAGGCATTGATGCTCTGCAGTACAGAGTATGGTAAGTCGGGTTGGGAGATGCGAGAGAAACTTCCCGCCTTAACAGGACAATATTCACTGACCAATAAATAGCCAAGGCGGAAATTACCTTTTTGCACAAACGCAACAGATGCTGGAAAACCACTTTAAAAGTTTGGGCCAAACCATTATTAAATTTGCATCGGGATGAAATATGTGTGATTCTCTTTCTGTTTGTAATGGTCTGTAAATTGTGTATTTTTAAAAATGCAATGTTTTAAACATGAAAATTAAAATCAAATAAAAAGCAGATTTGAGGGATGGGGATGACCGATGTTCACAATTTTGATGGGGAGGGGGGGGGGGGGTAGGATTTTCTGTGAACATTATTGAGGTTGTGATTACTTTAAACAAGACCACATTTCGTTGAAATGTATTCCATGGACATTGAGATCAATTTCAACAAAATCAAGTGTACGACATCTGTGGAGTGTTGCCACTTGATGTGCCAAAAATTTAAACATCCATGGCCTCAGTGAGACAAGAAAAACACGAAGAAATATGTGACCATCAAGAGAAAGCTCCGACAATCGTATTATCCGCAGGCTAAACCACACAGCAGTACAAGTGCTGGGGCCATAAATCAGCCAGAAGCATGGGCAATTCTCAAGCCTACGACACACGTGGCTCTGGCTAGGGAATTCCCACCCTACCCTGTAACAGCCCTCTTGTCTGTTAACCAATTTGGGTGGCCATTTTGAGACCGTGCCCTTCTCCCACTTTAACCGATTTTATAGCTATGCTGTAATAACGAATGTGAGATCAAAACAAATATGGTTCAATATTAAAACTGTTGTGTACATACGCTGGGACTTTCACGAGGCTCACTTTTCCAGAGAGCTAACCAAGAGCAGTCGAGTCGAAAGATGGAAAGTGTATGCAGGGATATGAATGGATTCGTAAATTGCAAGAGGAAAGAAAAGAAATTTTAAAATTTATATGAAGGATGAAGAAGGAGTGAAGAAAAAAAAAAAGAAGAAGAAAAACCAAAGAAAAATGACAAGGAACACATAGGGTTGAATAAAATATATAAATAATACATAAAATATGGTATGAGGAAGAAAACAAATGAAAACCTAGAGGCCACTAGGTAGAGCACATCTCCATCAGGCCGATTAGTTCACATTTTGTATCCCACTGATAGCTGCGATCTGGATTTCGGACCTGAACTAAAATTTAATGGGGCTTGTTATCGTCACCTAAACTAACTCAATCACCCAAGTTTTTCGTCCGAATCGTCCATAACTTTTTGAGATATTCTGCAAAATCGTTTTAGTTCCAACCACTCGATGGTGAAGGAATCGGTGAAAGAATTCTCGGATCCTAGATTTTGCATCTTCACCAAAAATCGAATCAATTCTTTCACCTTACATACGTAATCTTTTCCCACCAAGTTCGTCCGAATCCATTCCCCTACTTTTTCAGAAATCCTTGCTATGTCTCCTTTTTAGCCCCTGGGCTTCTCTCGATGGTGAAAAATTTCACTTTTAAAAATTCTTGGATCCAGATCTTTTCACCAAAAATATAATTCATTTTGTTCGATGTCAACAGACACAAAACTCTCACAAAATTTCATCCGAATAAGACCACAACTTTTGAGATATATTTGTTTCCAGACAGACAAACAAAAAAACAACAAGGGATGTCATGCAGAGCACGATGCTTGTAAATCCAATTAAAAACAAATTTGACTCAAAAAGTAATTGCTGGTGAATTTAATTTCTTCATTTTTTTTTTTCAATACACTGTCGAGGCTCATATGAGAACTAATAACACAGACGCTTACAAACAAAGGGGAGCAAGGACAAAGAGGGGTGCGGAGAGGAAGGACAAAACAGTGCGAAACAGAGACATGAGGAAAATCTGTGGTGGAAGGGAGAGGGATGGGCGGCGCGGTACACAGGCGTAACAAGATGGACACTACATGGACTTTTCAGGTCCTCCATGACAGGGACTTCAGTAGGGAAAGCAGGAATTTTGGAAGAGGTGGGTTTGGGGTGGTCAACGGGGGCGCTAGAAAAAAGATTCTGGTTTGGATGGGGAGATAATAGAGGTGGTTGTGTGAACAGCTGTTTTGAAGATGTGGAGGGAAGAGTGGGATTGGAGAGAGTGTTGATGTTTGTCCAAAGGCGGGTAAGAAGAGGGAATTGAAAAGTGAAGGTTGGAGCAGTGATTTTTTTTTAGTAGTCTTTACCATAGGTGGTTGCTGGCGCGACCTCCTCCGAGTGCCCTGCAGAAATATGTGAGGGAAATACCACAGGCAGTTGGGGGGGTTGGAGGGGCGTGATGCTTGGAAAGGAGATGGTAGAAGATTAGAAAGTTACCACTTGACCTGCCTTGCAGTGATTGAGTGAGAGAACCCAAAGACAGCTCATCGCGGGAGATTCCAATATCGAAATGCTTTTCATTTCCAAGGAGTGAAGCTGCAGAAAGGTGAGAGGCAGGAGCACCAGCCCCAGAGGACGAGAGCAATACTTCGTTTCTCAGGCTGCAGATGGAAAGCTTTGTATTTGGTAAATGCACCAAATATGCAAATCATATTCAAATTTCAAGTCAATCGGATGAAATTGTCAATTTTAGAAATTTGGCTATGTCGACTTGTTTAGGCCTATGTTGACCTTCAGATATACTTATTATTGAATTCGGCGAGAATGAATCTCAACTGCCAAGGTAAGTTGAATCTCCAGTGACCTCAACATTTCTCATTCACAAACAGGTACAGACATGATAGTAGCATCCAAGATGAACTGAAAGGTCTGGATATTAAGTTTTAACAAGGGAAACTGTTAATCCAGCAGCTCTGGAACTTCCTCATTCAGTCCTTAGGGCCCCCATAAGGATATCCAGCATTCTCTGAAAGATGACTGAATCATCTGAAAAATTATTGGTCAGAGATCCCAAACGAAGCACCGCAGCTTGATCTCTTTCTCACATCCTCCGCAGAATCCAGTCCATTACAAGTGCTGAAAAGTGTGGGGGCCAGTACCCACCCCGGCGAACTCCAGTGACAACTGGAAAATAAGTCGAGATGAACCACCAACAACCTCACAGTACTTTCCAATATCAGAGTATAGTTCTGACATCAGATTGATTCAGTTTTGGTGTAACCCACGAAGACCGAGGATTCCTCCAGAGCACTACCGGATTTAGGTGGGCCAGGTGGGCCATGGCCCCGGGGCCCCCTTACAATTAGGGCTCCCACAATTTCGATGACATTTTAAAATCCCTTGAAAATGTGCTTTCTTAAAGTTTTATTGTCGGTGAATGAAGATTGTAAACTCTTTGTAAAGGGAATATCTTTTCAAAATTGTCCGTCATTGTGAGGGTCCTTTTCAAGCTTTGGCTTTTTCAAGCCGTTTCTTCCACGGTCCCACAGAACGGACCAACGTGCGTGTCAAAAATTCCCGCGTATGCAAGCCTCAGGGCATTGGGGGCCCGGCATTCGGATCATTTTTTGGATCGATCATCGATGCTTCGGATGGTGAGCGTGGCCAACTAACAACGCACTGCCCGCCAGAGCCCACAAGCATCAGACGGAATACAGCAGGTCAGCCAGTGAGAGGTGAAAAGGTGAAAGTCGACGTGGTAAAACTAGGCTAGGCCAGCAACAGCAACACGGACCGGCAGGGGTAGTATGTACACCTGAAACTCAGCTGGCAGGGAACCTGTCAGTACCACTGCTTACTGGCGTGCAACCACAGTAACACGGTGTGACTTTCTTTCCAGGTTGTAGAAACATACTTGTTGTCGTAGTCTGGTACGTCCACGGCCACTTCTGACAATATCTCGTTTACCGGTACCTACACTGCAGAACCACAATGAGCGGCTTCCGGTGACGACAGGCACAAAATCCAGGGCTCCACGGAAATATGACAGTGTGCTCAAAGCGGAAACATTCCCAAGGAAAAGATGAAAGACACAAGCGTCGTCGACAAGCCCAGAAAATCTCAGAGTTTTTCAAATCCTGCACAAACAGGCCGATTCGTCCATGACAGAGGCCTTGGAACACCACAGAGACAGAACAAGCGATTGGCAACAAACACCAGCGTCAAGATTTGCCCACATCTCGGAAGGTTTCCACCGATTGAAGAACATGCACAGATGAAGAAGCGAGAGAATATACTGACTGATCGGGACACTGGCCTTTGCCAATTGCATTGATGTTAGCCTCACTGAGCGACCGTCTCCAGAGATGATCGACTTCTGGTTATCACGAGATTTGGAGGCCGCCTGCAGAATCGATCTTGGTCCCCTTTGATTCATCCATTAAGTTCGTTGAAGGTAGGAAACGCGCTGCCCATAGGAATCTTTTTACTGTGACTACAAAACGGAAGAGTCCTGAAAAAGGTCCTGGCTTTGCTTCTCCACATCAACCGAAAACTGTACTGCATCGCTTGCAAGCTCTTTGGAGGGCTTACCTGCCCTGGGCGGGGAAGGATTCAACGACTGAAGCATGCCAGTCGTTTCTATCGAGGTGGCATGAGCGTTCGTCATTGTACATTGGCGGAATATTCATCCGCTGTCAGACAGCAAAGTCAACCATCCGCAGCGTCAGTGTGGACACTGAATCCGTCAAACAAGTGAGTGAGATTGCTCCTATTGGAGGAGTGCCGAAACGAAGTGTGAGCGTGATATCGTTTCTCGCTGAGGCGTGGTCTTAGCGTTCCGTGGATGATTAAATGTTGGGTCACGGATGGAATGGTAAACACCTTGTTTAATGGAATACTTGCGGAATACGATCCATTTTTGGCGGCAGCACATTCAGAAATATCCAACCAAGGTAGTGCCGCTACACAACTACTATCATCTACGACATGTGAGAGCTTATCTCGTTAGTCTCCATCATCGGAAAATCTGTTCTGGATAACATCGTCGCTCATGTGAAAGAGGCAAAATACTTCACTGTGTCAGTCGATTCTACTCCTGACATAAAGGGGCTGTCACACCTTGACGTTTTAGCCAGCATATGGCAAGGTCTCAAAATGTATGTAAAACGCTGAGAGAGAGATCAGAGGAAAGAGGTGAAAGGTGAAAGTCGACGTGGTAAAACTAGGCTAGGCCAGCACAGCACACGGCCGGCAGGGGTAGTATGTACACACTGAAACTGCAGCTGGCAGGGAACGCTGTCAGTACCCTGCTTACTGGCGTGCAACACAAGTAACACGGTGTGACTTTCTTGTCCAGGTGTGTGAAACATACTTGTTGTTCGTGATCTGGTACGTCCCACGTGCACTCTGACAATATCTCGGTTACTGCGGTACCTACCAGCTGCAGAACCACAATGAGCGGCTTCGGTGACGACAGGCACAAATCCAGGCCTCCACGGAAATATGACAGTGGTGCTCAAAAGCGGAAAACATTCCAAGGAAAAAGATGAAAGACACAAGGCCGTCGTCGACAAGACCCAGAAAATCTCAGAGTTTTTCACTCCTGCACAAACAGGCGATTCGTCCATGACAGAGGCTGGAACACCAACAGAGACAGAACAAGCGGATTGGCAACGCAACCCCAGCGTCAAGATTTGCCCAACATCTCGGAAGGTTCCACCGATGAAGAACATGCATCAGATGAAGAAGCGAGAGATATACTGACTGATCGCGGACCTGGCTTTGCCAATTGCATTGGATGTTAGCCTCCTGAGCGACCGTCATCAGAGATGATCGACTTCTGGTTATCACGAGATTTGGAGCCCCTGCAGAATTCGACTGGTCCCTTTGATTCATCCATACAGTTCGTTGAAGGTAGGAAACGCTGCTGCCCAAGAATCTTTTTTACTGTAGACTACAAAACGAGAGTCCGTGAAAGGTCCTGGCTTTGCTTCTCCACATCAACCGGAAAACTGTACTGCATCGCTTGCAAGCTCTTTGGAGGCGCTTACTGCCCTGGGCGGGGAAGGATTCAACGACTGGAAGCATGCCAGTCGTTCTATCGAGGTGCATGAGCGTTCGCATGTACATTGCGAATATCATCCGCTTGTCAGACAGAGCAACATCCGCAGGTCGTGTGGACACTGAATCGTCAAACAAGTGAGTGAGATTGCGTCCTATGGAGGAGGTGCCGAAACGAAGTGTGAGCGTGATATCGTTTCTCGCTGAGCGTGTCTAGCGTTCCGTGGATCGATTAAATTGTTGGGTCACGGATGAATGGTAACTACCTTGGTTTAATGGAATACTTGCGGAATACGATCCATTTTTGGCGGCAGCACATTCAGAAATATGCCAACCAAGGTAGTGGCTACACAACTACTTATCATCTACGACATGTGAAGAGTTAGTCTCCATCATCGGAAAATCTGTTCTGGATAACATCGTCGCTCATGTGAAAGAGGCAAAATACTTCACTGTGTCAGTCGATTCTACTCCTGACATAAAGGGCTGTCACACCTTGACGTTTTAGCCAGCATATGGCAAGGTCTCAAAATGTATGTAAAACGCTGGCTACGCATGAACTATTGATGTTTTTTTAAGTTTTGGGCGTATAATAACGTGTTGGACTTATGCATAACGTATTAGTAACGTACACAGAACGTTTAATCACAGATAGATAACTTATACCAACGAATGCTGAGCGTGTTGGCGGCGTTCACAACCTATGCCCAACGATAGTCTAACTTATGCATAGCGCGGCAGCGTATCGCCGGCGATCACGTGGCGTAGGCTATTCATAGGCTGCGGCTCGACGATTCAAATCATAACCGCACTAGACATCGAAGTGTGAGCCGCTCACACCTTGACGTTTTAGCCAGCGTATGCCGACGTATGAAAAATTTGCCGAACCAAGCTGGCATACGTCGAATACGTAATGGGTAAGTTTTGTATACATAAGAAGCACGCTGGCATATGTCGTAGTTTTCTGGCATCGTCGTCATACGCCGAGTACGTCGAGAAATTTTCAGCATGTTGAAAATTTCTCGACTACTCGATGTATGACACACGTTCCGCATACGCTGGCATAAGTTGTAGGCACGCTACGCGATCGTTGACACACGTCGACACACGTTACTTGAAGTTACTCATAAGTCGAAACACGTCAACGTCATGGTTAGCGTCAGTGTTCCAGACTCCCTGGTTTTTTTTTCTTCGGTACGACGGTGATGTTGACACTGATTCCTAGTGCGGTTATGATTTAAACGTTTAGCGGCTGCGGTTGTTGAGAGTTGAGTGTTTCGACTTATGAGTAACGTACAAGTAACGTGTGTCGATGTGTGTCAACGATCGCGTAACGTGCGCCAACACTTACTCATAGGTTAGAAATAAGTTTCGGGTACGCTAAACATTACCTCGACGTGTTTCGACTTATGAGTAACTTACAAGTAACGTGTGTCGACGTGTGTCAACGATCGCGTAACGTGCCTACAACTTATCCAGCATTATGCGAACGTGTGAGTGCATAACGCT
>CM068957.1:56095182-56125197 GCA_035128595.1 Eptatretus atami | reverse complement strand
ACACAATCAAACGGAACACTAAACACTGCATTGGAGTCATCAGAAGGAACCCAAAGAAGCAAAAAGCAAAGATGAAGTCTTTGATGAAGCACCCAAGTGAGCCTTGCATAAAAATTGCTGCAATAATTTACTTCTCCATAGACCGAGAGAGATAAAGAAGGAAAGAAATAAAGAGTAAAATAGACAAAAGAAAAGAAAATGCAAGAGGTAGAATGAATAAAGAGAAATGTGAAAAAGTAGAAAGAAGTGTGAAAGGAACAACGAACAAAGATGTCAGGAAGAAACTGGATAAATATATTTCAGCAGTTACTCCCCAGACTCGAACGCAGCAAACAGGTACAAGCAAGAGCTTCTTGCTTTGCAGGTAAGAAGTTCTCATTTGGCAAAAGACTGCATCTAGGAATTATAATTCCTGGGAAACAGAGCCGGACAATGCCCATTAACTTGGTGGGCCCATCTTCGCTGCTTGGCTGTCCCGTTGGAGCTCAGCTCGAGAGGGGACATGCATGCACATTATTAACACGACAAAAATATTTAATGATGGACATGAGTAAATACTTAACAGGTTGCTTTGCCGCTTTCATCAGGAGCTTTTCGCAATGCAAGTGTTTTTACTCTGACAGCTTGACTCTCAAGCCAAGATGTGCAAGCCGAGCAAAAAAGACTGTATCCACTACTTGGAACATGTGGAACCAAAGTGACGCCGATATTCCGGACCCTGCGAAGAGATCTTTATGACGGATGTACCTTTGCAATCATGTCTTGCATCTCATTGCGAGGCTTAAACGTGCCATCATCGTAACGAAACCTGTAGAGCAAAGGCTCATTCTTGAACTGGTGCTTGTCTGAAACTGTGGGGTGAAATGCGAAAGACTCAGTCGCAGATTTGTCAATTTAGGGATATGGGAAGGGACTAGCACAGAGTTTAACAAAAGGGAAGAGAGGTGCAAATATTATATATATATATATATATATATATATATATATATATATATATATATATATATATATATATGTATTCCACCATATTTGCATACACAATAAATAGATTGCAAAATTACATGTAATATTTGTTCTATTGGTTAAAAAAAAAAAATCATATTCAGCACAGGTGTTTGTACTTAACTTGTGAGATCAAAAATTGTGTTATTATTTTTCAACAATTTTATGGAAGATTTCAATGTTTAACAATATATGTACAAAGGAAACATCTTCACATGAAATGAAAGAAAAGTTAAAAGCACAACCCTCAATTGTACCCTCCAGATGTCACATACTTCCCCCTTCCCTCCATTCCTCTTCTGGGAAGCATACCACAGGCTTTTCTACACTCCTCCACAATCCTTCCTCTTCTATTGCAACCTGCACCCCCTCCGCACCCCGACTCCCTGCAAACTCCACCTCAAATCTGTATGCATATATAATGCGTAGATAGCACTTAACATGAATGCAGAAAGCATTTTAATGAGTGTAGCACTGATTACACTCCTGAAATATAGTGATTGTTTCTCACACAAGGGCATCGATGTCGATGATGGGCAATGCCATTGGCGGCAGTTCGACGGCATTGCCAAATTTAGTACAACATACAAAATAACTGTAATAAAGCTTTGCTTTAAAAAACTGATTAGTAAATGCAAATTATACCAGGTAACCGATAACACTCAACCTGGAAAAGAGGATTGTGAGTGTTTAAAACGAACAGAATTTGCTGCCATTTGACAGTGCATGGCCAGGTAGTCATGTTCTGTCTTTCTTGATGTTGGATAAATGGCTAAGAGGCCCGAGTGAATGTCAGGACCACGTGACTGTACGTCTGTAGTGTATCACACACCGGAACCATGGTGCAGGGCATTACAAACCGTGGTGTATAATCCCATTCTCCAGCAGGGCCTGTCCCAAATTCACGCCTTCGTCTTCATTTCCGATCTCGCCAACCTCATTCAGCCACGTCACAAAGTCACTACATCCATGTGGGCCACACAGGAAAGATATCGATGATGAAGCTAACATGGGTGGCAATACTATGAAGCTACAATTTGAGACTGATCATATATTTAAGACGTGTCATAATCTTCAAATGTTAAGGTGTATTCGTCATTACAATAAAAATAAAAAATGATTGATTTTCTTACCCTCCACCACTCATCCATTTTATGGAACACAAAACCATAAAATTTATCAAGCGAGCCCCCTTTTGTACAGGCCATTTGCCTGTGGCCGTTAAGATTAAATTACATGTACACATTACCGCTCTGACAAGTGTAAAAAAAACGAAAATGCACAGCCAGCTCGGTGGAACAGATGGCACAAAATCAAGCAATTTGTCGAACAAATCCGGTGCAGAGGGAGAGAGTGAAAACGAGAAGTTTTGCATTATCTCATCAGGGGCTCGACAGACAATTGCATACGGTGACGTTGACGCAACTGTGCAAGTTTAAAACAAGGAGAGGACAATAATCCAGCCAGAGAAGACAAAGTGCTTTCAATGTCATGTAAACAATCATAGTGTGTTTTTACATTACATGGCGTTGAGTTTCAGGTGTCATAAGCGAGGCATCCGAACGCAGTGGCGAAGGATCCTTTACATGTCGGTGACAGCAACGGGGAATATTAAGAGAGGAAAAGTGCACCACAAATCAAATTGTTCATGATAGAGAGAAGCCCAGATGCGGCACTTTCGGAACCACCCGTTCACCAACCCCCACCACACCCACACTCCCCTGTCGAGGTCTATAAAACTATCAATACTGCAGCTGCTCAAAAAATGGCTAATGAGCTCAGAGGCACCAACGGGATCGCCTGTCGACTATCACGGGCCGAAGACACCAGATGCATGTTTTTGTTTGAATAACAAGCCATTTAAGTTTCTCCTAATTTCATGGCATGGGCATACCAGTTCGGTTTATGGGATATGTAGCATATTGGACAAAAAAATGTTCACGGTTTGACTCCTTCAGCAAAATTGAACTCTGAGACTCCACTCCTAAAGTGGCACAAAAATTTTAAAAAATGCATTAATTTTGGGTCAGATTTTACATCATTAATGAAACGCTCAAACACCTTGAGTGCTGCTTAAAATGTCACCGTTCAAGATTATAGAGCGCAGAAACGTAGGGATAGTGGTGTGTGCGCAGCGAGATGTTCAACACGCATGGTGCATCTGATTGCCCACACGCTGGCAATCCAGCAAACGGCATGAGAACACTGCTACCTAATTTCAGGACTCCAGCTGAGTGTCTTCCTCAAACTTACACCGGATCGTAAAAATTTTTTTCCCTTATCTGAAATTATTGCAGATGAAAGTGGAAAAGCGTGGTGCAAAATTAATCAATTAGGAACATTCATTTCATTTACGAGGAAAATTTCATTTCAAAAAAAATTTTTTTTTTTTTTTTAATTGGCCAACCTGCCCAGGAAGCACTTGGGGAATGTGCTCATTTTCTTCTTGCGATCACGAATGAGACCTGGGTGCAGGCCCATCATGTGGTAAAGCTTTTCTCCTTTCTCTGTGATGAGCATCCAGGCATCACGCTCCATGCCAAGCTTCAGGCCTACAGACACAGCAATCCCAGCAGGGCTCGCACCGTAGTAATCTCAGCTGCATTGTAATAATCATGGCCATCGGATGGTTCTTGATCATTGACAATTACACAGTTTCAGGAAGAAAATAAATAAACAAATAATAACACAATGGCCCAAATCATTTCCCACTTATTGGGAGTCAGCCAGAGAACAACTCTTGCCCAAGTCTTTCACAAACCAACTGGCGAGGCCTGACATTTGACTGAAGGTGACAGAAATTTGTAATTTGTTCAGGGTGCTGGTGGTAACTCACCTACTCTTCAAGTAAGACACTGAGGGATCTTTGAAGGTCATCGACTAATAATATGGAATAGGCAAAGCCTAGAAGCTAACGTAGAATTCTTCTTACATTCGATGCTGCAATTTCCGGTTACTTCGGCCTGGATTCGGGATCAGCGATCAAATAATGTAAATCAAGATAAAAAAATTATTTTTTGATGATGCGAGAGATATCTTTATTAAAATCAGTGGAGGAAATATACACCATGTCTGATATTTGGGTCTTTCATGTCTCTGACGATGCCTTTATCTCCCGGGACGCATCATTCCCCATGACAAAAACCGGAAGCAAAAGGGTCATAGCCGACGACACGGATTCCAAATTGCCAGGTTATTGTGTTGTTGTTGTTGTTGTTGTTGTTGTTGTTTCCTATTCTCTCATGTGCACGCATTGAGTATGAAGCTCACTACGTTCGCTATTAGCAGATGGGGAAACCCTAGTATAATGTCCATCTGTGGGTCAGCGCACACATTGATGAATCACCCTGCCAGTGAAACAAACATCGGGATGACAGTTTATAGCTGGGCAGGGATTCAAATCCAGGCTAGACAGCTTCAGGGTGAATGTGTGTACCTCTAGTCTATCCTGCCAGCCCACAGTTATACAAAGTGCTTGTGATATTTATTTTACCCTTAAATAGTCTATATTTGAATGTCTTTTGTCCTCGGCTGCATGCAATGCACGCTCCCCCACCCTGCCATTCGCAGAGACCACATCATGATGAGCGATTACACCTTGCTTTTGAAAAAGCAATCACAATGCTACGTTAGCACTATCATGATATCATGACTACTTATCGTGGAAAAAACGCACATGAAAAGAACATTCCAGAATTCACATGCATATCTTCATTTATACTTCCCGGATGACACGCAGTAAGCCTACATTTTAGGGCTTATAAAATATTCACCACCTTATATTGGCTCAGAGTTTAACCTGAAAGACAAATCTACCTTTCACCGTAACTGCAGTGTCAGAGAGACTCGGTTATGACATCACTCCATAGCTGCTAACTGAACCACAATCCATTAAGAGCTGCCTTGTCATTCAGGCCAATCTATTTATTCTGTATGCAAATATTTGACCCCCTCTACTCCTCCTTTCTCCACAACTTCTTGTACTTATCCCCTTCACACACATTTTTCCCTGCCACCAAACTTATAATACACTCTTCGACATTCATTTCTCTCTTCGATCCTGTCGACTTTTTTTGATTTTATTTTCAATTTAACCCACCCCCCCCCCCCAAACCACCAATCCAACACCCCTATGCACACACAGTAAATTTCACAAATATCAATATTTAAACCACCTCATACACTGATACATTTTGGAGCTGCAGGTTAAACAGCAAGCAAATCTGTCATAATCAAGAACATCTGCTTAAATGATCTCCAAAAGCTGTTCCATTTCTGCAGAAACATATACCAGACAACTTCTAAACCAGTATTATATCACTGTTCAGTTCTGGCGTATGGAAACTTGGCTGCCAGGTAGCTATCATTTCTTGGAAGCGTGGCTGTGCCGCTGATGCTGTGCCCCTCTACCAGTACACCGGTACTCATTTCACTGACTTTGAAAGGATGACAGGCTGAGTTAACCCCATCTGGCGTCAATTCAGTGGAAACGTGGCTCAAACTCAGGACACTAAGATCCCAAGCCAGACACCCTAACCACTAAGCCGACACCAGGCATTAGTATTATATCACTAAAGCTACAAAACAACAAACTAACAAGGTTAGTTTTTTTTTTTACTCAAGCACCATGCCAAACAAAACTTCACACTTCTCAACAGTTCCATCCACACACCATGGTTGAGTAGTGGAGATCAAACCACAAAATGACAGATCCGCTGACTGCGACTATAAACAGTCCCTCTTAGTTTTCTTCCTTTCCAAAAGTGATTTTATCTGCAAAGGAAAGTGGTGAAAAACTAGGAAGTTTGAGTGAAGATAATGAATCGTTTTAACAGCTGAGCTCGATTTTGATATATAATCCACCACACTGGTTTCGTTCTTACATATCTTTGCCAAAGTTCGAACGCAGTTTATCCCACATGTGTTTCCAACAGTACTTTTCAAAATGAAACATTTCAACATCAGAAAATAACTTACTTCTCCTATGTTCACGTTCGCAGACAATGGCGTCTAACCACTCTTGCTTCTCTTCTGGACTCTTCGCCATACACACAAACCACTTGTTCTTCGCCGTGTTGTGGATCTTCCAGCCATTCGTTACAGTGTGCCCACTGCTGTGGAAGTCAGCTAAGGGTAGGAGGGCATTCATTGTGTGTGACATTGAAACCTTGACCAATTTTGAGGAATCTCGCTCCCCACAAAAAAATGTGCACAATGAATAATTGTATTGCGTTTCACCTGTTCCATCCTCAA
This sequence comes from Eptatretus atami, assembly GCA_035128595.1. NCBI lineage: Eukaryota > Metazoa > Chordata > Myxini > Myxiniformes > Myxinidae > Eptatretus > Eptatretus atami. The sequence continues at coordinate 56,118,942 of CM068957.1, read as the reverse complement.
CATTCTCCACCTCCATGACTTCCGTGTTTATCCGGCCACGAAAGGCGTACTGACAATCATTGCTGCCAGCCATACTGATCAGGGATGGCCTCCTACCCACGCTGCTCTTCCTGCGACCTTTTCCGGCTCCAACTCTGCAATCGGTTCAAAGGTCGTTACTATCTTCATCCTAAACACAATATTCGCCACATCTAACATACAATATTCTCGGAGCAAAATAGCAATCTGAGTGTGCCTTGCCGAATTTTGCGCTTGCAGTAAACCAACAAGTTGTCGAACAGGAAGAAGACACGTTCCTGGATATTTCCTGCAGATATCTTGAGTAGCGTTCCTTGTTTCAGCATCTCTGTACAAGTGTCGGTGATACTGGAGCCCTGGCCAGGCCGAGAAATGCAAAAGTCATCTCAGGACCACCACGTAAAGGAAGCAGATCGACATGAAATATCATGATACTCTGAAAAACACTTAAATTTCCCACGATTGTGTGTTTGGTGTATTTTGCATCTTGTTCCACGGTCGAAGCAACCTCAGGGAGATGGATCATCTCTGCTTTCCTTATAGGCCTGACCAGGGAAATGGATCATGCTTGCTTTGCTCCACCCCAGAATACTCGGAAACCCAACCACACTTGCACTTTTAACGGCACGACGTCGAGTTGAGCACTTTCCTTCCACAAGCAACCGCAGTTTTCCCAGAAATAATTTTATCAAAAAGAAAAACAGGTAATCAGTGGAGAGTTCTGAAAATTCAGTCACTCTTGGTACACCCAGTGCAATGGGTGGAAAAAAAATTGGTTGCCCAAAAGCAAAAAAACAAAAGTCAAGGCTCAAAATAAACCGTCGGTTCACATTTTTGCCTCATTTTGAAGGGAACATTGACACGTGACGATGTGTAAAATCTAAACAAGCACAAAAGGCAAATCAATGAATAAGATGCAAACACAAAAACAAGTTCGTTCCATATGCCGAGCTGTCAATGGTCCAGACACCAAACCCAAAGGTTAAAATATGGCAAAAGGAATCTCCTCATTCCAAATGTTGATGGCCAAAACATTTTAGGGTCAATATTATCCAGCTTAGGTCTTCAATTTGCTTCACATTGTTCTTGGATGGTTAGTTTGTACATTCACCATCACTACATTAATTTGGTTAACTATCAAGTTGCCCGTACCCACACAGGATTCTGAACAGGGTAGGGATGCAGGTGGCAAAAATGCAAATGGCATGTTCTATCATCGAGCCGGTAAGCTGGGAGCACCAATTCACATTTATTGCCACATCTGATGCAATTTAAGTTCTCTAATGGCAGCGAGATGCTCCATTTGAAACTCTTTGTTTGATACACTAAATGTAGCTTTTTGATGTGCAAGGTCCATAATAAACAAGATCGGTAAATGCATATCTGAGAAATGTTTGAGGACGTGTTCGACACCGGGTTTTTTTCTTTTACAACTAAAATGGTCGCCAGTTGGCCATCTTGGATCTGATGTCGAAAAAAAATGACACGCATACATATACCATCATATGTTGTCTTTCTGCCAAGTTCGAATAAAATCGGTCCAGACATGCTCGATATATGGTTGCGGACGCACACGCACACTACGGATAGGAAAATCGAGACCAAATCCATAAGCCCCCGTTTCGGACTAAGTCCAACGGGGGCAAAAAATTATATTGTGTCAAAGCCAGTGACCAATTCCAAATTAAGAGTGGGATGATTTTCAAAGACTTTGTTTTCAAATAACTTGGTTTTTGGGGTTTTTTTTTAACGGACCACAAAAGTAAAACATCTAATTAAAACTTCTCTCGTCAGACAAAGGTCAGTGGTCTCTCTGTCTTATGCCTCCTATTACGTGGTCTCCACCTCCTTCCTTTTCAGCCATTGACCACTCCACAGTAGCACCAGGTTGCACACATTCACAAAGTCACCCACTCCTTGATAGCCTCCCCAAGTGAAGCTCTCTTCTCCATACCATCACTCCTTTGTCCACAATCTTGTGTCTGTCCAACTAATTTATTTGCGTCAGTCTTTCAATCAACACCTAAAATCGTGTGTGTGTCCTGTTTCACCTGTTTTTGTTCATTTCATTGCTGAGCCCATAAATCTACCATCCAGTTTTTCTATAAGCTTCAAACCCTGTTTAGAGATGATAACTTTTGTAAAGCCTGACTCATATTCAACCACAAAGCATAACTGTTCAAATTGGTATGATGAATTGCTGAGTAAACCTTGCTGGCATTTGCACGATCGTGTTTTAGGTTTGAATGGGTTGGAAGAATACCCCAAACGGAAGAACACCCCAAATGTCTCCTGTTCCACCTAAGGGGTTTGTATTGCCAGATCGATAAATAATGCAATGCAGTATGTGTGAACGTGACAATGCCACAGAAAAAAACAATTAATATCAAATACAATATCAAAAAGAAATGACAATCATAAATCATCATGGCAATTGTACTTGTTCCTAGCGGGGTATGCTTACACATTGTAAGCAATAACAAACCGTGCTTCCCCATTGTCTCGGGTCACTCACCTGCATTAATTTTTTTCATTTTAATTTTTTTTTATATCTTCATTTACGGACGTTTTCCGACGGTTCTGAGATTTTTTTTTCCTGGTGTATCGGCTTCAATGTCCATCGGCATGAAAAATGTCAGCTGTCTATGTCACCCGGAAGGTACTGATCATTAATATCAGTCAGTGAGTCAGTGGTTAGAATGAGTTTTATATATTAGTTATGATTTGAGGGACATTCAAAATGTTCTCGAAACGAAACACAGTAGTCCAAGAAATTCCAACCTTTTCTTTTTCCTCAATATAAGAGTACGGATAATTAGTAAGGAAATGTGTTTATTTCTAAAAAGTTATAGAAAATGTAAATAAACTTGTATAATTATTTTTTGCCATTTCTTTTCGAATGTTCCATTTACTACCTCACTTGCTGCACAACAGAGGAACGATAAAGGAGACGGTTCAAAATGAAACCGATCTGATCTGACATCGCATTGGAGGCTCAACCTTCACCCCCTCTCGGGGTCATTTTGATAGTTATGGACCAGAAGGGTCAGAATGAGGAATGGTGGTCACTTCAATATTTTACTCTATAGTGGGAATTTGTAATTTGCCTGAAGTTGCTGGCATTAATTTCTGTGAAGGATACTTCAAGATAATTGATTAATGTCCACAAATTAAAGGAAGTCAACAAAAAAGCCAGGTTATCATCCATATGCCTGGTGTTGGCTTAATGGTTAGGGTGGCGGGCTTTGGATCCTTGGATCCTAGTTCAAATCCCGCTCAGCTGTTGAATTAATACCAGGTGGGTAGGGTGCTTCAAAATAGGGGGTAAAAAAAATAAAAGTATGAATATTCAGGCTCCCTGGGTGTGCCTTTGTTCCATTTTACAGTAGAAACATACACACCAAATATGAAGCAGATTGGAGGATGTTTAGGGGTTCCTCAAGTTGGCACAATATTGTTGAAATTTGCCAAACTGTAACTGACAACTTGCCGTCGAATATGCACAACGCAGTACACTTCACAATTAATATGGTTGTTTGATATTTTCAAAAACCAACCACAGCAGTCATATAGGATGAAAGAATAGTTTTTCCAAGGAGACCTAGATGAGCTTTTTGACATTGCAGTGCAAAATGCCCTCTCCATAATGGACATAATTGTGCCAACTTGAGGAACCCCTAAATATCATGAAATTTTGTTCATTTTTGACCTATAAGTTCTTATGGGGTATTGGAAGAAAGGCAAACTCCGGGAGCAGCAAAAATCAAACTTTCATTTTTTTGGAACACCCTAAAGGTGGGGTTAACTCGGCCTTGTCATCCTTCCGAGGTCGGCAAATTGAGTGCCAGCTTGCTGGTATCCTGTGTCGGAGTGGCAACCCGTCCAGGATTGTGCCCAAAGGCCAAGGAGACTGCTTAAGCAGCACCAACGCTCTGAACAGAGTATGGTCCCAATCTCCTCCTCCTATCATCCATCAAAATAAAATAATAAAACGTAAACTGCAAAAGTTTCTCATGAATCATTTTTCATTCACCAATTTTCAGGTAAACTGATCCCGATACACATGGCCCTCGATATTCACGAGGGTTCTGTTCCTGGAAAACATCGTGAATGCAGAATTCACAAATACATATACCTTGGCTTAAAAGGGGGAAAAATGGGTTATGTTCCCAGGTCAGACTGAACATAGGAGGAAATGGTAAATGTTTATGAACAATGATTAAAATAAATAAATAATGGTTGGGTGATCTGGTGGTAGGGTGATAGGTGCTTGCAAACTCGTGAATAATGGAACTCGATGAATCGGTATACATTCGATAATCAAATTAAGATTATAAAATCGATTATCAGATAATTATCAAAGATTATCTCCATTGATTCTGAAATTAAGAATCGGTAAACATTTTCCAATTCAAGAATACGTGGAACTCGTGAATGCAGAACTGAACACTGTATTTTCTTCCTTTAATAAGATCTCTTCCACAAAAAGTCAATTCATGAGACTCACCTCCCAGCCTTCGATGGTCTGCTGTAAGTCCTGCAGAACCTCCAGCTTTTCCATCCGCCTCTTCGTCTCATTGATGCCAGAACAGACGGCCTTCATGCAGGCAAGTGCCTTGCGAGATGCTGGTCCATCCTCATGACCCGCTGGCGTTCTTTTCACCAGCTCCTAGGTAAGTGATGGGAAGAACATTCAGTTCACTAAAAAATCCATGAAAAAAAAACCTGTTCCTCAACGACTCAGCCTTGGTATCCATCTATTGTGTTTGTGCATTTGATTTTTGCAACAGAATACCAGGTGTCTTATCATACAACATATTAAGTAAATAAAAAGCATTTGTAGGTCAAGAAAGCCCTCCGACTGGAGGAAGAATCTCATTTGCATTATCAAACCTCTCTACATCAAGTTCTTCCAGATGGTATTGTTCTGTGATGAGGTTGTTGAATTCATGTGAAGCTATGCAGAGGTCATGCTCATAACACCATATTTGGGGTTTTTTGAGGTTTTACAACTTTTAATGGTGAATGTCCACCAGAAAGTGGCCTTCCAGGCAGTTGGATACGAGAACGTTAATGATCTAGTCAGAGAATATACCTTCTGTGGAGAGGACAATGTGTCCACAGGTGAAACTAGAAGGGCAATCGGTAGAGCACATTCCTCTGCCAGGCTGATTAGTTTACGTTATATATCCCACTGATCGGACGGATCTGAACAAAATTTAATTAGCTTGTTCTTGTCACCTAACCAACTCATTCATCAAATTCGCCCAAATCCATTCCTAACTTTTTGAGATATCATGCCATAGGTATATCTGTTTTAGCCCTAAAACTCAATGGTGAAGAATAACTTTAAAAATTCTCGAATATGGATCCGGATTTTCACCAAAATTGGATCAATTCTTCCTTGTCACACCCCCAACCTGCCCACCAAGTTTTGTACGAATCCGTCAATAACTTTTTGAGATATCGTGCTATATATAGTTTATCCCTATATCTCAATGGCAAAGAATCAGTTAAAAATTCTCATATCCACATCCGGATCTTCACCAAAATCTAATCAACTTGTCCATATCACACACCCAACCTCTCCATCAAATTTCATCTGAATCCGTCCATAACGTTTTGAGATATCCTGCACACAGACAAACAAACAAATAAACCAATGTCACCCGCAGGGTGACCCGTATCTTGCCAAAAGGTGACCACGTGTGACTTCTTTAAGGTCACACTGAGGTGAACAGAGCTGCTATCCACCAGGAGCGACTCCTTGAGGAATATCTGCCTACGAGAGATTCCGATGAGAATCGTTCTACAGAGTAACCATGAAAAATATGCGTTTGCCTCATAACGTCACCAAATGACGTCATAATGTCTCAAGCTTGACATATCTAGAAAGCACTCATCGAGGTGTTCAATTTGAGGTACTACACGATATGGTTCCTAAAACTTGAAAATTTGACCTTGGGGTCAAATATGTTTGACCTCAGGCGCTAACCATGAAGGTCAAGGCCAATCGCCACCAAAAACTAATCAGCTGAGCGCCAGGCCATATACTACATTCCCATAAAGTTTGGAGATGATTAGATTAAAATTACTCAAAAAATAAGGGTTTCGTCGACCTCCATGATTTACCGCAAAGTGACCTTGACCTTTATGTGTGCTGAAGGGTATTGGAATAATACTACGATATGTGTACCCACAAGAGTTTCCGATGAGAATTGTGCTCTACAGAGTGATATAAAGGTGAAAAATCCAATGATTCCAGACAAACAAACAAAAAAAACTTACCAAGTAACAGATCTTGCAAAAACTTCGTTTTGGCAAGATAACAAACAAGACAGATAAACAGACAGGGGTGAAAACACAACCTCCATCCACCTTTTGTGGGTGTAGGTAATAATGGTATGTGCGTGCATGCACCCTGCACTCCACCAATCCCAGAAACCATATAACCCATCCACACACAAGCTTCCTACAAGTCTTTTCAACATCCCCGTACCCCTCTATCTCCAATGCATGTAGGTTCCTATCCAATTCCAATTTACACCTATCTACCCCATCTACTGCTACTGCATTTATAGAGAGACCATTGTATACATTAACTACCCTCTGACTGGATGAACCCTACCTTAGTACTGTCCTTACACTCATCGTCTTTACCCACAGACTACGGAGCCTGGTCCTAACAATGTCCATTCTGCTGAAAATCCCCTCTGCACCTGTCTCATCCACACCCTTCATTATCTTTAACATCTCAATCAAATCCCCTCATAATCACCTCCTTTCTAATGTATAACATCCTGTCGCCTTTATCCATTCCTCATAGCTTAGTCTAGCTAACCCTGGAACCAATCAAGTCGCTCGACGCTGTACCCTCTCTATGGCAGAAAAATCCTTCCTCAGATGTGGCGAACAAAACTGAACCCAATATTCTATTGAGCGCCTCACTAAATTCCCAAACAGTGTGAACACTACCTCCCTTAATTTATAATTTATCCCACCACAATATAACCTAAAACCATGTTTGCTTTACATCCAGATGCCTATCAATATGCTGTCTGCTTACCCACCCCCCCCCCAAAAAAAATCGATGACCACCTCCAAATCTTCTCCTGTGTGACATGCTCCAAGATTGCCCCTTGAATCATGTATTCTCCATTTTCGTTATTCTTACCCATCCCAGCATCTTACATTTCTTCATGTTTGAACTGCATCTGCCAATCTATTAAAGTATCTAGAATTTCTGGGATCTGCTCACCACGCTCTCTGCGATCTACCTTACCTCCAAGCTTTGAGTCATGTTCAAGTTGAGAAACCTATCTCTTAACCCCACTGTCTGAATCTCATTAATATTAATTACGAACAAATTGGTCCCAGTACTAATCGCTGACGTACACCACTACTTACATCTTCCACGCGAGACATCCTCTCACTCACAACCTCTCTTGGCTTCCTATCACTCAGCCAATTTCCAATCCAGTTAGCTACCTGACCTGCCATTCCGCATGCCTTCACCTCAGCAAACAACCTCCAATGTGGTACCTCTTATCAAATGCCTTCTGAAAGTCGAGATACACTCCATCCACTGCACTTTCCTCATCCACCCAGTGAAACACTGCCTCAGAGAACTCCAATTGATTTGTTAAACATTACCTCCCTTTAGCAAATTCGTGCTGACTACCCTTTAATTAGTTTGAATTTATGTAAATGCTTCCCTATCTGTTCCTTACTTAGCATCTCCAACACCTTCCGCACAACTTATGTCAAGCTAACAAGTGAATAGTTCCACAATTGTTCTCTGGAACTTTTCTTAAACAGTGGTGTTACATTTTCTACCTTGGAAGGCAACAGCAAACCACCCATTATAACACTTGCCAAGAAACTTCTTCGGCAGTACTGAACCTGCCTTCGGGCTGAACACTCGTATACGAATAATGCATTTTCTTCCCTCCAATCCTCTGTTGCCTCTCTTGACTCAAACGAGCTGTTGAAGATATCCGCCAACACCATGCTTATCTGCTCTGCCACCTCCCTCATTACTCTCACCGACTCTGAATTGTCCCTGTTCCTGGACCCAATCTATCGCTGGGAAATTAAAATCCCCCATAATCATAATCAATAATCTTCCCTTATCACAGGTCTTTCCAAATTATTCACTTACCCCTCTTTCCTGTATTCCCTCACACCAGGAGTCCTTTAAAAGCACCCGACAAGTATCTTATGTTTCTTGCAGTCTCTAATCTCTATCCACACAGAATCCTCCACATTAATTCCCTCCTTGATGTCATGCCTATCTCTCGAGATAATACTGTCTTTCACACAGATTGCCCACACCTCCTCCCCTTTCCTCTTGCCTATCACATCTATAAACCCTGTAATTGTCCTAGGAGTATTGTCCTCCAGTTGGATTTCCCAATAAACCACGTCTCACTTACTGCAACTATGTCATACCCCTCACAATCCACCCTAGCATCTAGCTCTTCCATATGTCCATTCATGCTCCTGGCATTCGAATGAAACACCTTCAATATTTCATTTCCATTAACAAACCCCTGCTGCTTCAACCCTCCAACCACATTCTCAGCATTTAACATCTAGTCGTGTGTGTGTGTGTTTTTATATATATATATATATATATATATATATATATATGGTGAGTCAAAAGTAGCGCCCGATTTCTGTTTTTTCGGCTGTCAGATTCTTTCTGGGAAGTCATGTTGTTGATAATTGTCTTGCAGATTATTAATTTTCGTAATCTATTTATTTTTATTTTGTTTTGCAGGTTATTGCTGCGAGTTTGGAAAGTTACTGAATTTGCACCAAATTGAGCTTAATGGCACAATTAACAGACACAATTGTGTCTACTGGGCTGCGAATAAGCCAAGAGTGACAGTTGAGAAGGAGGTAAATTTACCTGCAGTGACAGTTTGGGCAGCCATATCTCCATTAGGATAATTGGACCCTTTTTCTTTGAGGATCTGTCACTGCAGAAATTTACCTGGATATGCTGCAACCTTCTTTTGGCCTAGGGTACAAGATCAGGACTGTTATTTCCAGCATGATGGAGCTCAACCTCATTATGGACGTTATGTTCGTCAGTGGCTTGATGAAAACAATCCCAGAAAGTGGATCGCCGGCATACTCCCCAGACTTACACCTCCAGATTTCTTTCTTTGGGGCTCATGAAAGACCTTGTTTATCGTGAAAAGCCTCGTACCATTCAGGAATTGAAGGCTCGAATCACTGCAAAGTTTGAGGAAATTGATATCGAACTCTGCAGAAGTGTGTGCCGCTCTGTGCCTGCTCGGCTGTAATTGTGCATCGATCACGAGGGAGGGACTTTGAAATTGCAGTAAAACAGCTTGGTACAGTTCTGTAATAATTTTTTCTTGAATAAATGGTTAGATAAACACATCATTCATTTATTTCTACCTTCTTGTACACTGTAATACAAATGGCAAACAAACAATCAACTGACAGAAATGGGCACCACTTCCGACTCACCCTGTATATATATATGTGTGTGTATATATATATATAATATATATATATATATATATATATATATATATTATATATATACATATAAGAGGTGTGTTCAAAAAGTACCAACCTTAATTTTTCATGCGTAACCAAACGAAGCTAGGGAGGCGTGGTTTGTGCACGTATGTAGGCAATCCTAATCCATATGCGTGAATATTTCCTGCCTGCAGAAGCTGTCAGTCGCCGACAGACCGCCGATGAGTGAGGAAGTGTAAGTGAGCGCCGTCGGATTTCGTTTTTGACAAAATGACGGATCACTGTGGTCTCATCGCCAGTGATCACTGTGTTGAAGAAGTTGGGATCGCTGTTCACAGTCTCCAGCATATCCTGAGTGCGATCTCCAAACGGAGTTGCTTCTGCTCGATCGTTAGCAGCTTTGCACGAACTTCGCCGAGATTCTCCTTAAGCCCAAATCCTCAGTCACAATGGAATGAACGGATCCAATGCTGACGCCCGCCTCGTCTGCAAGTTCTCTGATCGTGATTCGACGATCCTGCATCAGCAGGGTCCTCACTTGGTCAATGACTATCTCATTTCGGGATGTTTGAGGGCCTACCAGAACGTACTTCACTTTCCACTGATGTGCGACCATCTTTGAAGCGGTTGTACCACTCATTTATCTGTGTGGTGCCCAATGCTTCGTTCCCGAAGGCCTGTTGAATCTTGCGGATTGTTTCCACTTGGGAATCGCCAAGCTTTTACAAAATTTGATGCAGTAGCTTTGTTCAAGTTTTTCGTCATTTTGTCAAAAACGAAAATCCGACGGCGCTCACTTACACTTCCTCACTCATCGGCGGTCTGTCGGCGACTGACAGCTTCTGCAGGCGGGAAAAATTCACGCATACGGATTAGGATCGCCTACATACTGCACCAAACCACGCCTCCCTAGCTTCATTTGTTTACGCACGAAAAATTAAGGTTGGATACTTTTTGAACACTATATAATATATATATATATATATATATGAACAATGATTAAAATAATAAATAATGGTTGGGTGATCTGGTGGTAGGGTGATGGGTGCTCGCAAACTCGTGAATAATGGAACTTGGATGATCAGTATACATTAAATTGGTCTTTACATGAAATGGTCTTTCTTTTTTTTTTTTGAGAGAAATCCAAATCATTCAAGCTCTTTTTAGTCTTGAGAACAATTCAAGAGAAATTGAAATTTTCAATGACAGTGAGTAAAGCACGTTGAGGAACATGTGCGCATAGCATATGAAATACAAGAATGTTAAGAAACAGACAAAACAACGTGGCACGTGTATGACATGCAAATCTAGGGTAATGACTTCACGAGGAAAGTGCGAAGACAGGAACACTAAATTGGCCTTTCGATAAAATGAAAATGCCAGTTGTTGAGTTCAATCCCACTCTTCCCTCCCTAGCTTCCAGCAGGCAGTGCGCGACTATCTCATACCATCCACGTTCTCGACTCATTAATCTTTTCGACCTCAATTTACCCGAGCTAACCCAATGTTCTTGCTTGCAGGTTAATGCTTTCCACTCCTCCTCCTCTCTATGTTATTTTTCTGTTCATTCATTCCCTCGCTTGCTGTATGCAACTGTGTCAGGAGGTGCCAGTAGGTTGACCTGCCATCAGTAGGTTGTCTTTTTATCCTCTGTCTCATCACTCTTCCATGAGCCGAGATTTTGTATTTAAAATGTCAATGCAAAATGGTGGCAGGAAACAGTGCATCCAGCCTAGGCAGTGGGAAAATGGTCAAAGTAACAGGAGGAGAACTGGAACATCGTAAAAAAGCAAAATCAAATGTGAAAAGGTAGTTGACTCCCACCCTGCCCCCCTCCCTACAAATTTTGTGGGATTTATGCCTCGAGTTGTGACTGGGGCCAAACGTGGGTAGAATCCAAGGCCGTCTTTTGAAGGAGGACGTGAACTTGCACATAAAGGGTGAAATTAAAGGAAGGAAAATTGGTTGGAAAGAAGGGGTGGTTGGAAAATTGATAGCATATGGGGTCTGGGGACAGGAAATAAATTGCTCGGGAGTACAAAAAAGAAAATCAAGCTGAAACCTGTCCGAGATCAGCGCACGTATAATAATAACAATCAGAACGACAGCAGTTATCTCAGCTGCTCATTTTAGCAGCAAATATGCTGCAGGGGCTACGTTTCAACAATAAAAAGGGGGAATATCAAAGGAAGAAAAGGAAATGGAACAACAAAGCAAGCTAATAATCCACATTTTAAAACACCTGAAAGTATATAATCATTATAAGCAAGCGGGCATGACATTAAGTGAGACAGTTATCGTTGCACTTGAGGTTTAATGCATACGATGCACATTGTGGAGTGACGTTGTGGAATGGAGGGAACTCGATCAACAAAAACGCACCCATGCAAATGATCCAGACCACCAAACGAGACGGGATTACAAATGGCAAATAGGTTGGGATAAAACTGTCAATTGGGTGTGGGTGAAACCAACTAAGCATTTGTTTCCACAATCTTACAAAAATCTTCTGAAACTTATCACGATACCTGATCGAAACATGATGAGGATCTCATCAGATGCTGTGAGGGATTTCTGTAAGGGGAAGATCTTTTCAAGTGTATCGTTTTGGTAGAAATTGCAAGAAGGCAAGAAATAGGAAGATAGAATGAATTTGAAAGGTCGTGAATACCTGTCTATTTTTTTTTTAGCAGAAATAGAGAAATAAGAGAAAGACGTTATTAGCAAGAAATAAAATGTTTTGTAAAGATGGAAAGGCAAGACAGCAATGCCGCTGGTTAAATGCTCCAGACATTTGCGGTTTCACGGCTTTCTCAACAGGCACTTGCACTGAAGATGGGATGGGATCAAAGGGGGGCAGAGGCTTAATGACATTGTTGGGGGTCTGGCATGGGGTACGGAGGGCAGGCCGCACCAGCATTACAAGGAAAATAAAACAATAGCTTTACCGCTCATGACAAAGCAACCCAAAGTCAAATGGGATGAAACAATTCCACCTGATCATTTATATGCATTTATAAGTTCATCGACAAATTCACAACCAGCTAAGACCAACGGTCTAAGCATGTGTAACAATAAATGGGTTACCTTGAGAAGCAAAGGGTACTTGCAGATACGCTGGATGGGAGATAGCAAGTAACCTTCAAGAGGTATATCGTTAACTCGCCTCCCACCAAGCAGCATGCAACCCTAATGGAAACAAGCACAGAACAACTTCAGCTAATCCACGGGCCTAGACGTGTATGTGTATGTGTTGCATATGCATTAGATGCAATCCATCAAACAGGTTTCCCTTAGACATATTTAAAGATGATGAACTAGTGGCTGGTGAAAGGGGAAGGTACCTGCTTTCAGGTAACACGAAAGGTGTGCAAGAACTTTAGATATGGTTATTTCCAGATGCCTGGAAACACATTACCAGGAAAAAGGCATGGACTGGCGCCACCTTGTTAAGGTCCACACACAGGCGCTGGGCTTTCTCGTGATTGCTGCAATATTCTTCGTAAATCCTGAAGTGGTCTTTCTGAGGCACACATTTCACATGGGCAGCATTGGATGTGGAGGCTAACTATATTTTTATAACTTACCTAGTGTTTTACAGTAATTGTTAAAGTTTTATTCTGGATATAAATATTCATGTATATATTAATATGTATATATTAATACATACATATATACACACACACATATTATTTATATATATATATATATATATATATATATATATATATATATATATATATTCAGGAATCAACATTCACTTCCGTCTCAGATCAACTCCCATTCACAGCCATGATCTTTGCTATCCCCATTAACCCTTCCTAAGCCCACCTCTTTCCAAGTTTCGAGTTTTACTTTTCACTTCTGTGATTGAAAGTTTGCGGCTGTATCCATCTTGCTCACCCCGTGTCTTCCCCTTGCTCTCAATGTTGCACATCCCTCCAAGTGTCCCTCTATTTTGTCACTCAACCCACCATTGGCATGCCTCCCCCCCCGCCCCCTTTCCTTCAGTTCTTTTTGTTCTGTTCCATGCTCTTTCTTCTGTGTTCTCGCTCCTATATGGAGCCTATATGTGAAAACTCATAGATTATTTAAAACAATATAACAAAAAAAAAAAGTATTACAAATTATTAGCAGTAGTACTACAAATCCTGTCTCATTCAAATTAGTGAACCAAATTTATTCCACCAAGTTGATGTTCTCCTATTTTATTAGAGAATGAACAGAGATGTAGAAGTTTTTGGACTCGGATAATCAGAATCAGCTTGGCACGACTTAACGATCGAAGACTTTCCAAAAAGCTCACCGGATAACCCTCCCCAACAAATGCTCCCAAGATACATGGAGCAATCGGAATCCTGATTTTGACTCTGAAAGACACAGTTACAATGCTTCATGCCAAACCCATCTGTTGAGTCTAGATCAGAACAAACCATTCAAAGTTAAAGAGGACAGGACTGTGTCCAGGAGGCCTGCTGAGCGTATTTATCCTGCAGGCCGGCTTTCCATATGTGTCAGCCGCTCTCCTTTCTTTTTATTGGAATGCCGACACTCGGCCAGAAATTGCACAGCCAGTGTAGCACAGCCCGCTGCTGACTGCTGTATACACTAACAATTTGGCCTTTCCTGTGCGACTGGAATCTGTATTTAAAAAAAAAAAAAAACTCACGGAGGCAATTTGAGTTTAAGAAGCAGAGCACATGCACTCAATTATAGCATGGCAACCGCCAGTAACCCCAAGGTCTGCGTCAGACCTAGGGTTAGATGATCTCCAGATGATGACCCCAACGTTCTGTACGGCCTACATTGCCATCGATGTGGCCGAATTAAAACAAATGGCGAGTGGTTTGTCTTTTCCTGAGAACCCAAAGTTAAAAACACATTTATTTAACCGTATCTTTAATTATATCCCTACCTTCTAATTATATCTCTACAATCTTCTACGTGTATGTGTATGTGTGTTTTTCACTGTCTGGATTTTCGTGCTGCCTGTCGCCTTTATTAGTCGGATGGCAGACTGTTCTGGCATTCTCATCCACTACAGCAGACTTTGTCCAGAAAATCACGAGGCAGGGGTTTATGATTTGGCTAGGGCACTGGCACACCGTGGACCTACTCTATTAAAAGGTCTTGATCCTCCATGTCCAAGGAGTGGGTGAAGCACCAGAAGTGCAGTTTATAGTTGGATTCTCTTCCATTGTCAAGTTAACCCAGACCATGCTGTGATCTACTGCTTAGGTTAGGTGGAGACGAGAATGGAAGCCGGATGGACAAAACTGCGATTTTTTTTTATTCCATTCTACATCTGCATTCGACAACAGCATTTCATTGCAAAGTCTAAATGAGAATCATCAAACGTCTTCCAAAAAAACCCCCCCAAAAAACCCGCAGCGCGGCGGGGAAATTGGAAGGGAGCTGTGGAACAAGGGAGAAAAACAAGGAAACGATGGCAGACATAAATGAGGGTTGAGAATTTAAAAACATCAGGAGGATTTTAAAGAGCACAGCAATTACCCAGATCAGTGCAAAACGCACTCTCGGTTAATGCGGGGGTTACGCACAGACCTTAGAGACCAAGAGGTTTTTTTTGTTGTTTTTTTTCCAGGCGCGGGACGCCCGGCGATTTGTTACAAGTATTGCAAGAAGCACATGGGGAGTGAAGTTTGTTCTGCTTTCAAGAGGCACACTCGACTGAACTGTGCCAAGGCCGGCAGAATGGTGAAATGCCACAAAAACGCCATTTCCTCGCAGTTCAACACACAACGGTCTTTGTACCTCCCACTCATTGAGCACAAGGATCGGCTTCAAAAGCCCTCCCTTTGGTTACTCTATGTTTCATCTTGATCTGCAGAAAGAAAACATCATCCGGATGTAACACGGTTGCATTTATTTTTCTCAACTCTGTCTCCTTCTAATAGTTCATTCACTATTTGATTTCACCACGTTTTGTTTCTGCTTCAATGGGAATTAATTGTGATGTTTTCATTCTTAACTGGTTATCACTTTTGGAGAGGGTAGGACTGTGTCCAAGAAAAGGTGCAGTTTTCTCTTCTTTTTGAGAGAACTTCCATGAAACATAGATTACATCATCATCTACTAAATTCCATCCCTTGAGATCATAATTCGTCCTCAACACAGTGTCAGATTCACCTCTTTTTTTTCCTTTAGGACCAATTCATTGATATAATAATAATAATTATTATTACAATTATTATTATAATCTTTATTGTCCCGTATCCAGGGAAATTCCTTTTCATTGACACCGTAAGTTCAAAACATCATGTAGAAACAATAAAACATCAAAAGGAATAAGAATATCAGGTAAAATATGGAAGAAGGACGAAACAGCAAAATGGCTCCCAATTTGAATTGAACATGGTACAAATATTTTTTTGAAAATGTTCTTTTTAATAAGCATACAACGAAAGCATCTCCCCGATGGCAGTTTTTCAAAAACTCCGTTCAGGAAGTGGCTTTCATCGGTACATACATGCGTCGACTTCCTTTACAATGCTTGCAAATATAGAGACTCCATACTGGTTGAAGGCCCACCCACTTTAAATGCCAAGTGTAATGACCTTTCTCAGTCGTGACTTTTTCATAACTACACCAGGAAACCAAATTAAATGACAAAACACTGATCAGAAAGGAATTGGTCAATATCCATATCACTCGTGAGCTCACACCAAATGAACTAAACTTCCTGAGAAGATACTGGGTGTTCCAAAAAGACCTGCACAACTTTGGTTATTAATATATTTAGTACCACAAATGATACAACAATACCCTTTTTGTTTTGGATAATCCAGAAACTCAGGATGTTTTCTTTCGTTTCAGGTCTGATGGTTTAATGTAAAAGAAAATGGCGACTCCACAGGATAAAGCTCAGTGCATCGAATGGTTCGTTCATAGAGACGAGATCCGACAAGCAAGTTCAGCGTAATTTATGTACAAGGTATGGAAGGTATCCACCATCGCAGACTAGTATCAGAAAGTGGTACAGGAGGTTTAATGAGACTGGAAGTTGTCAGGAATAGAAAAGTACCAGTTGACCAAGCACAAGTGTAGCAGATGTTGAATGAATGAAATAAGGAGTGCATGAATCATTTCAATAAAGTCCCAGAAAATCATTTTGATGCGCATCCAGAGAAATGGGACGACCAACCACCACTGTACACAGGATTTTGCATAAAAGACTGAAACTTTATGCCGATAAAGTGCAGATTCTGCAGGAACTCAAACCAAATGATGGACCCAAACGCAAGGCATTTGCCTTGGAAATGCTCAGTCGTGTAGAGGATGATGAAGATTACCTGAAAAAGGTCATGTTCACAAACGAAGCTTGCTTTCAAGTATCGGGGAAGGTTAACTGGCTCAATGTGAGGATCTGGGGCTCTGAAAACCCCCACATGGTCAATGAACACATATGCGACAGTCCAAAGGTCAATGTGTGGTTATGGCCTTCTCCATGATCACTTGGTGGGTCCGTTTTTCTTTGCAGAGGATACGGTGACCTCATCATGTTGCAAGGATTCACCTCCCCACAGATTGGAGATCTGTGCTCAACGATAACATTTTCCAACAGGACGGCGCTCCCTTCATTGGGCCTTAGTCGTTTGAGCCATCCTGAATGAAAAATTTCCACGTCGCTGGATTGGCCAAGACGGACCAACCACCTGACCCCCACCATCATCAGATGTAATCCCCCTTGATAATTTTTCTGTGGGGGTTTGTCAAAGATGCTGTCTGCAACACCAAAGTGGCAAACCTGCAGAATATTTGTTTTCGGATGACAGATGCATGTGCACTGATGGATGCAAACATGCTGAACTGAACACGGCAAGAACTCCTGTACCGCCTTGATGTGTTGCATGCGACAAACAGAGCTAACATTGAAGTGCATTGATGGTTTGCACAAAACTTTATGATTTTCTTTATCATATAAAAACCAAAGCGTATCATTGTATCATTTGTGGTTCGAAACATATTAACAACCAAAGTTGTTCGGATCTTTTGGAACACCCTGTACAATCTTTGCTTCGATTTCTTCGACACAGCATCGATATTTTCATCAAAAGTTACAGCTTGTTATAAATAATAATTCCCAGGTGTTTGAATTTGTTAACAATTTCCATCTTATCACCATTTATGGTTTCATGTTCATGATTGTGACCTTTTCGAAAACCCAAAATAATCTCTTTAGTTTTGCACACATTCAGAGTGAGATAAAAAGACCCCACACCACTTCCACTTATTCAATGTGTCAAACTCATTGAGGTACAACACAAAGAGCAATTGATCGTAAAGGCAGCTAACAATGGCGGGATCATCCACGTACTTAAGTTACACACTCCTTTGAGAGCCACACATCCATTGGTGTAAAGACTGAACAGAAGAGGTGATATAATACACAGCCTTGTGGATCAGCAGTGTTCAAGACTGATAACTTTGATAAACTACCATTCACATTCACCTGTTGAGGACAGTCAAGTAATGAACTTTAGAGTATGATATGGGGGTTCAGGCACAAGTCACACAACACTTCATAAGGGTAAATGGTTGCATCGTGTTAAAGGCTGATAAGAAATCGATAAGTAATACACAAACAAATGTTCCATTCTTGTCAAGGAGACTTGTGATTGGATGAAGCAAACTGAGCCGTGCATCTTCGACAATGCGTCTTGCTTTGTATGCAAATTGTAAAGGATCCAATTTGGGAGCCAAATCTGATGTTATAAACATCACGATCAATTTCCCCATACATTTACACAGGATGGATGTAGTGGCAACAGGTCTATCTATAATCATTGAGCTGCCTTGGGTGAATATTCTTTGCCACAGGAATAATGATGGACTTTGTTCAACAAATAGGAACAGTACAAGTGATTAAAATAAATAAATATCAATAAATTCAGTGACATGGTATAAGGTTTCACATTTCAAAGGAAGTTAAACAAAGCTAATAAAATAACTTGCACAGAATAAAACAAGAAAAAGAGCAACCACAGATCGCAGATCCTCGCCAGGACTTGTTTTGAGTGGTGTTTGTGTCGTTTTGTGTGGTGTATTTTGTGTGGCATTTGGGTACTGGTGTGCTACATAATTAATAAGAGACATAATTAGAACTGCCACTTTATAACTGCTGGCAGTGATGATCGGGTACCAAGACGTCCCACTTTGATGCAACCCCGCTTTGATCGGACACCCGACCCCGATCCATGACATTTATTACTATTCAATTGAATTCAGAATGGGATTAAAATAAATTAAAATCAAATGGAAGATTAAATAGGTACAGTCCTGCATTGGAGTAATCAGAAGGAACCCAAGCAAGCAAAAAGCAAAGATGAAGTCATCAGGAGGAACCTGGATAGGATTCGCATTTCAACTGCTACTCCTCTACCTACAAGCCCATCCAGGCACAGCCATAAAAAAATATTAAAAATAAAAAATAAAGTAAATAAAAATAACCCAGATCAAAATATATTAAATAATACTGGCTGCCAGACCATGCGTCCGATCAGGTTGAAATTTAAAACTAATATTCCACATCAACAAGAGACCATAAATCGTGAAGTTTCACATCAATCGATGAAATGGTTCAAGAGAAATAATTTTTTAAAAAAGATTTTCACTCAATCCAATATGGCTGCCAGATCATGTGACCTATCAATTATTCGTGAACACCTTGGTATCCCCAAAGGTTGGGGAACATTTTTGTCAACTTTCCCCTCGATCTGTGCAGCTGTTCTGGAGAAGGATTTTTTTTTTATGTTTTAGGGTAAATATATTATGGCTTCACACCATGTGACCTATGATGTCATAGGTGTGAATGTTTTGTTCCTCATGGACAGGTGGTCATACCTGTAAAGTTTCACCTTGATCTGTTCAGCCATTTCAGGGAAGAAGATTTTTGAAGGTTAAAAAAAAAAAT
Organism: Eptatretus atami; assembly: GCA_035128595.1. Taxonomy (NCBI): domain Eukaryota; kingdom Metazoa; phylum Chordata; class Myxini; order Myxiniformes; family Myxinidae; genus Eptatretus; species Eptatretus atami. The sequence continues at coordinate 56,099,471 of CM068957.1, read as the reverse complement.
TCTTCGAGCTAACCCAAACAATATGGCTGCCGAACCACATGACCGATGACATAATCAATTTATTTTTGTGGACCAATTTATCCCTAGATTACACACAAAACTTTTCAGACTGTTCAGATGTAGCATTCTATGTATGCAATTGTGACATCATAACGAAGGCACCTATGATATCATTAAAAAACTAGAAGAGCACTCGGTGGAGTTCATACCTCTGCCCCGCAATGCCTGATCCACGAGAACATATTGGGCCCCATACATTTTTGAAATATCGTGCTATATATAATTTTTGGCCCTATCTCTCAATGGTGAAGAATCCCTGAAAAAATTCTTGTCGTCGGATCCATATTCAGATCTTCACCAAAATCGAATCAGTCTGTCCTTGTTACACACCAAACCTGTCCAAGTTTCATCCAAATCGTTCCAAAACTTTTTGAGATATTGTGCTATATATTAGTTTAGCCCTATGCTGGTGAAGAATCACTTAAAATTTTTTTTTATCAGATCTGGATATGGATCCGGATCTTCACAAAAATCTGAAAATCAGTTTGTCCTTGTCACATACCCAGCCTGCCCACCAAATTTCATCCATATCTGTCCACAACTTTTCAAGATATCCTGCACACAGACAGACAAACAAACAAACAAACACACAAACAGACAGGGGTGACAACATAACCTCCTTCACCTTCAGCGGCAGAGGTAAAAATCACTTATTCTCCATGTGGAGTCCTTGCCATGAATGAAGTTTCAATTTTTTTTCTCTGGTGCGGTTTCGGAGATACAGTGGTCCAAATTTTTTCTTTTTTCCAATATGGCTTTTTTCCAACCTGCGACATCATAATTATCATTAAAACATTCTACACGAGTCTTCACTTCTGTGTTGAAAATTGTGTCAATCTGACAAGCAGTTTCAGAGAAAAACACAAAATTTCTGTGTGGACAAAAAAAAAAAAGACAGACAAACAGACCCAAATGCAATACCCTCTCCTCTGGATCAGGGAATAAAATCATGATTATACGGTACCATAAAAGACAACACATGACGTACGCCGTGTCGCCGTTGTCAGCAAATTCTCCAAAAAGAAAGTGTATTAAGCCTGGAAATTTGTTACAGCCTCTGTTCACAAAGTCTACTTCAGACAAGCAGGTTGCCACAACTGAGACAAACAGATAAAAGCTCATTGCATACATTCATTTTCAGTTTTGAACACTGATGGTGTCATCCTAAAAATGCGGTAGTTTGGGAAAAAAAATTCTGGAAGAATTGCAAAGAGAATCCGGTTTGCATCAGTCTATATAGTGGAGTAAATACATGAATTCTCACATCACAGTATCGCTTTAAGAGTGTGCAGAAAGTAATTTCATGATGAATGCAAAGTTTTCTCGAAACTCTGGGCTGTGTGTTCCAAAGCACACGAGCACGCAAGGCAGACTGAAAAGATGAACTTACAAACATCAAGAAGCAGTTTCCCAGCCGGTGGCTTGGGTCAGGTGTGGGATGGAGACACCGCTCAATGCTGTGAAGGAAATCTTGGTGGAGGCGCAGCAGATTATCCACATTGCAGAACAGTGTCTGTACGGTGGTAGACACCCGGGGGAAGGGGTGGGTGGTTAAGAAAGAGGCAAAGAGATTGATGAAATAGCCTGAAACATGAACTAACAGATTTTTTAAAAATGCATGATGGGTGAATTTGACAAAAAAAAGCTAATAGCAACAATCATACAGGCAAAGATTGAAATAAGATTAGCTTAGTGATGCTAGTGACAATGGTGTAAACTACATTCCTCGCATACAATCAAACAGTGGTTGTATGATTTAGTTCCGTCCCGCTTTGTCCGACTTCTGGTGACATTCATGATCGGATATCTTCAAACATCCCAATCCTGCACGGCTTCCTGAAACCCTGGCAGAGACAGTTTGTTTGCAGCTTTTACCCCATCCATCCATCCAGCACGTACAAGGTCTGCGTCTTCCTCTTTTCTCAACCGTACCCAGCATGGTCGACTTCTCCAGACTTTGGTTTTCTACACGCATGATGTGTCCAAAGTATAACAGCTTCTGCTTTAGCATCAGCTCTTCTAATATACATGGTGGTCTACTTTCTTCAAGCATGATTTGTTTCTTTTAGCAGTCCATGGAATTTTTTCACATTTGTCTACAACACCACATTTCAAAACTATCAATCTTCTTCCTTTCTTTCTTTTTCACTGTCCCTGACTCACATCCATACATTTCAAATGAAAATATCAGATCATTCACCAGCCTCCTCTTGGTTTGTTTTGTCACATCTTTGTCTTTCCAGATCTTTGTCAATCCTGGCATTGCTGTTCTCTCCTTCACATTCTCCACTCACTTCAATTTTCAAATCCAGTAAAATTAAACTTTACACGATTTACACATGATCGTCTCCCAATATGAACACGTCTATCTTCTCAGTTGACGACATTTTAATCTTTTGTAGGTGTAAATAAAGATCAGGTTATTTTTTCACTTTCCTTCTTCACTGTCTGCAGCAGTTTCATCAAGTCGTCTTTTCTTTCTGCCAACAGAGTGGTATCATCAGTATACCTTAGGTTGTTGATAAATCTTCCTCCAATCCTGACTCCAGCCTCGATGTCATCCAAGTTTGATTTTCTCATGATGTGCTCAACATAGGGATTGAACAAACAAGGGGAGAGAATGCATCCCTGTCTGACCCCTCTCCCAATTCCAAACAATTCTGTCTCTCCTTACTTTGTTCTTGCTGTAGCTTCTTGTTTCGTGTACAGACTTTCAGGTGAGGTTAAAAAAATAAAGATGCCCCCCCCCCCCAAAAAAGAACATAAGCAGTGAATGAACCTGAAAAGGAGCAGGTCTGAAACAATAAATGCAAACAGCTATAACTATGATTGAAAGATGCACTGCAACCTCATTGTAGGCATTTCATATAGAGTACTTTGATGTAACGACAAAAAAAATCAAATACAACACCATTGTAGTTTAACATGTGGTCTAGCATAAGGTTGAAGTCTCACAAAGGGTGGTCATCTAACATGTTGCCTAATGGAGGGTAAGAATCTAAAATTACGTCGAGCATATGGTTGTAGTCCAATACGTAATCAAACAAAGGGTTGTGGTCTGACACGGAGTTTAACATCGGGTTATAGTCCAGCATGAAGGAAACCAAAACTGATTCTTCATTTTGATGTTCCTTTCCTTTGGAGCATCTAAAGATAACTGAGAAACATTTCAAGATATTCTTTACTGGCAAAAGTATCCATCCCCAGTGATGGGAAAAGGTTAAGTTAATCTATCCATTTAAATTATTTCATGAACTTTAAAAAGGTTAATTGTGTTGAATGCTTAGTTTCACTCAGAGCCAAATCTCTGCGCTACATATACCACCCACTGCAAAATGGTGGTGCAACATCGGGCGGTGAAGGTTGAATTTCTCTGAAAAGAGGGCAAAATATCCTATTTGTGAAATAAAATTTGGCATCAACATTATTCACGCCTGTTCTCCTGTCATTTCAAAAGTGAACGTTGAGCTTTGTCTGCGTTGAGATTTGAATGGTGAAGCGGCTGTCATAAACGGGAAAAAGACAAAGACAAATGCACAAACAGACATCAATATTGTCAAGATTTAAACAGACAAGAACATTACATGACAATGGACAGATTAACACAATGCATGTGATTTGAACTTGGCATGGTCAAGTACTGTAAGCTGTGTGCAGATGGGAATAACAAAAACACAAACAAACAACAGAAATTGATGTAAAATATATTCTACACAGGGGTTCACACAATTTATATTAGGTTCTCCAATGAGTACCAGCACAAATGGTTTGGTACTCACAGAAAAAAATTGTCAGCTTCGAGCGCACGCTTCTCTGCTTTCCCAAACGCCACTCCGATTTTTTAAGTGCCACTCAGCTTTGTATGCATCTCACTTGTCCGTCAGTGCTCTGTTAGAACGTCCGCTCCAGACAAGAAACTCGATAGCTGCTCTCTTTTTTTTGTTCCGGATGCTCCTGAAACTCCTGTTCTTCCTCTTCGCTCACATGTTCTCCTTCAATCAATTTTTATTTTATTTTAATAAGTTATAAACTTATAATATAGTTTAGAAATTATATTGTTGTAATTTTTAAACTTAATTTTGTACATTTAAATTTTGAAATCACAGTATGTCAGACTTATCATGGAAGAATCTGACCTACACGAACTGAGAAAACCTTCCATCAAAAGGCTCTCTTGTGGTAGTATGCTTTTGAGCTTTCTTAGCATCTTTGAAGTATAAATTTAGTTT
>CM068957.1:56077057-56091883 GCA_035128595.1 Eptatretus atami | reverse complement strand
TGAGAGATGTGGGTGGGTCTTCGTTTTTCATATATATATATATATGTATATAAATATAATCTTGAGCAGAGGCGTTCCGATTTATTTATTTAGCCACGCAGCAGTTTCATTTAGCGTGTACAGGTTGAGGAGAATCTGGTTATGCTGGAAGATGATCCCACGGCTCAAAATGCACTGGAATACACTTTTAAAGCAAGACTTAATAAATAATGGGGATGGAGCACAGTGAGGAACAATAATGAAAATGTTACAGAGAAACCCAATCGGCACACATAACCCAAATGGTAATGGTTTCAATGGCTATTCTTCGTCTATTCATCAAGGGCAGACTCAGGCAGGGACACAGGGTTAACAGAAGATTTGACAGTGCTGTGTGCGGTAGGTGTGTATGGTCTTTCCTGTGGTGAGTGTCGGGAGGCACGACACAGGCAGGTCTTGCAGGCTGGGCAGAGATGCCAATGGTGGGTTGCATGAGGCTCACCTTTCAGACCCCTTTTCGGTTTGCAGACCCTTCTCCACCAGTTTGTCACATCTCATCGGTTGTGCATGGGGTCTCTCTCAATCTGGTGTTTCTCTGCATCTCTTCACCATTGCATCTCCATGATTCTCTTACTGTGGTGTGTTCCTGCATATCCGTTGCATGCGAGCATCGCTGTCTTTAATATCCAGGCCCTCCTCCCCCCTCCCCCTGACCACCAGCAGAGCGATCTCACCCTCGAACACAAATGTTAGGTATGCGTTCTTGCTGCGTTGTTGTAGCATATGTGGACGTGCCATCTCTCCAGAAGGTGTGTGGGGCTCTCAGTAGCTCATGTGGATGTGCCATATTGAAAGTGCAGTTGTATGGTGTGGAAGGACAATGGGGTGATTTTAAAGGTAAACACAGAGGGAAAATAGGGATATGGGGCAGACATTAGGTTATAGGATGACAATGAGCTGCTTCGACATCCTTTTTTGGTCATTGCTAATTGGGGTTACAAACAAACACTTATGCTAACATTCATTAAGAAATAACTGTTGAATACTTAACCCCGAAGTTATTTATTTTTGTAACTTCATATTTATATAGATATTGTGGTTACATGATTCTAAAGGACCCCCAAATGTATATAAGGTGCATGCCAATTTTCCTTTCTAAAGAGTAAATAAAATGGCACTTACAAATACAAGGTGCACCTTCAATGCAGTACTAAAATTTAGCAAGTGTGTGTGTGTGTGTGTGTGTGTGTGTGTGTGTGTGTGTGTGAGTGTGTGTGTGTGTGTGTGTATTTTATGGAATTGAAAACTGCTTAAGCAAAAATTTATGACAGCTTGTTGATTGCCATTAATATTGTTATTTTTCTCTGCTTTCAGATTGATCCATTATGGCTGAGAGACTAACTGCTGTTACTCAAAGAGCGCAAATTGCTGCACAGTACGAGGTTGAGCAGTCTGCAATTGTAGTTCAAAGACGGTTGTGGCAAGAAATGGGAAGATATGAAACTTTCGATCTAAAAATGATTAAAAACTGTCACCAAAAGCTTATAACAAATGGTTGAATCCAGGACGCACAACAAAATCGCCAGAAAACATTGTTGAACAAAAATGTTGTCGAACAATATAAAAAACAAAAATGTACTGAGAACTTCAGAGCTTATTGTTGAAATTTGTTATTCACAAATTAAAACGGCAATAAATGAATTTTTCAGGAAAGAAAACCATGTTGGTGTTTTATTTACATTAACAACGTGGTAATTATATCCTGCATTTAAAAGAGGGACTTAATTATGGATCACCCTGTATATAAACATTACTCATTATGTAGTGTGTATTGTACACAGCTCATTGCCAATTCCATATCCAGGCGATGCATGACGTCATCGCCGGGCTTCGAAGGAAGGGAGTACTCAGTTTTTACTCTGTTTGTTTTGTTGTTTGTTTTGTTGTTTGTCTGGGCGATATCTCAGTCATCCTTTGATCGAGAAAGCTGAAAATTTGGGGACAAAAGTGAAGATATGCTTTGGCAGAAACAGTATTGTTTATTTTTGGATTAATCAATCAATTAATTAATTAATTATTATCGATTTAATAATTAGTTATTTATTTTCTTTCTCATCTGGGCAATATCTCGGAAGCTGATATTTGGACACGATAGTGACCAAGTGATTTGGCTATAAAGGGTATTTTTGATTAATCAATTCATCGATCTATTATTCATTTTTCGATGAATTACTTAATTTTCAAAAAGTTACAGATTCAGATGAAACAGCGGTGGTTTCGGTATGCTATTAGCCAATTGATTAAGAAATTAATTATTTTACGATTATTATTTATTTATTTTAATTATGCAATTAATCAATTAATCAATCAATTATTGTACACCACTCCCTCCCAATTCCATCTCCATGAGCTGTACAGTGGCATCGCCGGGTGCCAAAGGCACCCCAGCAATGTCACGTGCTGGAGGATTTATTATTTATTTATTTTGCATCGTGGCTGTGGCCTTTGAATGCACCTGTACTTGTTTCTCTACTCTTCTTTATCGGCTAAGATTATTCCCTCGTTCTTATGGGATTGGGCGGGGGATGCTTGGCCCAAGTCTTCCATGAACCGGCTGGCCAGACCAGACGTTCGACGAAGTAGTTTGGGCAGGAATTTGTAACTTGGCCAACTTTGTCAGCCCTTCATGCTTGGCTGCCATCATGTTTCTATAATTTTTTTTATTTTTCATCTGTTAATAGTAGAACCTCAATCACTGACGATTCAGGGGGAGGGGCTTGTCTGTAGCCTTCTGCACAGACAACATGTAACCAAAATCAAAGCAAACGTAAGTATAATTCTAAAGTTAACACATTACCCTCTAGTGGGAGTTTTCTTTTCTTTGTGCCTTCATATCTTTACCATCTTGAATATGATGTAATAGTCCATAATCCTTCAAGTGATGTAGATGCAATTCATGTAATGGAAATTATAACATGAAATAAATTATTATCACAACAATGCCAAGCTTCCAATGGTGACAACAAACTGCATTCTGCGCCAAAGCAAACATTTTCTTATCTTTCCTTCCAGCAAGTTTCACCACATGCGCATTCACATTACTTTGGTATTGTTAGATATCGCACAATAAAGGTGGAGTATTTTTGCCCTGTCACTGAAAAAGAGGCCAATCTGTTCATCCACATCTTTAAGGTTCTGTTTAGTAGGGTTCGTGGTTTTAATTTCATGTCAAATGTTAACGATTACTGTTACTACTACTTCTTCTTCTTCTTCTTTAACAGCTCCAATCATCCCACCCCTTATAGGAATTGGCTGAGGGGGAAAGGTTTTGGTTCAAATATTTTACAAATCAGCTGGCCAGGCCTGTTGTTCGACTGGAGCTGGTTTGGGCAAGAATTTGTAATTTGTTCATGGTGCCGGCGACAATCCACATACTCATATCGTGAAAGACACCGTGGGACCTTTAACGTTCACCAACTGTTGCTATTAGATGGGACACCCAGTTTAAGGTCAATCCAAAGAATGGCATAATTTGTGATGCAATGGACTTCCTCCAAAGGACCAATCCAACAGTTTGTAGTCGGGTCATGAATCAAACCCAGGGTAGACAGCTCTGCCCCATCCCTTGTTAAATAAATATACAACCTAAGACATGAGCCCAAGTACAAATCCTGACAACAGGTAAAGGTGAATGGTGGTAGAAAATAAATTCTATAATATAATAAAAGAATAAAAGTTAGCACAAGAATGAGGAGAATAAAGGAAGGAATAAAATGAGCAAAAGCATCCAGAAAGGTATTAAATCAAGGAGAAGGAATAAAAATGTTATTTTAAAGAAAGGACACTGTCAGATGACAGAACAGCAGGATGGAAAATCCAGGGAAGAGAGAAACAATGGAATAAGAAAAACAAAGGGAAATATATAAAAAAAGGTGAAGAAGTACCAAAAAAAAAAAAACCCGAAGAGGAGATGAGTAACATAAAGAGGAAGACACGCAGACAAACTCTTGGGATTTAATCCATCCGGTGCTAACTGCTCTTTAATTCACCAATGAGATTGCCACTGTGACAGCACCACTTGGGTGCAACAACCAGGCGAATCTCCAGCTGTTCATTCATAGCAGCTGTGGCTTGTGCATCGATCAACAATTCCCATTTTATTCCTCTGGCCTGAAGTGACTGAATCTAATCTGGAAATAAAGCTTTCCACCCCCAATTGGCAACTTTGAGAGGCATCAGTGTCGAGCAGTATTAAATTCCCAGGTTGAGAGAAACACTGTTATCTTTCAAAAATTGCAGCAATTACTTTTTGGAAGAAATAGAACGAGACCATCCCTCCCCCTCCTTGACACCCCCAGCCCCCTATCTCCTCCTTCCCCTCCCACTCTCCTCCTCCTCCTCCTCCTCCTCCTCCTTCCCATACACTCAAGATGCTTTTTGCTCAGCATTTCAAATAAAATGCCTCCCAAGTGTCTGGCACAAAATAAATTTGAACCCAAGCTCTGAAATGATCAGTTGGTTGTGTCCTTTTATCACGATGAGATGGAACATGAGATCCCAATAGATCGGAGGTTACAGGAACCTTCACACCCGAATACCAACTTATTATTCATACTCACTCACATGAATGAACAGCCAGTCTGTACGGTACAAAAGGAGAAAGGACAATTTACACCACTCTTGGCTCTCTTTGTTGGTGCACGTGCGATGAGTTTGCTAACCGGTCTCGCATCAGACAAAGCTTCCCTAGTTGTAACACCAACACTTAATTTTTCTGTTTCAAGTCTGTCTGTCCATTCCTTATATCTTATATATCTTGAGAATGGAACATTGTAGGGCAACCACACTTGGCACACATAATGCATGCCCCGTGGGGAGTGCCATGAGGGAGGGGGTTGATTTGGGGAGAGGGTGATCTATGTAATGGCTACCATGATCGCAACCAAATTTAGCACACATAATGGGGGAGGGGGGGCAATTGAGAGTAAAATATGGGGTAGTAATTTGAGGTGGAGGGAGTGTGGGTTCTCCATACCAGGGTCCAACTATTCACATCAGCCCTATATGAGCCCCTGCTGTGTAGTTGTAAAATGGGGGCCCCATGGAGAATTTGTGGTTAAAAAATTTTGTTATTAGCTTTTATGGATTTTTCAATTTAGGGGTGATTTGGAACAAGGGGAGGGGATCTCTCTGATATCTTGAGTGATCGCCGCCAAACTTGGAAGAGATCGTGTTGGCCCCATGGGGGTTAGTAATTTAAAAAAAAAAATGAAGTTCTTCGCTTTAATATATTTTTCGTTTTAAAGGCAGGATTTGGAATAGGGGGGAAAGTATATCTATTTGTAATAGGGTGAAAGGAAAGAGATTTGCAATGGGGGAAAGGTAATTAAATGCAAGCAAACTTTTAAAGGATAGTGTAGGCCCCATGGGGAGTAGAATAGGGGGAAGGGGTGGACATTTTGGGAAAGGGGTAGGGTTTAGTTCTATTTGTTGTCTTGAGAACAGTGAGGGACAGAGCATTTGGACCCCCTCATGCTTGGCACTTGTTTCTTTTTTCTTAAACCAACCTCCTCCTTTTCTCAAGGGTCCATCGACAGATTATGTATGCAAACAGTAGAGTTATTGACTGCTTCACTTCATGTATCAAACATTGTACTTCAATTCCTATATAGTCACAAGCTGCCTTCCTTTTCTCCCTTATCATTCTCAACTTCCCCTTCCCTTCCTTTTCTCCTCTATGTCTTTCAACTGCTGAATTTTCTTACTGTAGACCTCTCCCTCCCCCCTTCCAAGACGCTTGTGTATGTAAGAGGTGGATGGCTCTCAAACACACCTTAAAATCAATGTATTTCTTTCATACGATGTTTTTCTTTGTTCTGACTACATATGAACGAGAACTGCCACATTATATCTTCTGGTAGTGATGACCGGGTACCAAGATGTCCCGCTTTGATACAACCCTGCTTTGATCGGACACCTGACCCATGTCGTCCTATTAATTATTTTTCAATTGAATTCAGAAAGGGATTAAAAAAAATTCAATTCAAATCAAATGAAAGACCAAATACCAAAATACTGCAATGGAGTCATTAGAAGGAACCCGAAAAAGCAAAAAGCAAAGATGGAGTCATCAGGAGGAACCTGCATAGGATTTGGGTTTCAGTTGCTACTCATATACCCTGAAACCCATCCAGGTGCAGCCAAGTGAGACTTGTGAAAAATATATATATATCAAAATGTTTTTTTTTTAAAGAACCCAGATTCAAAACAATTAAATAATTCTGGCTGACAGACCATGCATCCGATGAGGTTTAAATTTAAAACATATATTGCCAATGACCACTACATCATAATTGTAAAGTTTTGTGTCAACTGATGAAGTGGTTCAAGAGAAATAACTTTTTAAAGATTTTCATTCAATCCAATATGGCTGACATGTTGGTTTGAATAATGTGACCTTTTAATTATATGTGAACATCCTGGTATCTCCAAGGCTTGGGGAACACGTGTGTGAAGTTTGCTTTCGATCTGTTAAGTCGTTCTGGAGAAGATTTTTAAAGGTTTATTCTTAAAAAAACAAAAAAAATAGTTGCCAGACCATGTGACATATGATGATATAATTTAAACCCTATATTCTGCAAGGCCAGTAGATTATGGGGATGCAGTTTCGGATCGATCGAGGAAGCCGTTCTGGAGAAGGTTTTTAAAGGTTTTTATTTTAAATCCAATATGGCTGCTGAACCACGTGAGCTATGACATCACAAATTTACACTCCGCCTCTAATTGGGTAGGGAATCATGGTTGTGAAGTTTTGTGTTAATCGGATAAGGTGCGTTTTTCTATCCAAGATAGCTGCCAAACCATGTGACTTATGACATCGTCATTTTCACACTATATGTAACAATGGTGTGAGATGGTATTTTTGAAGTTTCATGTCGATTGATGAAGCGGTTCAAGAGAAATATTTTTTTCAATATTTTCCTTCAATCCAATATGGCTGCCAGACCATGTGACCTATGACATCATAGGTGGGAAACTTTTTGGTCCTCATGGATAGGCAAGCATACTTGTAAAGTTTTGACTGGATCTGTTCATTAGTTTCGAAGAAGATTTTTCAGTTTTTCTTTTTAAAAAAACAAAAAAATGGCTGCCAAACCACGTGACCGATAACATCATCAAGGTTTTCTGTTGACCAATTTATCCCGAGATGTCATAACGAAGGCACCTCTGACATCATAAAAAAAATCATACTTATTCCCCATGAGGAGGACTTGCCATGTGCCAAGTTTCAATTTTTTAAATGGAGCGGTTTCAGAGATAGAGGTCCAAAGTTTTTCCTTTTTTCAAACATAGCTGCCACACAATGTGACCTATGATGTCATACTTATTATTAAATCATCTACATGAGTAGTCTCAACGATGGTGGAAATTTCATGTCAATCAGACAAGCATTGCAGAGGTCAGGTCAGGTATGGGAGCATGTGCCAGAACAGCGCGGCGCTGCGTCCAATTTCCGCCAGTACTCCAGGGGCCTCCATCTGGCCTTCCCCCAGGTAGATGCCAGGCCCATCCCCATCTCCTTGAGATGCTGGTCAACCTGCTGCAACCACGAGGCTATGTGGTCGGCCCATTGGCCTCCTGCACTCACGAGACTCCCTCGCTGAGAGAATCTGTGAGCAGGATCAGCGTCAGGAAAATGAGCCACGTGTCCATACAGCCGCAAACTGACGCTCACGGACTATGCAGGTAACAAATCTCATCCGAGTCTCTCTCAGCAACCGCTCGTTGGACACAAAATCTGACCAGCGATAGCAAGGATTCTTCCGAGAGACCTGGTACCAAAGGAATTAAGTCTCCGTCTCAGATCCTTGGTCAGAGTCCAAGTCTCTTATCCATAGAGCAAGACTGGAAGCACCAAGAACCTCAAGACTCGGACTTTCGTCCTCCCGCGCAGGTACCGGCAGCACCACACCCCATGATCCAGTGAATCCATGACTCCCCAGGCCCGACCCAGACGTCATTGACCATCTGACTCACAGCCAGCAGAGACATCAATTCACTGCCAAGAATCTCTCCACGACCTCAACATCCTCACCACAAACAGACACAGACAGGACAGCAGCATCCAACATGTCATTGAAAGCCTGCATCTTAGTTTTGACCCAAGAAACCCGTCATCCCAGCGGCTTTGACTCCTCATTCAGCACCTCGAGGGCCCTCATAAGGATATCTAAAGTCTCCGCAAAGATGACTGCATCATCTGCGAAATCAAGGTCCAGAATCTTGACATTCCAAACGATGCACCGCAGCTTGATCTTTCCGACATCCTCCTAAAATCCAGTCCATACAAGTGCTGAAAGTGTGGGGGCCAGTACACACCCCTGACAAACTCCAGTAACAACTGGAAATAAGTCAGAGATGGTACCACCATACTTCACAGCACTCTCAGCACCAGAGTAGAGTTCAGACATCAGATCGATCAGTTTTGGTGGCACCCACGAAGACCAAGAATCCTCCAGAGGGCATCCCGATTCACTGAATCAAACGCTTTACAGAGATCAACATAGGCTGCAAGCAGCCCTGCCGAAACTCTTGTCTGCGTTCGGTGAGGACACGAAGAGCAAGGATACGGTCAATCGTTGACCTCTTTGGTGTAAAGCCTGACTGCTCTGGATGCTGGTGCTCAAGCAGATGGTGGCGAACCCTATCAAGAATTATCCGAGCAACGACCTTGCCGGCACTGAGAGCAGCGTCACCCCTCGGTAGTTGTTGCAGTCTTGGCGATCACCCTTCCCTTTCCAGAGAGGGAAAAAAGGCCCCTCTTCCAATCAGTTGGGATGATGCCTGTGTTCCAGGCAGAGCACAAAACTGCATGTAACGACATGAGTGCAGCATTTATACCAGCCTTGAGAAGTTCAGCATGGATGCCACAGATCCTGAGCTTTACCCCTTTCAACCGGTTCACCGCAGCCCGTGTTTCCACAAGCGAAGGTAGACCACAGTTGATTGGAGGGTCAGCAACAGGGATAGTAACACCCTTGACGTCCAACTCGACAGCTGGGGATCAGCCTGGTACAACCGCTCAAAGTAACCGGCCCAGCGAGCCTTCACTTCAGACTCCTCTGTCAAAGAGCCTACCACTCTCTGCTCTAACTGCAGTGCTCCGAGGGATGGGCTTGGATGAACGCAATGCGCGAATTCCCCTGTAAGCGGGACGAGAATCACCTGTCCACAGGTGGTGCTCTACCCCCTCACAGATTCCTCGCACATAGGCCTCCTTGTCACCCTTAGTGCACGTACAGTTTTACGCCTCAGCTCCCTGAACAGCTCAGCTCTGCCATTCAGCCTGGCCCTGCGACTCTGGTCAATTGGATCCAGTGTCCTTGAGAGACAAAATTCTTCTTTGCCCTGCGGTGAGTTCCAAGACATCCACCGGCAACATCAAGGATGGTGGTCTTGAAGGCACTCCACAACTCTTCCGGACCCCCAAAGCACCCAGATACCCAAATGTCCACTCAGCCTGTTCGCAAACTCCTCAGCTACTCTCTCATCCTTGAGCTTGCCAACATCCAGCTAGCTGGGATGGTACCATTCTCCAGGATTTACGGTGCAGCTTTAGAGTTGCTACAACAAGCCGGTGGTCAGTATTGAGGAACTGAGCACTCCGGTAGACCCTGCATTGCTGGATCATCCTCCAGCGACCGTCAACGAGGACATGGACAATCGCCTTTGCCACACCGCCAGCGTTGGAATACCAAGTCCAGCGATGAGCTTGCAGAGGAAGCTTGCAAAATTGCAGAGGAAATGCATTTAAAAGGGAATAAACCCGAAAAATGCCGGCGACATTCTTACGACAATTCATGGACCAGTGTTTCCGTGTTTGTTTGTTTGGCACACTACTCCTCCTACAGTTCTGGGCCAATTACATCCAATCTTGCTACAGAGGATCAGCATGATCCCAATTAATGTATATGGGTGTTTATATATTTGCCGGTGATCTTGGGGGGAGGGGGGCGAGGAGGCGGGACGCAAATTCTCTGTGTAAATGCGTATCATGTAGCACCGCTTCCAGGAGTGTGAGGGTATGTCTCACCATATACATTGCAGTCCCACGTTTTAAAGTGCAGTGAGGTGTTTTCAATTATAAGCAGTAGGTATGTTTTTGCTTCATGCAAAAAGCAAAACATACCCAGGTTACATACTTTTTTTTTTTGGCGCATGCAGAGCAGTCAGATGCCAATACACCACCAAAATATAGGTATGCGTCAGAAGAACGTCTTGCATGCTTGAACTTATAAGAACATTTCAGAAGAACGTGGCAGGTACTCTGCTCGTATTAATAAAATAGGACAACTTGACCTGTAGCTTATCTGGGCCCTGGCCTAATGGTGTAACCCAAATTTGGTAGAATTCTGACTGGTGGGTCAAAAGAAGAATATTTCTTGGAAGGAATTTACGGATTTTCCCAATAATTTAATAAGTCCGCTATTTTGACACACTTTTGGTCACATGATTGGCATGGCCTCCTCAATTTAACATCAATACCCTATCCTTATGTGGTAACCCAAATCTGGTAGCATTCTGACTGGTAGGCCTGGAGAAGAAGAATTTTGAAGGAATTTGTTATTTTACCAATAAAAATTGACAAAGTCGGCCATTTTGATACACTCCCAGTCACGTGATTGGCATGGCCTCCACAATTTCACATCTCCACCCTGACCTAATGTTGTAACCCATATTTGGTATCATTTTGACTAGTGGGTCTGGAGAAGAAGATTTTTGAAGGAATTTACCAAGTCGGCCATTTTGACCTACTTGAAGTCACGTGACAGTAACGACCTTTGCAATCCCCGGTACCAGTCAGGAGTGGAACCTTGCTGCCCTATTTCAGCCAGATCAACCCAGCGGTTTGCTCAGAGAAGTCGAAATAGGAGATGGACAGATGGACGGACGGACAGTGCATGATAATACCTTGTCTGCAATCCGAATTCCAGAGAAGCTAAAAATATAGAACAAGAATAAAGAGAAGAAAAACAATAGGTTACCCAGCCTGAAAGGCTTGGCACCCGAATTATCAACACCTTTAATCTCGCCGGTGCATTTGACCGCTCACAAGTCAGACCTGAGTTCTAACTGCCTGCCGGGTGCTGCACAGCAAAAGCAACTACTACTTGGATGCGAGAAACCGTCAACTCGAACAGAAAGGTCGAGGAAAATAAAGTCACACTTCCATTGGTGCACACCGACCTGCAAACTTGGTCTTACTTAAATATCTTAATATATCCTCAAATATCAAAACTAAATTAGGCCTTTGTGACAGTACCATGAATGCATTCCCATGGCCTCCTGAATATCTACAAATTTGCATTATCTCTTCCTCTTATGTTATTGACTGTGACCTCCTGGTCTGCAACATTGTTCAATTGCAGTCATTGCAGTCTCTATGCATCATGATTTGGCAAAGTACGTCTATTTATTACATACACCAACGTGATGGAAAATTTAACACTCACACCTCCCCTTCCCCCGTGCTCCATACACTACGTATATATGCTTCTTCCTTTCCCTCCCCTTATCCCTCTAAAACCTATTTTCATTCGGCACTTCCAATACCTAAACTCCTTTCATACTACCTTCACTTGCTTTTCTTAATTTTGTCTCAATTTAGCTCAACCAACACCACCACCCATTCACCTCTACATACAAAATAGAGGACCCAGTGCCACCACCTGCCAAAGTCCATTATGAGTGTAGTTCTATGGGAGGAGGATGTGCAGAAACTCAATTCCCACAACACTGATGTCGAGATCTGACACCATGGCCAAATCGATGATCCTGCCTCAAGATCACAGAGCCATTCGGATAAGCAAGGTTTGTGTGGTTTAGCATACATCCAAATATGTCTGAGAACCGCCCATAAAGCTCAACAAATCAGGACAGGAGATAACAAACAAGAACAACGAATAGCCAAGATCTTGTGAAAAAAGCCAAGGAGTGGTCACGCTCATCCAAATATGTCTGAGAACCGCCCATAAAGCTCAACAAATCAGGACAGGAGATAACAAACAAGGAGAACAAAACAACTGCACATGCTTCAGTACTTTTACCCTTGTGCACTGTTTCTTATAACATGCGAGCACCAGGCAGGCCATGATCAATGGGCCCCAGATGCTACACCGCACAGAAAAAATGTCTGTGAGTGGAGCAGTCGTGGGAGCCGGTGGTTGCAATTTATCGCTCCGGCAGAGTCCTGCTCCAGTTTGGTGCGAAAAGCCTTCCGGTCCGCTTCTGGCAGTCCTTTTGGCCCGAGCCAGACTTCCACCCCCAAGCTGCACGCATGGAGCATCACTCGGGGATAACACGCCAAAAAACAAACAATGGACATGTGCCGCTGTCCCTTTAACATAACAAAGCACTCTGTTGGTACTGACCGATCAGAGACTTTTTGTGAACGTTATTTTTGTTTGTTTGTTCCACTCAAATATGTCGTATACAAGTGAGACACACCAGCCTGGTAAACAGAAGCGTGAACAAATTCTGTAGTAAAAGTGAACAGAAAACGACCTCGTACATCTTCTTCATCTTCTTCTTCCAAAAAAAATGCAGAGACCTCCAAGGAGTTTTATCACACTGAAGATCATTTGCAAGATTGCAATAAAAAAATAGATTGTCAAAACATGAGATCATAAATCTCATACAACCAATCACGATGGCACTTGGGACACAAATACACCACTTTCGATGACTTGTACAAATTTATTTTAACCGTTAGATCACGAGTCAGACTGATAACAGACTCGATGCTGTATCACCGATAACGGACCAGCACACTGTGAAAATGGTGAGTCTATCAAAAGGATAAAAATGGTGTCAAATGCCTACAGGACCCTACCCCATTAAGATGTTCGTGTTGTTTTGAACAAAATAGCATATAACATATAGAACATTCCCTCGAGGACAGACGTCTGCCCATGAGAAGGTCAAGACAACGTCATGGATATGGCGACGTATAGTACTGACTGAGCGAACCCTACGTAGCAAGTCTCAAATCACAGTGAAGGTCTTGCAAATAAACGTTAAGACGAGCATGGTGATTAAAGTCTGTGAAACTGGAGTGAAGAAGCGAACAACACAAGCAGAGATTTAAGAAACAAGCAATAAGCAGGAGGCACGTGAAAGAGTAGCTCAAAGAAAAGTTTGTTTCTTTCGTTAGATACGTAGCTCCTCAGCACCAATCCTCCCACATCGTCCCTATTATGACATTTCTCCATTGTATATTTACGACCCAGGAGGATGGATCATTTGTTTTCCATTAAATGTCTGGTTGGCGATGGTTCCCTTGAATCCAAAGCAAATTGTACATGAACCTGCAAAATGTCTGGCCAAATGCGGCGTCAGAACACTTGTCCCATATATTCCGATAGCAAGGCGTCAGTGGAGGGTCGGCATCTACTTTGGCTTCTCGACCGGCCTTATCACCAACCTTCTGGTCCCTTATCTCGGTCCTCGAGCCTGTGACCAGGCGGTTTATTTACCGATATATTGCAGGATGCTGTGTGGTTGTTATAGGTAGTCAATGTAATGTTGCCCAGTCTCACTCTTATTTCATGCAAAGCTGGTGTCTCAAGCAGTGTCGACCTCGTTTCTTTTATTTTTTTGTTTTCAGCAGTGATTGGAAGGCTCATGGTGGAACTTGCACGACATATCACATGCTGGACGAGGACATTGGAAGACAGCCAGGTACTTAGGAATGAAATACAAGGGTAACAACGCAGGGAAATTTGGGGGTTTGAACCTGGGATCCCAGCATCATGAGCTACGTGCTCGGATGGGAAGGCCAAACAGGTCAGGCTGAATGTAAATGTGATTGTGCGATGGAGTCCAACAACAAACAGATCCCCATTAGCGCAAACACTCTCAGGGCAAAAATCGGACGATGTGATCCCATTGTGGGCCTCAAATCCCACGGGACTCCAACCCCACCACACCCCCGATCTCACACCCCTTACCCTCCCCCATGACCCCCATCTCCCACCCAACATGTTTCTCATCACCTCGACGCAGACCCAGCTCAACCGCCCCCCCCCCCACATCTCCGCCGGGTGCCACTCTTGAGCCAACGCCACAGTGTCTGTAAGGGCGATAAGCCACCGATTGATGTTAAATATCCCAAGGAAGAAGTTTAAATGATCTCCTGGCATAATTTTCGCGGTCCAAAATATTTCCGAGGTCAGTCCGAGGTGACGATAAAAATACCCGACGGAGTCTAATTTATTTATTTTTCCCATTAGACCGCCCTGGCAGGTTCCCAACCCGGTGGGCATCGGCTCTGCGTCGAGTCTCGCTTTAGGAACTTGTCGTCCCGCCTGGGAAGTCCGAGTACCTCCACGGGGTGAATGGTGTCCTTTGAGTTGAGTAAATGAATACACTCCTTTTAACCCCCACGGGGGTCCCGACATGAAACGAAACATGGCCCTTCATATCCATGCATCGAGGTGAGCTCCTCGACCTGCGCTCGAAATGAATAATCCAACAATTTCACTCAATCATGGAGCGGAGAGAACTTTGTAGGGGACATCTATTTAATATGTACGCACAGAGGTTTTGGGGTTGGGAGCTGAAGGGAGAATTACATTTGAGAACAAGAAAGAGGGATTGGAGAGTATGGGAGGAATGGGGACATATGGGAAAGGATGGGGTGGATGGGTACGAGTAAGGGGAGGGGATGGAGAGAAAATGTGCGGCACATACGGTGAGGAGTGGGGGGGTCAAAATACTCACCATATCTGCGTACGTAATAAATATATTCCCTCCAAACCGCATCCTTTTATGTCACGGTTTTTCCCC
>CM068957.1:56046777-56063598 GCA_035128595.1 Eptatretus atami | reverse complement strand
AAAAAAAAGGATGATTGATGGAAAGCGAACATTGAAAGCAAACTGGGGTATATAAAATTTTAGTTCAGAAATGCGACTAAAGACATTACTTGAGGGATGCAATAAAGGCAAATTAACAGAATTGAGAGAAGAAATGTAACAGTTGGACGTTTTAGACAAGGGATGAAGGAAAGATCGAATTGAGAGCAGTCTGTTGAAATAGAAAAAGAGTTGTGCATTATGATACAGTAATGAGAACCACACGTGTGAGAGGAAGATGAAGCATTATAAGAGACCGTTTTTATTGTTATTATTATTATTCATTTATTTATTTATTTTGATAAAGATTGCATAACATTAAGTAAAGGAAAGGTTGAAGTAAAATTGTGGAGGTGAATGGTGAATTTGGATTGGTAAACGGAGAGTGAAGCTGATGGATCAATGAAAAGGACCAGGAAGAGGGTAGAGACACGTGGTTTCGGGAGTTGTATAGTTAGAAAGGATACAAGGAAAATTATTCTATTTTTTGATGGATTTTTGAAGATTAGGTAAGATTAGGGAATGGGAGGTTGTACGAAGAAATCGTGAAGGTAATGGTGAGGGTGGGTCAGCTCAAATAGAAGGAAGATGGTGTGCCAGCAGTAGGAGGAGGAGGAGGAAGAAGCAGAAGAAGAAGAAGAAGAGAAGAAGAAGAAGGATTGGTACTCATGGGTATGGAGGGAGAAAGGGTTGTTGTTTTTTTTGTTTTTAAAAAAAAAATTTAAGACAAGAAACAGAGAGTGTAGTTGGGTGGGATAGATGGGGGGTGGTGGGAAAAGTGGAATTGATGGTAATAGGGAGAGAATACAAATAAAAATCGTACACCAAGACGCGAAGGACGGGTAGGCCTCAAAGAACCCGATAAGACAAGATCGACGAACACTCACAAAATAGCATGATTTTTGAAACAAAACCGAACTAGGAACACACAGTAAACATGTAGGTGAGAAAATAAACAGTTAAAATGCGACAAATAACAACCGGAAACTTAACTTTGAGAAAGTCGGCAGAGACCCCTGGGAGAAGCAGCCGTCATCTCAAACCTGAAACCGTCACCTCCAATCATGGTATTTGGTCATTTTTCTGATTTCTGTCGCATTTAGTCCAAAGTCAATGGGAACTGAAACCTCAATCAACAATGCTGACTTTTCCTTTTTGTATTCGAGCACTATGTCCAGACGCAGTTCTTTGTTTGCAATGTCCACACTTGACGGGATCATCTTGTCACACGTGAGCATTACTTGTTCATTTTTGAGAATCGGATCTGGTTTTTGTTTCCATGATTGTTCTGGGACGACGATGTTGAAATGTTTTCAGATGTGCCATTGGATTACTCTGCCGACACTGTCTTGTCTTTCTGTGCAAAGTTGTTCTGATGAGTTTTTTTTACATCTGAAAAAGGACGTGACTGGTACTTTTTGTTTCTTCCCCACAAAACCTACATTTGTCCCGTTGGCTCAATCCTGCAATTTTCTTAAAAGCATTTGTGTTATGTCCTTGGTCTTGAGCATCTATGGTCCTTGGTCTTGAGCATTTATGGTCCTTGGTCTTGAGCATTTATGGTCCTTGGTCTTGAGCATGACTCGTTCTTCATCCCAACTAATTTGACCTCTTCTTAGCCATTCCAATGAGCCTTCGTTGTCAATCCCTATCCTGTAAAAGTCTTTTTTTTTTTATCTTCCTGCTCTTTTTAAATCCCCTCATTTGTCAAAGTACTTCTGGTGATATTTATTTTTGTAGTTTTCCTCTTTTTTGCAATCATTGGGCCACATGGAGGCCCCTGGAGTACCAACGGAAAGTGGATGCAGCGACACGCAGCTCTGGCACATGCTCCCACACCTAACCTAACCTACCTAATATTGGGTCTGTGTTTCTTTCTGTTTCGTTTTCCAGTGTAGTAACCATAATTATTCCCGCGCTTTCGAAGAAAAGTGGGAATTTTGTGATTGTCTCCGCCGCCCGTCCGTCCGTCTGTCTTACCCTGTAACTCCTCCTACACCGTTTGAAATAGGAACTTGAAACTTTGGGAGTACTGGGGCTTCCTCTCGCAGCATATGAGAAAATCGATCCTATTGTATGTCCTTCGTCTTTACCCTCTGCTCTCTTCTCCTGTGTCCCCCCCCCCCCAGTTTTCCACAGTTCTAGATAGTACCCATCCACTCATATTTCGACATTTCTGGTGAAACTGCAGCCTTATAAATCCAGGATACGCTCACCTCCACCCTTTTTGTTCCTCCTTGTGCCCCCACGCTGGGAACCAACTGTCCATACTCTCAATCTCACCTCCCTCCAGTTTTCTATCTGATGCACTGTCAGGTCCCTGTTCACCCCTCACCATCTCAGATCATTTGACCACGCATATGCCTAATAATACTCAGGTATCCTCATTTTCTGACAATCCTTCACACTCACATCAAAGTTTCAGTTTATCATTCGACGTTGCTCTTTATTCCATCTTGCCACTCCGTTGTCCTCCAGCCTTCCTCCCTCATCTCTCCACATTACCTATGTAGCGTTCCTCTACTTTTTGCCCCTCAACCACTGTTGGTGTTTACCCTCCAACCTTCTTCTAATTGTTCTGTTGAGTCTGATCCTAATGTTCTACGGCTACTCAAGTCAAAACTCTGGTAATTCAATAAAATAAAATAACAAAAAAAAAACAAAGGCCACAAGGCGTCCCCATCTCTCTCTTTCCCCCCCAAGTGACCCATGCACACACGCTACAAGAAAGATCAGTAACTGTTTTATTAAACACTGCGGCGGGCGGAATTTCCTCGCCTTTGAACCCCATGCCTGTGGGCTGTCGCATCAAACGGAAAACCAGTCGGTAGAGTGTGGAACACCCAAATATTCACTAACACCGACAAAAGTAAGATGACGTAACTGAAGAGTAAGCTTCTTGACCCGCCAAAGTCAGAACAGAATAGCTCACAATAGTGATCTTTCAGCAGATTGTAAGCATTAAAAACAAAAAAAAAAACGCAGAGCCAATGAGGTAAGCTTTATAAACAAAAAGTTATCAAAAGGCTCCGCATGACTAGGGAGACAATATACCCTGAGCAACAAAGAAGCTGTGAAGTCACAAACCTATCCCGTTGGACTGTTCCCTTTTTGTGTCCGTATATTCTTTCTATAACTATTTTAATCTCAAATTTCAAATCGATTTCGACCCGACACAGTTGTAAATTCATCTCAGAATAGCTGTACTTCAGGCCGACCAGAAAATGCACATTCGCACGCCATCAATAACTCCTCTACCATCACTCTTCTTCCTCGTCTCTCTGTCTGACCAACAGTAGGGTTGGGCACTCAGAATCCAACTTACCCACCTCCGACACCTTACATATCCCCTCTCAATCCCTTGTAACTTATCCCTCCATCCCCGAACCAAGAGCAAAAGGAGGTTGTTTCACCCACTTTCCGTCTTATCTGCGTTGGTTGCCCGCGTTTTGTGTGCAGGATATCTCAAAAAAGTTGTGGCCAGAATACAGTTGTATAAATAAACTGAGTGGACAGATGGGTTGACACTAAGAAGATAGGTGCAAATGTTGGTTCCGAAGCTACATTCTTTTGGAATCCGCGAACTTCGTGGCCATTAAGTATAGATCAAGACACAAAGTATATATGCGAAGCTAAAATATAACCTATAAAGAGCAGTAAGAATCTTCTTTAGACACAGGCACACCAGAGACGACCTATCACTCTACACCACTACCATGAAAGCCTGCAACAACCTCGTACTACAAAAAGAGTCAATCTGACGAGTTTCCAGTTCATTTTACACTCGTCAGAGTAATCAAAGATATTGCTACCTTCAAAAACGTTTTGAAGTACACAAGCCCCTTTGATAAATAGTCAGCAAAGGGACCACGGTAGCCAGAGCTTCTAATCCTTCCGTGGAAGAATAAGAGAGACATCGCCAGTGATTCTGAACAAAACCAAATTCTGTCAGCAACTACAGGTCGCAAAGTGTGCATGCTTTTAGATACCTCGCTGACAGCGAACGACACCGATTACCATCTTACACACAACCGAGCATGGCAAGTACAACATCGGTGTCGTAGACATTAGCTGCCCGGAGCTACATTTCTTGAAGCGCGACTGTCGCCGATCGGCAGTCCCCTCTACAGTACAGATCACCTGGAACTGGTAACTCTTCCTTTCACGAGTCGACGACGCCTATACGAAGCGACAGGGCTGAGTCACATCCCCTATGTAAGTGAACATATGAGTGCTGACGCTGGCTCAGTAACTCCAGGACCCTAGGATCCCAAGCCGCCACCCGCATCACTCCAAGAAAAGCTTATACGCATGAGCCAAACCAGGGCTTCAGGTTGCAATGCCGATCCAGCAACCTCCGATTCCATAAACAATTGGACCGAGAGAGCACAGTCCCCGAAAGAGCTCATTTGTAGCTTGCACTTCCACCAGGAATAGACCTCTTCATAAATGAAGAGAGACAGCAATGATTTACAGAAAATACCGTAACAACCGAACTTCGACACAGATGAATAGGGGTCTCGATGCGTACATATGGGATCAAAAGAGGTGAAACTTATCAACTTCATTAGCGATGTTACACACTGCGCCCCAACAAAGTTAAAATAAGGGATCAAGAGTGGAAAAACTGGATTGACTCTTTTTTTTACCTACTCCATTCTCAACCTGCTACCACGAACTAAACAGCGACAAGAAAAGAGACACTAAGAAATAAGAGGAGCAATCAAATGTCTCACAAAAGATGTGCCTTTTGTAGGCGAGAAGGAGGATTAAGTCACGACGACCACATAAAGCACTGTAATCCTTTCAATTGCTGCAGCCTCGCCAGTAGGCATGTCGATGCAGAATCTAAATTGAAATGACACGAGCTGTTGAACAACGGTGTCAGAATCAGTCTCATGCTGAGGTTCTGGGAGGCGGACCGGATACTGTCGCGCCACAAGATCCGACGCAACGAACAAGATGATGTTATTAAACAGCGAGCTTCACTATAACGAAACATCCCTCCTCCATGCCATCCCATACAGGCACCCGTCAACAAAGTGCAGGAGTGTGCATCGAGAATCAAGTCGCCTTGCCATTATTCACACAGTTCCTGATGGTCTGAACCTGCACTGGCCCAAAAGACAACAAATATTTACACGCGAGTCTGGATGCTGGCGCCGCTGCAGTTGCCTACAACCAGTCCGGACGAGAGCTCAATGTACACCCCACGCTGGTATTGCAATTCATATCAGCTGCTGGGATTGGAACTCAGGACCCCGCCATAATCCCCCAAAGTGCTGACCACCCTTCTCAACCCGAACCTAACCATAAAGCCCCCCCCAGCATAGAAAGCCAACCACCTCCCATCCCCTCCCAAAAACTGATAGACAAACCAGTTTACTTCTCAGCTGATGCGTCATTTCTGGAGGGCAGCGTGGCCGCGATCAGTGCCACGCATTACCAGTAAGCTCGGACTCATTTTGCCGATCTCAGAAAAGACAAGCCGATCAACCCACCGGTGTTAATCATACGTAAACAAACAAAAAAAAAATAAAGAGTAAATCGAACCTCAAAATTTACTCAAAAAATCTAACCGTTGCTGCTCGCTCAAACAATTTCATCGTGCAACGAAGCGAGCGAGAAACGAGTAATAAGGGAGACCCATTGCAAATATCAGACTAGCATACGAGTGCTAACTAATCGGTGGAAAAAAAAGATACCGCTCGACTTGACAAACCGCACCTGCGCGCCAACCGTAGCCTGCGTCCGGCGATACCGCGCGCCGAGCGGGCCGTAGCGGTGTCCGGAGGTTCGGGATCGCCGAGCCGGAGCGAGGTCTGCCTTCCCGAGCAATCGACACAGTCAAATGCGAGGCCGGGCTCAGTGCGATGTCGGCCGCGTGCTTGCGGGCTCGAGCCCTCTTGGCGCAGGCTTCACGTGTTGTTGTTGTGCTGCTGGTGCTGCTGGTTCTCGCCTCTGCCGTGGTATTTCCCCGGCTTTGCGCGCCAGCGGAACGGGTCGGGAGTCTGTTGCACGGACGCGGTAAAGGTCCGTCGCCCGTCTGGAATCTCAATAAGCGGACTGGAGCAAGAAGTCCGCTTCCATGGCCCGCTCTTTGACGCTCTGCTTGTACCTGTCGCCGCTCCCTCACCCTCGAAGTCTTCCGTCCGACCGCCGCCGGCTGCACCTTGAGTCTTGTCGCGGTCCTTGGACCTGGTCGGGCTGTAGAAAAAGTTGTTTCTAGACCGTAATCCACCAGAGCCAAAAACTCTTCAGACTCAGACTGGGTCCTTCAGACCGCTCAACCGTGCTTCCATGGACCTCCCTTTAATTACTCACCCCTCACACAATAGAGCCCCCATTCTCCGCCACTACTGCCGCTGCTTCTTCTTCTTCTCTCTGCTTCTTCTTCTTCACTTGAATTGCCGGCCGATTACCCAGCAATGTCGAACTCAACAATCATCGATGATAGTCTTTTACTTCAGTTGTCAGATTTACAAACAACACCGATATTTTTCCGCACGCCGGTCCCGTCTCGAGCCCAAAAACAACACCTAAGATGAAAAACAAGGCACCGATAAAAAACAAAACATTAAAAGTGCAACGAATCGTTCGGTCCGAAATCGATCGCTCGTAAGCAGCCCGAATATCGCAGCCCGCAACAATCTGCTGATTGCTCTCTCTATCATACTCTCACTCTATCTATACAATGTCAACGCACAAAACACACCAGCACTTCACTGTGCAATGTAAAGCCTAAACATTATAGAGCGAGCAGCCGCGTACATCCACTTCAAAGTTGCCCTGTCTCGGGCATCAGTTGTATAACCCATAGACCACACCGAAAAAGGATCCTACGGACCGCAGAATCTTTTATTTTATAATAAGCCAGAGTGAACATCCATTGTTTCTACTATAGGCTATTCGAGCGTTTCAACTTTTTCTACCTTCCAAACCAAAGCAGTAAATATCATGCGTAAAAAATGATGCCCCCAATCCGACTGATGATCACCTCGATAGTAGGCCTTATAAAATTATATAGTTCTCTCCTGCAAATTGTCGGGTTCAACACATGCACCGCCAACACGCCGATCGCCAAGATTCACCCTACCTTCAGGCGGTGAAACATTAACAATCTGGAGCCGTTCCGCTCTGCACTCAAGGTAGAGGTTTAATCTAGAGCAGTTCTATTGTTTGCCGAAATCCGTGACGCCCCTTCATGTTGTTCCATGTTAGGTAATCATGTCCAATGGCAGAGTCGCAGTTCCGGCATCAGGTAGGCTACACAACAATGTCAGTGTAACTCGTTATTGCTGACTTCGAAGCTGCGAAGGGAAGGCAGAATACATTTTTTGAGCCTTGTTGAGTTTTCACCAACACTCTTTCCTTCCACTGCCAATGTCTAATTTGCCATACTCAGAGATGTGTACAAGAGAGCCCCTGCATCGATCATGGAACTAGAACACATCGATCCACATATAAGTAGAGCGAAGCAACTGTGAGATAAGTCATCGTTGCTTTGCTCAAGGATTACAAGTAAGCCCCAACTAATTCGGTCTACCCCAAGGGATCTACTACCTCAATGGGACACAAATTCTCATAGTAGCACTGAGCCGAACACCCTCTACCAAAATTAGCTCCTGACACTGTAGCCTGTGCTGCACCACGACAAAGTATCAAGCGGTACTCGGCAGCTTATAGTAGCCTGTGCTCATGTACCGCGTCCACTGATATATCACTGAATTCCC
Source organism: Eptatretus atami (assembly GCA_035128595.1). Classification (NCBI taxonomy): domain Eukaryota; kingdom Metazoa; phylum Chordata; class Myxini; order Myxiniformes; family Myxinidae; genus Eptatretus; species Eptatretus atami. The sequence goes on along the minus strand of CM068957.1, from coordinate 56,055,847 downwards.
AACCGAGAACATATCAAGGGGGACACAATACTATCTTGGGAGAAATTAGCTTTGCACATGAGTTACATCATGTTGGGCCTAAGCAATGGTGATTAGATCCTAACATTTAAAAACTAAATTAATGCTTGTCCCCCAGACGCGAATTTTCCAATCTTGACCCAAAGCAATCCATGTGTAGTGCTCCTCGTTCACACCCAACTAAGCCAGCAGCATAAATGTTCGTCCAATATACTACAGCTACTCTACTTAAACTTTGAGATATCAGTCCAAACAAACTCGCAGTCATCGAGATATGATCACCTGTCCTGGTCCATCTCAGTCTGGTGAAGGCAATGACTCGCTGCTTGTTCTTTTCTATTCTATCAATCATCACAACATTACGTCCGACTTCTTTGTCGGACCACAAGAGGAAAGCCGATTTCGACTTGGTTCAATCAGGATCAGATCGTCGATCATTGGAATAGAAAAACGTAAACCGGTTCTAGCCTGGCCGAGATGATCGCGGCTCCTCAACTCGAAGGAGCGTGCGCCAGTCCGGTATGATTAATTAGTTTATTGGAAAGAAGCATAAGATGAATGTGTATCTAGTCCAATATCCTTATACCAGCAAATTTCCATAAGTGCAACACGGTGGGGCAAGTGGTGAGCGGGCAACGAGGTGCGGCGGAAATGGTGAACGGAGTCGAGCAACGGGTGACGGCGGCGGTGACGGTGCAGACGGGGACGCGGCGAAGTACGCTGCAAGCGGCGGGCGGTCAATGGTGACTAGGGTGCAGCAGGCGGGCAGTAAGTGACCGGTGTCACACGGGGCGGGCAATCGGGAACAGGGTCACGGGTGGAAATGGTCGACGTGCAACCGGGGACGGGCGGCGGTGACGGTGCATATCGGAGACGGTGAGGTGCAAAGCGGTTGGGGGAGCGGTGACGTAGCAACGGGGCCGAGGCGGCGGTGACGCGTGCAACGGAGAACGGGTGACCGGTGCAGACGGGGACTGGCTGGCCGAGACGGTGCATACGGTGCGGCGAGCAATCGGGAGACGTGCAGCGGCCGGGGCAGTGTGACGGCATACGGGCCACGCGGCGGTGACGGTGCAACGGGGCCAGGCGTGCGGTGACGTGCAACCGGGACGGCGGCGTGACGTGCAAGGGGAACTGGGCGGCGGTGCGTGCCACGGCATACGGGTGACGTGCACGGGGACGGGCGGCGGGAACTGCTGCAACGGGGACGGGCGTCGGGACGGTGCAACGGGGCCGGGCGGCGGTGAACGGCAAGCGGGACGGGTGACGGGCACGGGGAACGGGCGGGGAACGGTGCAATCGGGACGGCAGATGGCGGAGGTCAGCAGCGGTAGTGGCGGAGGTGCAGCGGGCATGAGGAAGTGCACGACAGGTGCGGGAGTGGTGACGGGCAACGGGTGCAGGGCAGTGGTGAGGTTGCACCAATAGAAATTGGTAATGCATGACGTGGAGAGAGTTTGTGGTATGAGATTATTAAATATGTGATTCTTCATTCTGTATAGGCGATAGACCGACGATTGCTTTCGGTTGGAAAGGAGCGGGAGTAGGACATTGAAGTGAGGAACGATATTCGTCGTCCCATGGCAGAAGAAATTGGTTGTGTACACACTAGGTTGTGAGCAGAAGAAATTGGTTGTGATAACCAACCTAGTGCGCAATGATGCTCGGAAAGGAACTCAGGGTTTTGAAATCGATACAGGATCTTGGGTCAGCCACTGGAAAGAGCAAAGGGTGGTGGGTCATGTGTCTGATCCTCCCACGGGAGGTTGGAACGATATACGAAACATGAACAGAACAATAGACGTCAACCAAATGGCTGGAAAATGGGGGTGGGAGGAAGGTTTAACATCTTAGAAGGGGACAGGGGAATCATTAGGGGACAGAGGGAGCCGCTTTCCGGAGCATGATGGGCCGGCATGTTACAGTAGACAAGGTGGGCCAACAAGCTTGCCAGTGGGAATGAGACAGGAATTCGACGCCCCATGTTAGTCAGCGAAGGGTGAGGGAAGCTGTTAAGAAGAAACGGAATATGTAATGGTGATTTGCAAGCCGAGAGTGAAAATATATTTTCAGAAGGGAAACAGGTGAGAGAGTAATTCTATAGCCAATGTCACAAGTGTTAAGAATAAGTAGTAAAGAATGAGAGAGCTATGCCCAAGTAGATAGCGGGAGTCGATATAGCGAGGCGTAGCTTGCAGTGAGTGAGACAGGGTAAAGCGAGGAGAGTAACTGGAGAGCAGGATGAAGAGGCGAACAGAGGTGTATCGGGTGATAGGTAAGAAGAATAGAGTGCCGTCCGCACAATTCGGAGGAAGGACCGGCATTGCATGCAAGAGAAGGGTGACATGAGAGGGAAGAATAAATTGCTTGGAGGACGTTCGGAATGGGAAATGAGATTGTAAAAACAGTAAAGATCTCGGAGGGAGTGCTTATGGAGGCTGCGGGTGGAAGGAAGAAGCCGGAGGAAGGAGGAGTACAGTGATGAATGAAAAGGGAGTGTAAGCAAGGGATTAATGGGGATTTTAACCTTGCCAGGGGATAGATTGGGGTCCAGGAACGGGGAAAGTGGAGATACAATGAGTTTCCAGTTTTCGTCCAGATTGGTTTTTTTAAACCCTAGGTTGTAGATAAGCCCACGAGGAGGGTGCATGTTTAGACTCTTTCAGTAACGGATGCGAATATTGGTGGAGAGGTGAAGGGGGTGGGGAGCATTAGAGCAAGTTTACTAGGACATTGGTGTGTCATGAGAGGACTGTTAGGAGGTAGGAGTTCGAGAGAAGTAGGGCGTAAGGAGAGTTAGAGTCGAGAGAGAGAGCTTTGAGGGGATCGGAGAGAGAGAGTTGGGGAGTGTGAGATGGGAGAGCGCCAACGAAGGAGGAGAGGAGCTGAGAAGAGTGAACCTTTCAGGACGAAGTGTGGAGTGCGAGGAGGAGAGGTACGAGTCCAGATGGAGAAGAAGGCGTGAGAAGGGAGAGAAAGAGACCAGGGTGGGTAGTGGAGTTACAGGGAGATGCTGGAGGAAGGGAGCAAAGCAAAGAGGAGCATTATCTAAGAGGGGTTGAAGGAAAAGGTAAAGGAAACTGGATTCGAAATTTATAAACATAATGAGTTGGAGAGTAAACAGCGACAAAGAACAGGATAAAAACGGACCATTCAAGACAAGAGAGGATTGAGAAGACATGCGATGTGGAATATTAAACATAATAAGCAGAAGATGCTCTGAGAGATAGGTCAGGCAGGAGAGAACAAGAGCATGTCGGGGAACCAGTAGCTGAGTGAGTACCTATCGAAGACAATACTCACCCAGGGAGAGAAGTATTGTCAGGAAGATAAAGAGAGCAGAGAGAGATTTGAAGGCATGAGGCTATTAAAACAGTGTATTGTTCTGTTCGCCACTTTTACACAAGAAGCTAGTTGAGAAAATTTTGCCGAATTTAACGGGCGCGAGGAAAAGAACATTAACGAGGAGGTGACGAAGGAGCTTTTGAGCATGAAAATCTCTGTTGGAGAGTGAGAGGGGGAAGTAAATGAAACAATGGCTCGAAATCTAAAAGTATACAGGAAGGCTCCGGGTCCAGGATAGAGTGCAACCTGCCCGAGGTATTGTAGGGAGTGTGCTGATCAGGTAAGCGAAGAAAGTTCAGCCTGGGATTTTGCAATCTGACGTCAGCTGCGAGTCACGGACAGAGTATCCCCGAGAGAGGAGTAAGAATGGGAGAGAGTAAAATCTTAGAGTAGAGAGCTGTACCCTATTATTGTGTAAATGACGATCTCATGAAGAAAAATTGGAGAAACTACAGATCTCTTTATAAGTATGTGATTGTGTGGAGACGGTAGTAAAGGAAACATATGAGAAGACCGGAAGAAGGAACACATTTAAAACAAAATACAAAAAGCAAAGTAATAGGCGAGTGCCAAGCATGAGGTGACCTAAAGAAGGATAGTTCTTTAATCTCAAATCTTCTAGGAGTTCCTATGAAGCAGTATGCTGATTGGGGGAATGTAGGGCAAGGCAGTGGACACTAGAATTCTAAGACTTTAAGTCAAGGGCATTTGAGTGAAGGTACCCACCAATTTCTGGGGTGGTTTAACCCAAAGTGAGAGCGCTTTTGAGGGCCGTTCCAGTAGCTAATTAGATGGTAATCTGGCTAGGTGAGAGAGGAAGCAAAGCTTGGCTATGAGTGGCACAGGAATGTACTTAGACTTGAGGAATGAGATAGTGCGGGTAACCGTCAGGAATCAGTACTCAGACCATGTACTATTCAAGTATTGACCATCAAGCGAATTTGGAGTGGGGTAAGAGAGCTATACGCTCCAAATTGGCGGAGTGACAGCAAGCTTGAGGTGAGGTGATAGCAAGGGGGTGGTGATCAGATACAGGGCAAGTAGGATAACTGTGTGATGGATGGGATGGGTGTTGCTCTGGCGGACACTTGAGCGCTCCTGCTGGAAATATGGGTGGGACAATAATCGCAGACTAGAGCAGGGGGGGGGGGGGGGGGGGGGATGACTGGAGAGGAACTGGTAGATTAGACAGAAGAGACCGAATGCCCTGACGGTGGCTGCGAGTGAGAAAAGTGAGAGTGCCTCAAAGACCCAGCCCACTTGGCGGGAGAATACCAATGATTCCTCAATTCCAGACCAACGGCGGCGCTGTGCTGGTTCTCCGTTCAGCCAGAGTAGTAAAGTAATACAGCCAGAGAGAGTCCATTTGGGACAGAACTGTCAGAAGAAAACCATATTGAGGCAGTGGAGGCAAAGAAACTAGCGAGATATTCTGTCAGGGAAATTCGTTAAAAATTCAGATCCACAAGAAGATGGAGTGGTACCTTTGGTGAGATCCGGGTAGGGAAGTTGACCCAGATGAGTCAAGTCCCAATGAGTCCAGACAGAGTCTTTTTTGCTGAGTGCCATTGACACTGAGAGACAGTAACCCACTACCAGCCAGAACTGTGCCAAATTGATGACAAGAAGGCACCACTATGAGAAGGAAGAGATTCGGAGGAGAGCATAGGCAGTTGGTCCATGTTTTTGATAGTATGTGTAAATGAAGGTAATCACTGGTTGGTGGATAGTACCACACATATAAACATGAGGTGGGAAGTGGAGGGAAGCAGTTAGCCAGAGGTATCCTGGGGATTGTGGGGATGAAGGCAGTGCATGCAGAGTAAGGAAAAACGTCTTTGATTTAAGAGAGCAACTCTCCGACCAGATGAGCGCAGGTCTGTCATAAACCGGAGGAGGGGGAGTAACCAGGGAGAGACGAGGGATCAGTAGGGACGTCTTGAGGAGGAAATGTTTCTGTTGGGCAGATTAAAGTGGTTGTGTAATAGTGGCAAAAAACCACGAACTGCACTTAGGGAAAGGCTGTTTGGGTTTGGATGCGAAGACCCCAGATAATTTGAGGCCACACTATAATGAAGATGGAGGGGCAGAGAGCTTTGCGTGCAGAGGGAGAGGGTGAGGGGGCAAGTAAGACAAAGGGAGAGGGGGGGAGGGGAATGCAAGGAGACGTTGTTTGAAAGAGTGTGGGGAAATACTGCAGCAAGAGCGAAGGGAGGGGCTGGATGAGGAAAGAACATAAAAGGTTCCTGGGGTGGCTGGTTGAGTACAGTGGGGGTAATAGAGAGGGGACAGAAAGCGCCAGTTGAGGATTTGAAGGAGTAGTGATCGAGAAATGGAGGTAGAGATGGCAAGGAAAGGAGCAGCTTGTGGATGAGATGGGGGGGCGAGCAACTTTGAGCAGAGGGGTGAGAGAGGGGGTGAAATGAGGAGAAAGGTGAGTGGGATTTTTTGGAGAAAGTGAGAGGGAGCTTGGAGGGGAGAGCGTGAACCAGTTGCCTTTGATGAAGGAGGGTGAGAAGGGGAATTGACACTTGAATTGGAGAAGAAAAAAAAAAAAGGATATGATGAACGAACATTGAAAGCACAACTGGGGTTATAATTTTAGTTCAGGGAAAGCGACTAAAGACAGTACTTGAGGAATCAATAAAGAAATTAACAATATTGCAGAGAAAGAAATGTAAACAGTTGACGTTAGACAGGGATGAAGGAAAGATCGAATGAAGAGCAGTCTGTTGCAATAGAAAAGAGTTGTGCATATGAACATAATGAGAAACCACACGATGTGAGAGGAAAGATGAAGCATATAAGAAAAACCCCCGGGGTTTTTTATTGTGATTATATAATTAATCATTTATTTATTTTATTTGATAAAAGCATTGCAATAACATTAAGTAAAAGGAAAGGGTTTCGAAGTAAAATTGTGGAGTGAATGGATGAAATTTGGATTGGTAACGAGACGTGAATCTAAGAATGGAATCAATGAAGAGACCAGAAGAGGGCGTAGAGAGCAACGATTGGTGTTCCGAGGTCAGTTGTATATTTAGAAGGATACAAGGCTAAAAGATTATTTCTATTTTTTGATGGCAGATTTTTGAAGATTTCAGGTAAGCATTAGGGGATGGGAGGTTTTGTACGGAAGACAATAAACGTGAAGGTAAGGAGTGAGGGTGAGGCTCAGCTCAAATATAAGGAAGAGTTGTGCCAGCAGTAGGTGAGGAGAAGGCGAAAGAAATGCAGAAGAAGAAGAAGAAGAAAGGATAGGAATGAAGCGATTAGGTACCTATGGCAGTATGGAAGGAAGAAAGGGTTGTTGGTTTATTTTTTGTTTTTAAAAAAAAAATTTAATACAAAGAAACAAGGAGAGTGTAGTTGGGTTGGGATAGTAGGATGGGGGATGTGGAGAAGACGTGGAATGATGGTAATAGGCGAGAGAACTACAAAATAAAAATATCGTACACAGCACAGCCCGAAGCGACGGTAGGCTCTCAAAAAACCCGATATGTAACAAGATCTGACGCACAACTCACAAAATGCATGAATTTTTGTATTGACCACAACCGAACTAGGAAGCAACAGTATAGAACATGTAGAGGTATAGAAAATAAACAGTTAAAACTGCGACAAATAACAACCAGGAAACTCAACTTTGAGAAGTCGCGCAGAGACCCCTGGGAGAAGCAAGTAGCCCTAGTCGAAATCTCAAACCTGAAACGTACCTCTACACCCCAATCCAATGGTATTTTGGCTGTCATTTTTCACTGCCCATTCCCCTCATCCCTCCACCCCTCTTGCCCCCCATTTCGCATTTATACAGAATGTACCAAACGTCAATGCAACTGAAACCAATCAAACCCTGTACTTTTTCCTTTTTGATAATCGAAGCACTGATTCCAAACGCAGTCTTTGGTTTGCAAATGTCACACTGACGGGATCAATCTGCACGAACGTGAGCATTACTTTTAGTTCATTTTTGAGAACGGACATCTGGAGTTTGTTTCCAATGATATCGTTCTGGAGACGACGACGTATGTTTGATATGTTTCCAAGGACTCTTATCTGTGCCATTGGTGATACCCTCTGGAAACCACACTGTCTTGTCTTCTGTTGCAAAGTTGTTCTGATGATTTTTTTTTTTTAACAATCTGAAAAAGGACGTAGACCTGGCTGCTATTTTTTTTTTTTTTTTTTTTTTATATCTCGTCCCCACAAAAGCCTAATACTTTCCCGTTGGCTCAATCCTGCCAATTTCTCTTAAAAGCCAATTTGTGTTATGTCCTTGGTCTGACCAGTCTATGTCCTTGGTCGTTGAAGCATTTATGGTTCATCTTCGGTCTTGAGCACAACATGAACGACTGCGTCTCTTTATCCTTCACCCACTAATGGCTCTCTTCTTAGCAGCCATTATCCATAGAGCCTTCGTTGTAACACCCCTACCTGTAAAAGTCTTTTTTTTTTTATAACTTCCTGCTCCTTGCTTTTTAATCCCCTCATTGTCGAAAGTACTTCTTGGGATTATTTGAGTTTTATTTATCTTTTAGTTTTTTTTTCTTCTCTTTTTTGCAATCATTGGGCCACCAATGAGCCCCTGGAAGTACCAACGGACAAGTTGAGATGCAGCGACACGCAGCTCTGGCAGAATGCTCCTCACACCTACCTCACTACCTACCTAATATTGGTCGTACTGTGTTTTCTTTTCTGTTTCGGTATTCCAGTGTAGCCTAACCATAATTAATTCCGCGCCCTTTCGAAGAAAAGTTGGAATTTTGTGAAAGATTAGTCCCCCGCGCCCGTGCCGGTCCGAATTCTTTGTATCATTGTATCGACCTTAATTATGTAGGATTAGCGTGTCGCTGTCCCACCCTGTAACCCCTACACACGTTTGACAATGAGGAACTTGAAAACTTTGCGGACCATAGGTAGACGTAATTAGTCATGTGGGAAGTGCACAACACTTTTCGGATTTTAGTGGATTACCCCCTAGCGATTTTGTGATGTATGGCCAGAGCGGTTGGGGTCATGCGGGCCGTGATAAAAAAAGAATTGCTCCTATAGCTTTTTTAAATCAAACATATTCAGTGAGTTAACTTTTAACAACATGTTTTTATTAAGACACACGATGCAATGCATACAGAGGGTGCTTTGGGGGGTGGGGGATGACTTAGCGAATTCAGGGGGTCAAAATAGCTCCTCCACCTACCGGTTTGAGATCAGGAGCTTGAAACTTTGGGACATAGTAGACGATAGGTGTATGGCGGAAGTGCACAAACAACGTCAGATTTTTGATATGACCACCTAGGGGCCGCGGCCAGAGGCGGTTGGGGTTCATGGCGGGACTGATTTTTTAAACGTGTAGTTTCCAATGTACATGGTAAAATTCTCTTTATTTAAAGAACTAACTTTATGTGGCCCCCCATGAGTGTACAAAATGCAGTCACAGTTGTTTATCTGTATATTACAATATGATTTATGAATAGTTATAATAATATTAGGAACAACACAGTTCGATTCCTATGATAAATTGGATCACAGTTAATCTAATATGGCCTGGACATGATACAATAAGTTCTAAATGACATGCTGTGCATGAACTTCTGATTAAGTAAACAAAGTAAGTCATTTGGGTCATATAAGGCCAATCAATAATAGAATAAGAATAGTCCAAAGCATCTTTGCAAGATAAAATTTCACCCTAGCGTTAATGGGACAT
>CM068957.1:56011543-56025149 GCA_035128595.1 Eptatretus atami | reverse complement strand
ACTGTACCTGCACTAAGGGTGGACAAGGAGGCCGATGTGCAAGGAATCTGTGGGGGGAGAGTATCACCTGTGGTCACTTGATTATCGTCCTGCATACAGGGGAATTTGCACATTGCGTTCATCCAAGCCCATCCCTCGGTGTACTGCAGTTTGATATCATGTGCTAGACAGAGGAGTCCGAAGTGAAGGGCCGCTGGGCCGGTTACTTTGAGGCGGTTGTACAGGCTGATCCACCAGCTGTCGAGTTGGATGTCAGGGGTGTTACAATCCCTGCTGTTAACACTCCAATCAACTGTGGTCCACCTTCGTTTGTGGAAACACACACTGCTGTGAACTGGTTGAAATGGGTAAGCTCTCAGGGATCTGTGGCATCCATGCTGAACATCTCAAGGCTGGTGGAAATGCGGTACTCATGCCGTTGCATGCAGTTCTGTGCTCTGCCTGGAACACAGGCACATCCAACTGACTGGAAGAGGGGCCTTGTTGTCCTCTTTGGAAAGGGAAGGGTGATCGCAGGACTGCAACAACTACCGAGGGGTGACGTTGCTCTCAGTGCCAGGCAAGGTCTTTGCTTGGATAATTATTATTGATAGGGTTCGCCAGATTTGCTTGAGCACCAGCGTCCAGAGCAGTCAGATTTACATCAAAGAGGTCAACGATTGACCATATCCTCGATCTCCGGGTCCTCACGGAACGCAGACGAGAGTTTCAGCAGAGGCTGCTTGCAGCCTATGTTGATCTCCGTAAAGCGTTTGATTCAATGAATCGGGATGCCCTCTCGAGGATTCTTCATCTTCGTGGAGTGCCACCAAAACTGATCGATCTGATGTCTGAACTATACTCTCGTACTGAGAATTCTGTGAGATGTAGTGGTACCATCTTTGACTTATTTACAGTCGTTACTGGAGTTCGTCAGGGGTGTGTACTGGCCGCCACACGTTTCAGTACTTGTATGGACTGGATTCTAGGGAGGGTGTTGGAGAGATCAAGCTGTGGTGCATCATTTGCGAATGTCAAGATCTCTGACCTTCATTTCGCAGATGATGCAGTCATCTTTACAGCGACTCCAGATATCCTTTTGGGGGCCCTCGAGGGGCTGAAAGAGGAGTCGGAGCTGCTGTGATTACGGGTTTCCTGGGTCAAAACTAAGATCCAGACTTTCAATGACATCTTCGATGCTGCTGTCCTGTCTGTGCTTGTTTGTGGTGAGGATGTTGAGGTCATGGAGATTCACTTACCTTGGCAGTGATATTCATGTCTCTGCTGGCTGTGAGCCAGAGGTCAACAGACGTCTGGGTCGGGCCTGGGGAGTCATGGATTCACTGGATCATGGGGTGTGGCGCTGCCGATACCTTTGCGGGAGGATGAAAGTCCAAGTCTTCTGGTCCTTGGTGCTTCGTCTTGCTCTATGGAAGTGAGACTTGGACTCTGACCTGGGATCTGAGATGGAGACTTAATTCCCTTGGTACCAGGTCTCTTCGGAGAATCCTTGGCTATCGCTGGTCTGACTTTGTGTCCAACGAGTGGTTGCCGAGAGACTCAAATGAGATTTGTTACCTGCATCATCCATGAGCCTCAGCTGCAGCTGTATGGCCATGTGGCTTGTTTTCCTGACACTGATTCTGCTCACCAGATTCTATCAGCGAGGGAACCTCGTGAGTGGAGGATCTAATTTTTTAATTAGAGGCCAATGGGCCTACCAAGTGCTTCGTGGTTGCAGCAGGTTGATCAGCATCTCAAGGAGATGGGGATGGGCCAGGCATCTGCCTGGGGTATGGCCAGATGGAGGCCCCTGGCGTCGCGGCGGAAAGTGGACGCAGCATTGCGCTGCTCTGGCGCATGCTCCCGTACCAGACCCGACCTGCCCTTCTTCAAAAGTCTCTCTCTTGCTTTGAAAAAGGGCTCGTGCCCAAAACGTCACCACCTTCTTTCCCACAGCAATTAGCACATCTCACAACATTTGAGAAAATTAAATTTGCTTGATGTTGACAATGGATTGTGAAGGTTAGAAAGTAAAAAAAGACAAAAACAAAACATATATATATATATATATACCATACTGTATTTACAAGCAAAAGTACCTGTCCTCACTGAAGAGAAAAGTTTAAGTTAATCAATCAATTTAAATTACTTTATGGACATTAAAAAGGTTAATTGTGTTGCACTCTTGATTTCACTCTGAACCAAATCTCTGAGCTACGTGTGCCGCCCACCATGAAATGGTGGTGTAACATCGGGTGGCAGAGGTTCAATTTGTCTAAAAAGAGGGAAAATATATCTGTTTTAAATTGTGTTATTCCATGAAGATCTGTATTAAACCTACTTCATACCAGATGTTCATGTTGATTTTAAAGATTACTGGAAGGGACAATAAAGTGTCTGACTATATTGCATTAAGAAAAGTGAAATGAAAATGCAAAACAACCAATCAGAAGCTTTTCAATCAAAGTGTGGGAAGCGGCCGCCATAAACGGGAGACCAACTATTAAATGTAAGTTTATTTTGGACCTTTTTGAAGTTTATTATTAAATTTTATTTTTAGGTCACAATGATAAATGGAGGTTTTGTTTGATTTAACAATCGCCTTGCATTGCAATCTTTGCCTGGTGTTGGCTTAACGGTTAAGGTGGCTGGCTTGATATCTTAGGGTCTTTGGTTCACATCCCTGTCGTTCTGTTGAAATAACACCAGGTGGGTTGAGTCAACCTGTTATCGTTCTGAGGTCGGCAAAATGAGTACCAGCTTACTCGTAACCGGGGCACTGCATTAGCGGCACAGCCACACTTTTAGAAATGATGCAGCCCACATCCACAGGCTGCATACGAAACAACAACCACTGCAATCTATGTTCAAAGACTTTCAGTATAGGTTACTGTTATTAACAATGCTGACATGGTTTGTTCAACTTTGTGATAATGTTCAGGTCATATCTTAATACAATGTTGAACAAACTGATTCCATGTTGTGTTCATATGTTTAAAATGTATCTCGTTTGGTATCATCCTCTTCTTCTGGTTGAATGTTGAGCTTTGCCTGCGTGCGCAGCTTTTCTAACACAGCATGGGAAGCGGCTGCCAGAAATGGGAGACAGACGATCGCACAAACCGACGTCACAGTTCACAATTTTTAGTCGATACTTTGATGGTTCGCCAAGCATAATCACTGTATGAACCATGTACCTTGTCGTAATCCCATTGGAATCCATCAAATGTGGGCAACAGTTTTCTCTTCACACCCAAAAACCTGGCTGTCAGTGGTGTGATAATCAGCAAACTTACAAGAACAAACTTCAAATCCACCATTGTGCCTGCACACAACACAATAATACAACACACACACACACACACACACACACACCTAATATTAACCCTAAGCTGCCTTATCCAATGCCATGGGGACTTTCAAAAAGTTATATGAACAAGACATACACAATTGTCCAAGACAAGCCGAAGATGTACATCAAGCTTGAATATGAAAAAAATAACTGAAAAAGACATTAATACATTTTATAACTAGCATAGTGCTCGGTAAAGTGAATACCTCCGCCAGGCTGAACAGTTTCAAGTTTCAAGTTTATTTCCACATTCATCAATAAAATACAAAAATGAGTAATAAAGACAATATGAATATGAAGTGACGTGGAGGAGTCCATGTTAAAAGCCAGGCTTGTATTATATAGACCACCATTTCATAGATATAAGTGAAATATATACATGTATTCGATACATTTGGACTTGTAAGAGAGAGCAGAGAGAGAGAAAGAGACAGAGAGACAGAGAGAGAGAGAGAGAGACACAGAGACACAGAGACACAGTAAATACAATATAAATTTCACCATTATCTTGAAATTATCTTATCTTACTTGGAATACTGGTGAATAGAATACGATTATCTATACGTCAGCTCTATATTTCTTCAAGAGTACTAATTTCAATTTACTTTTAAACGATAAAGGCTGGGAGATTATTTCAGATTCAAGTCTCATGGATTCCAAAATTTGGGTCCTGCAAGAACTAACGTTTTCTTTGCAGAATTTGTTCTCACTTGTGGGAGAGCGAGTATCCTGTTTTGTCTTGTAGCGTAAATGTGGACTTGATAATTTTTGGTAAACAATTGCATGAAGTTACTCGGTAATTCTTGTTGATCTCGCTGGAACATAAGGGTTCCCAACTGATATAAATACAATTCATTTATCTTTAAAATTATGTTTTCAAAAAATTAATCGTTTGTTTGAGATCGATAGCCTTTGTTGCAAATAAGTCTCATTACACTTTTGTGAATCATTAAAATCTTATCTATCTGCAGCTTTAAATAATTTCCCAAGCAAGTAAACAATAATTCAGTCTAGACAAGATCAGAGTAGAATACAATGAAAGAAGTATTTCTTTCAGGAAAATGTTTAACTTATTAATGATGAGAAATATTCGAGAAATATTTTTGCACAAGTTATTCACATGCATTGTCCATGACAACTTTTCATCAATTACAACACCAAGAAATGTGGTGGTCTCTACTTTGCATAAACATTTTTTGTGAATAAGAATGGGTCCTGGAAGCATGAAGATAGTGTTACCAAAGACCATGTAGTTGGTTTTATTTAAGTTTAATGAGAGCTTATGAGCCATTCGTCATCCATTCTAAATCACCTTTTAGTTGAGTATTGACTGTTTCAACTCGAATGTATGGATCTGGGTGAAGAAAAAGAAATTTGAGTCATCAGCAAACAATATGAATGACAATATATTGGAGGATTTATAAAAATCATTAATATAAATAATGAACAGAGGCCCTAAATAGAGCCCTGTGGGACACCACATGTGACCAGTTTATGGCTCCATTCGTTGTTATTTAGCACAGTAAACTTTTTTTTATTTGTGAGGTAGTTCTCAAATCATTCGAAGGCCTTGCCTCTAATTCCATAGTACGATAATTTATGCAGAAGAATGTTATGATTAATGGGATCAAAAGCCTTGGAGAAGTCAAGGAAAATACCGATGGGATGAGAATGATGATCAGTGGTACTTACAACCTTATCAATGGACGCAAATTCATTATGGAGTACTGCTCTCCACTCTGGGCTGGTGCACCCGGCTCTCACCTTTCTCGGCTTCATGCTGTGGAAACCTAGGCATTTTGGATAATTGGTATTTCCTGTGATGAGGCTGTCTTTGGGTCAATCACTCTCTCACTGCAGGCAGGTCAGTGGTCTTTCTGTCTTCTACCAATTCCTCTCTGGCCTGCCCCCCTCACCCCCACCCCCGCTCTGTCTGAGATATGGCCCCCCCATATTTCCGCAGGGCACTCAAGGTCTGCTAGCAACCCCATTCTGGTAAAACTACCAAAATCACGAATCACTGCTCACCTTCACTCTTTCATTCCTCTTTTTCCCCACTATTATTATTATTCCCCACATTCCTCTATTATATACATATATATATATATATTTTTTTTTTTTTTCAAGAATTTCAGAGAAAGTTATTAATAATGAAATTGGGTGGTAATTGCAGACCTCTTGAGAGTTGCCCTTTTTAAGAATAGGAACCATTTTGGTGGTTTTCATTTTGTCAGGTATAACTCCAGAGGTGAGAGACAAATTAAATATGTGGTAACAGAACTGTAATTTCAGGAAGTATATGTTTAACCGGGACATTATTCATTCCATCATGTCCTGTATGCCTGGTGTTGGCTTAATGGTTAGTTAGGGTGGTGGGCTTGGGATCCTAGGGTCCTGAGTTCAAATCCCACTCAGCTGTTGAATTAATACCAGGTGGGGTTAACTTGGCTTATCATCCTTCTGAGGTCAGCAAAATGAGTGCCAACATGCTGGTATCCTGTGTCGGAGTGGCGACCCATCCAGCATTGTGTCCGATAGCCAAGGAGACTGCTTTGGCAGCACCAACGCTCTGCACAGAGTATGGAACTGATGAATGGATGGATGGATTGATCATGACCTGTGCTCTTTTTGTTTTTGAAATGACTTACAATATCCTTAATTTCATCTGCATGAGTTCGAAAATTAACTAATTTTGAATTTGTATTGGGATGTTTATCCACAAAATCAGTAAAAATTATGTTTGGAACAGGAATACTCTTGGCTAAATTTTGTCCAATGTCTACAAAATAATCATTGAAATGTTCGACAATAACATTTTTTATCCTCAACTTGAACATTATTTATCTTAAGTTTAACTGAAATATTTTTCTTACTATTACTCATAACTCCATTTTTGATTTTCTAAGTGCCCTTAATATCATATTTATTCTCATGTATCTGCTTTTAGAAACAATCTCTTTTTACATTTCTTAAAAGTTTTGTTTCAGTACATTTTTATAGTTTGTGTATTTACACCACGTTTGTTAAATGGGGTTTAATTTATATTTGTAATATAACTTATTTTTTCGATTTATTGATCTCAATCAAGATTTTGTGATCCATGGAAATCTTGGAACTTTCCTATAATTTGAGGATTTCAACATCTGTTGAGGGATTGTTTCATCTTAAATATTAGTTCATATTTCCATCAACTTATCAAAAAATGTATTACTATCTTGCAGAACTAAGACCTCAAACCAATCAATTATACTTAGAATTTTTTGAATTTATTAACATTTTCAGAAGTCAAATTACGAGTTAGTTTACTAATAGTAGATTTAGGGCAAGATATGAAATCAGGTATTTGGGAAAAGACTGGAAAATGGTCCGTAATGTCTGATCGGACAATTCCTGCTTCAGGAAGTGGATAAACATTCGTCAAAATATTATCAATCAATGTAGTCGATTGTTCAGTCATTCGTGTTGGTCTGCCATTAATTGGAATAAATGAAGTTGCCACTATTACATCCAAAAACTCTTGTGAAAAAGAGTTTTGATGACAACAAAGAAAGTTAACATTTAAATCACCCATCAAAAAGCAGTGTTTGTGTGTAAATATATGATTTGAGAAAAGAACTTGAAATTCTTCGAATAATTTATTTTGATTTGAGCCAAGTGGTTTGTAGATAACACCGATCAATATTCCTTTTTTAACCAGGATTAAGGATTTCTATTAAAAAAAAATCGTTTCTAGTACAGGAGTCATACAATTTAACTCAGAAAGTAGCTTAAAATCATAATTTAAAGAAATGAACAATGCAACTCCACCTCCTCCAGTTAGCCGATCATTTGTTATTAATTTAAAACATGGCAATGAAAAAAAGAGAACATGGTTTATCATGGAGCCATGTCTCTGATAAACCAATAACAGAAGTTTTTAGGTTTGTTTTTTCTAAAAGCAGACTCAAATTTCCAATTTTTTTTCTCATACTTCTTATGTTTACATGTAATAAAGTAAAAAACATTTCGTTCATGGGACAAATTTTTTTGAGAACTGATTCTCCATATGATAGTGGATGGATGTATTTGATACTGTATCATTTAGACCAAAACTACAATCAAATTCAGCCTGGTTGTTATTAAAAGACACAGTGATCTCATCAGGAAATTTACAATTTTCACTGACATGAATTTTATCCAAGTTCAGGGTTTGTATCCCACTGCGAGGCTGGTTGTGCATCCAGACCTTACCCAATCTCTCAATTGCGAAGAATCACTCAGAAAAATCAAAAACTTTCTAAAGTTTTTCAAATCACTGAAAAAAATAAAAATAAAAGACGGAATGCCTAAACTCCGTATTTGCTTCTAAATCTTGTGTCCCAAAACCATCGCTTTCTGCACCCAGCTGACCCAGTTGCACCCAACTGTTCCTGGACTCTGGGTCCTTTTCTCCTGACAAGGCGGAGAGCTTGCTGTGAAACCTCGACTCTGATTCTGCAACCGGTCCAGACGGCATCAGCCCACGTGTCCTAAAAACCTGCTCTGCTGCTCTTGCTTACCCTCTCTCTGTTCTATTCACCCTCTCATTTGCTCAAGGACATCTGCCATCTGCTTTGATAATCAGCAAACATGACCCCTCTGCATAAAAAGGTGCAAAAACAGATCCCTGCAACTGCAGACCAATCAGCCTTCGACCAATCATCAGCAAGATTATGAAATCCATCATCGCTTCAGACATTAATTCCTTCCTCTTCTCCAACGGCTTGATTTCTGATCATGAATTTGGATTCAGACCAGGTCACTCTATCCTGGATATGTGCCTCTGCTCTCCCAACAATGGATGGAGATCCTCAATGCCAGACATGAAATCAGAGCCATACCCCTCGACATATCGCGTGCTTTCGATATGGTCTGACACCCTGCCCTGCTCACCAAACTCTCTTTCTATGGTATCCAAGGATATCTCCACTCATGGTTCGCAGACTTTCTCTCCTGTAGAAGCCAACATGTGGCCCTTAATGGAGTTCTCTCATCCCATCTTCCTGTCCAGGCTGGAGTTCCTCAAGGCAGTGTTCCTGGCCCTCTTCTTTTTCTGGTTTTCATCAATGATCTCTCTGACTCTCTGGAAAATCCTCTTTATCTCTTTGCTGATGACTCCACCCTCTGCCGAACCATCTGTCTTCCCTCAGATCGGCAAGCAGCAGCCTCTTCACTCACTGCAGATATGGATAAAAATCACAAACTGGTCCAACACGTGGAACATGTCTTTCAACCCTGACAAATCTCACACTCTCACTCTGTCTTTCTGTTTCTCCGAAAGGACCGCCTGGAACCCACCCACCCCCCCCCCATCAACTTTCTCAACAATCCTCTTGAATCAGTCCTTTCATTCAAGTTTCTGGGTCTCACTATCTGGCATGATCTTTCCTGGGAAAGCTACATTTCCAAACTGGCCTCAAAAGCCAGTCGCCGACTGGGTATCCTCTGTCGTGCAAAGTCCTTCCTTGGCACACCTGAGCTCCTGACCACATACAAAGCTTTCCTCTGCAGCCTGATGTAGTACTGGTCTACCCTCTTGGCTGGTGCTCCCGCCTCTCACTTTTCTCGGCTTCACGTTGTGGAAACCAAGGCATTTAGGATCATTGGTATCTCCCGCGATGAGCTGGTCTGTGGGTCGCTCACTCTCTCACGGCCGGCAGGTTGGTGGTCTTTCTGTCTTCTACCATCGCCATTCTGGCCTTGCCTTCTTGTTCTGTCTGAGAAATGTTCTCCTCCCCCACCCCCCCCAATATTCAGCAGGGCGATCAAGATCCACCAGCAACCCCTTCTGGTAAAACTACCAAAATCAGGAATCACTGCTCACCTTCACTCTTTTATTCCTCTTTTTCCCCACCTTTGGAACAAATTCCACACACCTCTTCAATCACACTCTTCCCTCCAGGTCTTCAAAACAGCTGTTCACCACCCATCTCTTATCTCCCCCATCATCCATGACTTTTACCCAGCTAATCACCCAAATATACTCTTCAATTCCTCTTCCTTCCTGAAAGTCCCTGTCGTATAAGGACCTGAAAGTCCCTATACCATCCATCTTGTTTACCCATGTACCCCGCCCCATCCTCTCCCTTCCACAGATCTCATGTCTCTGTTCCACAGTTTTTTCCTTCCCTCTCCCACCCCACTCTCTCCTTTCTCCCTTGTTGTACATTCTGTGTGCTAGCTCTCATACGAGCTTCGACATTGTATACAATTTTTTTTTTAACTTCTCGGATCCGGATGCGGATCATGACCAAAATCGAATCAATTTGTCATTGTCACACTCCCAACTTGTCCACCTAGTTTCGTCCAAATCCATCCATAATTTGAGAGTATCCTGCTCACAAGACAGGCAGACAGACAGGGGTGAAAACAACCTTTGTCCACCTTTGTCGGCAGAGGTAATTACAAGAACAGTACTTAGATGTTAAAAAATTAAGTAATCCCACCCCCCCCCCCCCCCCCCCCTGACGTTTATTCGTACTACGAATATACCCTTGCAGTATCTCTTTGTGGAACCACTTTGAATGGTCATCGTAGGTCACATTCGACTGTAATTGCACCCATCATGGGTACAGAAAAAAAAAAAAAAACAGTCGGTCACAAAGGACAAGAAGTCCAGCCTGAGATTTGACGTGAACCCTATCTCTTGCAATACCTCGGGCTGGTGCCTTCATGTTCTGGGCGGATTATATAATTCCCTGTATGAGTCGAGCGTCGATTTGACCATATTATTCCATCATTAATATTATTCCATGGTCTATAACCGTTGTGTCGACCTCATCCTGCTTTTACTTTGCAACTGGTCACTGGCTTTGACACCAATACAATTTTTTATTACGGACCCTAAGCATCAAAAAGCTAGATCTATCGAACAAAGTATGAAATGGAGCACCTCGCCACCATTAGAACATTAAATCAGATTTGGCAATAAATGTGAATTGTTGCTCCCAGCTTGATGACAGAAGACACCTTTTGCATTTTTGCCAACTCCATCCCTACGCCGTTTTGAATCCCCATGTGGGTACGGACAACTTGATAATGGTAATGATACTCCTTTAGCTGGAGATCAGATCAGTTACAATTGCCTGCAGATTGCAGGTGTGCATTTACTCGATTATATAATCTGGTTGAAGGTATAATGATAATTTCAATCAACATCAAAGCTTTAAAAAGAAAAAAACAGAAATCCTTACCTGCTGTGTAAGCCCAGATAATTGTTTGTTGCAAAAACTCTTCAACGGTGTGATGGGATTTCTGTTTGATTACACAGCGAATTATTTTATGGCAGATTACAGCACCATCTGGAACCTTGGACCTGACGTTCTAATTGTTTCAACTCAGGTGCAAAGTTTGTTGTTTTTGGCTGGCAGGATAGCTTGGAGGTATGCGCACTCACCTGAGCTGTGTCGCTTGGGTTCAAATCTAGACCAAGCTACAAATTGTCATCCTGGTGTTTCGACTGCAGGGCGAGGCATTCAGGAACGGAAGTACCTTCCATCTCTCATTGATTGGAAGGATGTTAATCAAGAGGACCCATCTGCCAACAGTGGTCACTGAAGGACGTTAATTAAATAACCCAAGTGTTTCACCAAGAGTGGGCGAGTTACCGCCGGCACCCTGAACAAATTTCAAATTCCTCCCCAAACAGCTCCAGTCAAACGTCCCGACTGTTCGTGAAAGATTTGGGCCAAAAACCTTCACCCCGGCCAATTGCAGAACATGTGGGAATAATTGGGGCGTTAAATTGGAGAAAGCTTCATGTGGGAAATTGGAGAAAGTTTGTTGCTTGTGTTTATGGGATGGTGCAATTCCTAACCCTAACCCTTACAACAACACACAAAATAACATCACTGCAGAACTCTTCTAAATTGATAATCGCAATCAATGAACTTGCATTGTACAAATTCAACGCAACTTATTAATTAAGCTAGAGCTCTTGAGCTTTAGGGACAATGCAATATCAACTAGAACGACAATCGGTAGAGCGCATACCTCAACCAGGTTGATTGGTTTACGTTTTGTATCCCACTGATAGGCTGGATCTGGATCCGGATCTTCATCAAATCGAATCGGTTTGTTCTCGTCATCGACCCGACTCATCCACCGAGTTTTGTCATGATCCCCATCTCTCTCTCAATGGTGAAGAATCACTTGTAATTTTAAAAACGTCTCGTATCCAGATCCAGATCTTCACCAAAATCAAATCAATTCTGCCTTGTGACACACCCGACCCATCCACTAAGTTCCGTCCGAATCCGTGCATAACTTTTTGAGATATCGTGCTCACAGTCAAACAAACAGACAAGGGTGAAAACATAACCTTCCAGAAACTCAAGTCACTGCAAAGTGCAAACTAGGGAGTTCATGGAGCACCTTACACCACACAGTCTTGAGAAAAGGTATATGGGAAGGTTCTTTTGAATTCTTGCCTTGCGCATGTGCAATCGGGACAAATTCAGAGCCAAAGTACTGATAATCTACAGGTTCGTTTTCCGATTTGTTTTAAAAGATAACATTCAGTTGAAATCAGGTTGTTCCTCAATTATAAACTGACATTTATAGACACACAGACAGACACTGTGAACCAAATGCTTAACCCCACTTTTTGCTTCACGCAACCAGGGCACCGAGTCGGATTGCTTTTCCAAAGGTTCCAAAGTTGAAACGCAAACGGTGTCGGTTTGTAACATCAACAAAGCACAGTGAATGGCAAACAAAAGGGTAGCTTCAGTAAAAACAAGGTCGAAAATCTCGATTCCAGAAATCCAAGTCACAAATCGATGTGAAATTCCAAAATACAAAACATGAAAACAAGGGTTATTCCTTTCATTCTGAGAGTGATGAAATCCCTTCCTTCCTCACCTGGAATTTGGTACAACTGTTGATTGATCAAAGTCCATCGTTTGACTTTTAAAAAGTTTTTCTACAAACAATTTTAATCCGAAGCTAAAGACAATAACCCTTACTTATTATTATTCTCCTTCCATATCTAAACTATGACCGTGCTGATGAACTTATCTATCTATATCTGCATCGTTTTCGAGTTTGTTGGATCACGTGCGATGCTGTATGAGATCACGTGTGATGGTGTGCACTGGTTGTGTGTAATTTGCAAGGAAAAGGTCACCTGTCAATCACCATACATGATAGACATTGCTGGTGAAAGTCCATCTGACTACATCAAAGGAAATACGAGTCTTTAACCTGCGAGAAATCTTTTGTGTCGTGCGCCTCGAAGGTTGATGAATTAATTAATTCTGTTGGAGGTGGTCGCTCTGTGACACGACCATCGAAGTCTCTTATTCTCCCGATTGTCACTGTGTGCATGTGTTACTGGTCAGGAACCACTTTCATCATCCCTTGAGCAATGTTGAGGGAGTTTGGATTTACCAGTTTTTGGATGCCACCATAAAACAAATTTTGCAAGCTGTTTGAAGTAGCAACTGTAATAATCCATCGCTTCTACAACCTGGATTTGAACCAATTTGCACTACAATTCATCCTAAACTAACATCATTGTGGAAGCAGTAGGATCCCCCACATCTCACAAAAGGAAGGATAGCTCATGAATTTCAGCTTGGAATGTGCTGACCTCCTGCTGAAGCTGGCCGTTCCATTTACCATTAAACATGAATGGGACTCCATTTTATATTTATGAAAAGAGTTGGGACATTGCATGCTGGTCCCACTGGCTAACCTCCACCCCCTCCCCTTTCATACACATTTCCTGCTTTAATCTGTGGGGGCAAAACATCAGTGCCACTGCCACCTCATCATCAATGACAACCAATCATATCGCTTTGAAAATGGATGGTGCTAAAATGTGAGGCTGACACTCGACTGTCGGTGGCAATTGATGACTGAGCAGCGACGAGTAGGAGGGTGTCATGGGGACAGAAAAGCATGACAGCAATGTTGTGTGGAGCCACCACAGGTGTACATCTTGGTGGTAGTAGAAAATAATCATGACAATATGTGATACCTGATGAGGGGTTGGCTAGATGACCATATTATTGATTTTTTTGTGGAGTAGGTAAGGGCAAGTGGAGAAGGGTTCCGTGCCAATTTTACACGGCCATGGGAAAAAATTGGTCCAATGTGAATAGTGTTATGAATTACGGTCGCCCGGCGTGCGATCGGTCACGTAACTCAAATCGCGACCGCGTCGCCCACCGGAACGGACAATTCAGTCGTGACCCTCCTTGGAACTACCGCAGGAGCTAGTCACGGTGGGTCTTTCGACCACCCACAATC
>CM068957.1:55983252-56005075 GCA_035128595.1 Eptatretus atami | reverse complement strand
GCAGGATAATGCTTGGAGGTGCCAAGTTTGGAGATGCCCAGCATGTATGAATTAAGTCGTGGGTACGGCGATCAAATGCGTGGGTACGGCAACCCCTCAAGAAAAGACTGATCTGATGTTTCAGATCGTTCTTTTCTTGAGGGGGATTATATTTACCCAGGTAGACGGGATAAGGGTATCCATAGCCTGTTTGACGAGGCTCTCGTCGGTTGCCTGTCTCCTCTTCCTTTTGATACACTCTAACGTATGCCCAGGAATTGCTCCCTCTTGTGCTTCGTTCACGTTTTTACACCCATCCCACACCAGTTGGGCTTCCTGTTAACCCAATATCAAATGCCTCATCATCCCAACGTGGTTTTACCCTGACGGGGACATTATCCACATGGAAAATGATGGGGTGGGCCAAATGTCCGTGCACCCACAGTCCCTAAACGAGCAGACATATGCTGCGTACTCTAAAAAGCAAGAAAGAAATCCGATATCCCATAGCCCTCTTCTTCGTCGTGTTTTTTTTGCTGAAACATATGGGGTTTGGTGTGGTAAATCGGCTGCAATACACACGGCATTTTGCCATGCTCACATGGTTGCAGCCCGGCCCCACCGCCACTGTCCTCTGTCAAAGGGATCGTTACTTGCTGATGCACCCACCGATCCTGGTCTTTCTGCATCACTGGACCGATATGCATCTCATTGGAGTCTTCATGTCCAGACTTTCAAACCCATTACCACCGTATTTCTATTTCTGTTGTGAATTCCAACTTCTTTCATCTCATGTTTTTTTTTTAAGTTTGGAAATCCTAATTATATCACTTGCTTTTGCTTCCTCAGAATATAACCATGATTTATTTTTTGGGTTGCCAATTGTATTTAACTGATCTGATTTCCTCTTGGATGCCCGCCATTCATAAAACCTAATGACAGGGTGTTGGCCAACAGAAGAGGTCACCAGACTCACAGAGGTTGGGGGTTTTAAATCTAGGTGAATGCCATAGCATTGATGACACAGATTTGAAGGTTCAGGAGCCCTTATCTCAAGAGAATTACAGTCCTAGGTGGTTGGGTTGGCAGGATAGCCGAGAGGCACGTGTCCTCACCTTTGAGCTGTCTAGCCTGGGTTTGATTCTCGACCCTGCTCTAAAGTATCACCTTGGTGTTTGTTAGATGAGGCGAGGCATCGATGTGTGTGCCAACCTGAGGATGGACGTTAATCTGGATATCCCGTCTACTAACATCAGTTGATGGGCGTTATACCTCACATGGTGTCTTTTGCGAAGAGTAGACAATTTATCGCTATAACCATGAACAAATTCCAAATTCCTGCCAAAACTATGGTATCAAGTGCTCTGGTCTTCTTGCTTCTTGCTATTTCTGAGTGTTGTTGTTGTGTGGGTTGTAGTTCCCACAATATAAATAAATACATGCTCCAAGGTGTTAATGTGTCACATGTGAACAGCCATTATCATCTACGAAGGGCAAACAATTAATACCATGTGGTTATTGAATTGTCAATAAAAACCAAGCTGCCTTGTTAAGGAATCTATCTGCCCTACCATGGTCTTGAGCTATATGCAACACCATGCCATCCTTTATGGTTGGCTCCCAAAGTCTTTTCCAGAGCCACCCAAAATTCCCATAAATAAAATCAAAAAAATTACAATCATCTTACTTATGATTGCATTATGAAAACTAGGCCTTACAGTCAGCAAGAGGAGGTCCAAAAGGTCGAGCCATTAGATATCTTTATGACAGTACAGCAAAAAGAAACAAATGTCTGACACTGAAGAGAGACAGGTGGTTACGTTGTGCGGAAGAATCCATGTGTAAGAAAGTTTATTGAAATTTCAGTCATAGATTATAAGCTTGGTGCAAACAGTTAAATTACCATGATACGACACACGGCACAAAACTCACAAGTTAATCATGCCAGTAGGTAAATAGAAAAGAATTGTAAACTGAGGTTTGCTCTGCATAAATAACTGAAAAGGCACAAATAAATCAATATTACACAAAACAAAGGCATCATCTGAAGTGTTTAGCACAATAATAATATAACAATAAAATTTGATTTATAAACAGGTGTTTGTACTCAAGTAAACCTGACATTTTGAATTCAGAATAAAAGTAGAAACGATTGTTGTTAAAGACAATACAAAACCACGACGAAGCATTGAACAATGCAGAGCCTCGCCAAGGGGGTATATAGATTACAGTAGATCTGAGAACGGATGATCTATGTGAAAGTAGATCTGCGCACGCACACACACACACACACGCACACACACACACACACACGCACACACACACGCGCACACACACACGCGCACACACACACACACACACACACACACACACACACACACAACACACACACACACACACACACCACACACACACACACACACACACACACACACACACACACAGATCCCAAATTCAAAAGCATCTACCGTCCCTTCAGGAAGGTGTGAGACTAATGATATTTTCTGTTACGATTCAAATACGCCATAAGCATCTCGGGACAAGCATGGACAGGGTTCGACTCGATTTCAAATGTACTTTTCCGCATCTAGTCTTATTTACATCCAGACGGCTGACGATTCGAAAAGCAGTTTAAATATACACTCGCTTGGCTAAGTAGATACTTATGTGCTGTACTAGGTATTAACACATCGTAATCACATAAGTTTCAAACAAATAGAAAGGGGTTAAAAAAAAAATCCAATTTTTCAGCCAAAAACTTTCACCAAAACACTCAAAAATCAACAAACCGTATTGTAACCTCAAAACGTGGCATTGTTCACATTAAACACATACATAAGTTTGGAATATTGAAAACCAAAGCACTCAGCATTCTGTCTGGACAAGCTTCGTCAACAAAAACTTTCGGTGGTTAAAAATGAAAACGCGTTTATTTTATAATGTATAAACATGGCACAAATAGTGCACTGAACTACTCGAGTTCCGAAAATACTTAATGCCTTCCTTAGTGCAAAGTATTGGGGAAAACATTGGGACCATTCGCAGTGGATATAACAGGGGAAGTTCTGTTACTGGGGGGGGGGGGATTGTCGGAATGTCGATTACATTAGCTCTTAGCATCTTACCTAGCAAAGGTGACGACTGTAGAATGTAAACAAGAAAGAACGTCGCTGCTAACACAGAGGGGGGATGAGTGGAGGGGATAGACAAATGAGATGAATTAAGTCGTCAGCAGTGAGAAAGGAATTGGGGTTGTAGGTCAGTGGTGCTGAATAACTGTGGTCCACGTATCGTGAGCACACAATCTTTCCCCGCTCGTGCAAATGGGTCCTATATGTGGAATCGGTTTGTTTCATTTGTCAACCAATTACCCTGTTAATCCGATCTTTTACCCCACTCCTTTTATCCCACTTTATCCTAATCTGGTACCTTGCCAACTCTTTGGTGCCTGAATCGTTCACAGCTTCTCTGGCTTGTGATTTTTCTGCTTTTACCTTATGTCTGTCCGCTCTCGCTCTGTCGGTCAGATAAACAGCGAAATGGTGTCACCACAAAGCAAGTAACCTCAGGTTGCCATTATCTCCTCTGTACCCTGCCAGACAAATGTCACAGCTGGGTCTGCATATTGTAGATCAAGATCCATCAAAGATAAGACAGAAACTCCAAGGTAGAGAAATGTTCCAGGACTTGACTATCAGTATGCAAATTGTCAATGGAAATAAGTATCATAAATAATAAACACTGATTTTGTATTAACACTGATGTTTTCACTTGATTGCTTCCCCTAACCCCTTCCTTCCTCTCTCCATATGTATGTAAACCTCTTCAGTCCATATCGACTTGACTACTTTCTTCCATGCCTATCTTAATTCCCTGACAAAAGCAACTAGAAAAGCAAAAGCAAAAGAACTAGAAAATGCCAATTATTCTAGATTGTTCTGAAGACTTTAGCCACG
Source organism: Eptatretus atami (assembly GCA_035128595.1). Taxonomy (NCBI): domain Eukaryota; kingdom Metazoa; phylum Chordata; class Myxini; order Myxiniformes; family Myxinidae; genus Eptatretus; species Eptatretus atami. Next base: position 56,001,140 of record CM068957.1, on the reverse strand, counting down.
TCACACAGCCCTACCCGTGCACTAGGTCTGGACAATATGTAATCATATTACAAGCAAGAAACATTGATTGTGTGCTTGTGTGTTTGAAGTACCATTACCCTCATAGTGAAACACAATGGATGATATGTTGTGATGCTTTCCACATAAATTTGATGCTGTGCCGGCACAACACATGCAATTAAAGTCATCAATTCAATAAATTCCAAGTTTTGCAGCTAAAAAGAGTATCAACAAGTATTTTGAGGATGATGAAAGTGTTAAACAACAAGGGAAGGTAAGGTTGGCAGGTAGAAGAGAAAAATAGGGAAATAGATCAGGATTGTGTGGGCAGTGAGCTACAAGCTTTGGGTTAGATGGAACAGCCGGTTTAAATAGAGGTGGAATATCCCACCCAAGTGTGAAAAGGGGATCATGAATTTTGTTAATGCAAAGGTTAGGAAGAACAGTCTGAAAACTGAAGAATCCTGGATCAACTTCAACTGTAATGGAAAATGAGTGCTTGAGTAGCTGCATTCCAATAATGATGACACCACCAGAAGGCATTTTTAATACCCATCAGGTATACATTCTTGAATCAATAATATTAATAATAATATTAATAATAATAATAATGATAAAAAATTATTATTCCAGAGCAGGCCTGGGTTACTTAGAAGTGCCAATGATGTGTTTGTTGAATGAGTCAAAAGTTATCATCATAACCATAATTATTATGTACCATGCTCGCAGAGCTTTGGAGCTGCCTAATGAGTTACTAGGAAATATTTTCCTGGTCGGGACTTAGAAAATCGTAGCAGGAATTTGTAATTTGTTCAAGTTGCGGGTGATAGCTCGCCTATTCTTCACGAAAGACACCGTGGGATCTTTAGCACCCACCAACTAATGCCAGCAGACAGGAAGTTAACAGAACACACTGTTCAATGTAGTGATGGTACTATGTATGCAGTCAAGATCTACGGTGATTTCATTTCTTTGTTTGATTTTAAAAATTGAGGGAAAACTGTTCTGAAAAAAAAAATAGGCAAAATTACAATTTATTTTAAGATTAATAAAAATAACATCGTTTTTAATTGCTTATTTGTTTTAATTTATTTTGATGAACTGATAGTGCGATTTTAAACAAGCTCATGAGATAAAGAAATTCCACTTTTTTCAACTCAACACCATCCGTAGTTAAGGAAAACTAGTGCAGTGAACATTTAACATTAAATTAACTAGGTAAACACAAACCTTCACTTGCACAGTGTTGTAGACATCAGGCTTTATTACTGAGGCCTACGACACTGTGCAAGTCAAAGTTAGAAGTGGGGAGCAGGTGCACTATCCCTCCTCCCTCGCCCCTCCCAAACAGAGCAAATGAGTTATGTGTTCACATCGTTGTTTGAGTTTCTAATTCAACTTTAAAAACAAGCAACAAGAAGACAGAGAAGAAGAGGAAAATATGAAAAAGAGAAGAATAAAAGAAGGAAAACAGGGTGTTTATTAAACCACCAATTTCAAACACAATAAATCTCAGAATTTGAGCAAATGAAACAATCCAGTTAAAATAATGGACATATGGTACTAATGTCATGAGAATAAAAATAATTACAGAATAAGATTAGCATTTGAACAGAATAACCCATGTAATTGATATAAATCATTATTAAACCTTAACAAGCAGGAAAAATCATTACACATAGGAATAGTAAGAATATAAGTTAAAAAATTGGAGTGGATGGGTAATCTGCACCTTGTGCTGCAGAGCAGAGGGTAAGAAGAAGACACGAGAAGGAAAGAAGACAAGGTAAAGAAGAAAAAAGAAGAGGAAGAAGATGGAAAGGAGAACAATTTTCTGCAGCATTTTCCATATCAAATGTCCCAAAGCAAATCTTAGAAAGTCTTTCTTTCCCTGCTTGACGTACTCGTTTCTGGAGCTGTCTCTCCTGAGTCTGTCGTGTCGAGCTCTTCTCGAAAGGATTTGAAATCTACTGCCTACCACAACCTCATGGTCTCTTCCATTTCTACAACTGAGCTTTATTACACCCATTAAGACCCTCCTCCCACCCTTCTCCTACACTGTTTCTCCTTGTGCTGTAGTGCATACATTTCTTGTCGTCTCATTGTTGATTTCCCTTTGTTCCCTTTTGTCTGATCTATTTCCCCATGACATTTTGTTGCGCTCTTCCATGAACCTCGATACCTGGATATTAAAAAGGTTAGAATGAAAAGGAAAAATACATGAAGGATCCTTAGAGTACTGTATGTTCAAAAAACACATACCTCCCCAGGCCGAACAGTTTAAGTTTTGTATCCCACTGAGAGGCCGGATTTGCATCCGGACCTGAACCAAATCTAATCGGCTTGTTCTTGTCACCGACCCAACTCATCCACCAAGTTTCGTCCGAATCCATCACACTCATTTGTGCGCGTGCACGCACACACACACACACACACACACACACACACACACACACACACACACACTTGAGCTAGAATTAATATTTCTTTTTACAACACTTGGTACACAGCAGAGATGGCTGTGTTAAATTCAAATGCAAATTTCGAGCTGTATGCCCTCCACTCATACTCTACAGGCTGAATTGTACCTTCACTGGAAGTCATGAACAGTACCGTACAACAAAAGTAATAAAATAAGGAAATAGCAACTAAATTGGGAGCTACCCCTTTCAAAGCAATCTTAAACTTGGGTTAAATTTTCTGTGGGGGAGCGAGCTGGGCAAGAGGTGGGGAGGCCTATCAAATAAACCAACATGTCAAGCTTAGCAAGTCATATTTATTTCCTCGACGTTTGCATTAGGCCACAGTGTTAATCCTCATTCAAGCATTCTTGAAAATTAACAGATTGATTGCAAATTAAAAAAACTTAACGGAAAAATAAGAGACTCGGGAAGAAACACCCTTTTGTAGTTCCAATTTTCCTTTACCTTTGCAAAATGACCATTATGCACTTGGTCAAAAGATTCTACAGGAGGACGGGACATCACATGTAACCATCAGGTGTACATCATAGGTAATACATCAGGGGTACATTTCTGTTTGTGTTAAGCCTGTGCTGAAAAACGATACAAATCACAAACACTGTGTTTAAAAGCCCTCTGTACAAAGTATGACAGTAAAGTCAACGATTAATATTTATCTCACATTTCATTATGCACAACTCTCTGTATTTTATTAGCAGCGGGAGTGATGCTGGTTAGCCATTTTGGGCCATCTATTTACTGCACATGCAAAATGCCTGATTTTCAATCCATCCACAGGTGCACCTGCTCCTTCCCACCTCTATCGCTTTCACGTGACCCCATCACCTCTCAATCCTCGATGCCTCTTCCTTCTCCTCTCTTCCACTCATTCCTCCCCCACCCCAAATTAGAATACTCTCAATTTACCTCCACTCCCACACCCACCCACAGCTCTTGCATAAGTAATAGATAGCCCCTTTACAAGTAGCACTGATCAGCTTTGGATAACGTCACACGTTTTTCAAAATCTAAAGTTTTGTTTCTTCGCTATCTTATCTTTTCTCTTTTACTTGCAGCTATCTCGGTTTCTTCTGCACAGCACAATGTGCACATCAGGATGTTATTCACAAACCAGTTTATAATCAAAGTCGACACTGCAGTGAATAATCATGATAGCACAGAAGAAACAATCCCACCATGAAGATTTACATTCATCCCTTTTAGCGTTTTATCACCGTTTACATTCCCGAACACCTATTTCAGACAAATTTTGGTGTGAATTAATAAATTCTCTCATTGCACAAATTTTACATTGTTATTGTTATTATTAAAGGCCTCCAGTAGCTAAGGGCAGTGTTACGAATAATACGAATTACTATTCATCACCGATTCAAAAAAATACTGTGATCAACATTGTAAGCACGTAACACATGCAGCTCACAATTCCTGTGATTTCAAATTGCCCGGTAATCAGGTATGTAGCAGACTTCAGAAAGTTGAGTCCAAAAGTCCAAGTTGAAGAGTCTCAAATCAAAGTCAAAAACAAAACGTAAAAGAAGGTATTTATACAGAGAATTGGATGGATGGTTGTTGACAATATAAAAACGTATGGTTATGACTTATAAAGGTGTGGGAGTGGCACAACTTCAAACAGCCTTAAACAACAAAATCGAGAAGCATTGTTGATGTTGGGGTACATGGACATTAGCTGGACAGGTAGGAAACTTAGGTTTGGATGGGTGATAGTTTCCATGTATAGTGATTATGATGTATGTGAGAAGGTCTCATGCAAAGGGTGAATGTGCTCTATTCCTCACCCTACAACCGTCTTCATCCCAATGATCAAACCAAAATTTTTTAAAGAATGAAAGAACTAGAGAGTTCATTGAACACCTTACCCCATTACATGCAGGATGAGAAAAAGGACATGGGGAGGATCTTTTAAACTCTTGCTTTGCGTTTCTAAGCACAATCTATATTTCCTACGAGCGGCAATTTTGTCTGAATCTCTTTAATCCCCAACGCTGAGAGTGTGAGCGGAAAATTTGATTGGCCAAGATGGTGTAAAATTTTGTCCAAGTACTGCTAAAGCGAAGGGTTTTTGATGTGCCAACAAGGCGGTTTGTGTTATACAGTGTTCAAGTATATATTTCAATTGAAATAAAAATAAAGACTTTAAAGACTGTAGAACAACAACAAAAAAAACTATCAGAAGTTTACCACTGTTGATGCACCGTCTTTTCCACCACCTTATTTAACACATTACATTAATTATTTGTGCCTGCTGTTTGTATCTTTTATGACATTCTTAAAAACAGTATGTTTCTTGTTTGAATGATTTAAAATTTTATTTAATTGCCAAACAGGCAGACAGTAAAAAAAAAAATTACCTTACTCCTCTGTAAGCATGCACGCTCGGGAGTTAGACTCCGTACAATTTGCCAAATTCAGAGCCAAAGTACTGCACTGGACAGCTAAACTGCATGTTCGTGGTCTGATTCATGTTCCGATTCATGTTCTACAGTGTTCAAAATATGAAATTTGATTGTAATTAAGTTGTTGCTCAATCATAAATACTCTGATGTTGGCTTCACCGTTAAGGTGGCTGGCTTAGAGATCTTAGAGTCCTGAGTTTGAGGCCGTGTCTTCTACCATTTAAATAACACCAGGTGGGTTGACTCAGCATGTCATCCTTCTGAGGTGGGTGAAATGAGTATTAGTTTACTGGGGTAATAAGCCATTCAAGTATCCTGCATCAGAGTGGCGACCCATCCAGGACTGTGCTCCATAGCCAAATGAAACTGCCTGGGCAGCCCTCTGTGTCTCACAGCATGAAAGGAATGGTTATTATTATTTCAATCATGAATTAACGTCTATAGACAGACAAACAAAGTGAACTAATTGCTCAACCGGGATTTCGTTTCACGTGTGAAGTAAATATCCATATACTGGTACCTTATACCCCTCTATACCCAATGCTTCTAGGTACCTATCAAACTCAGAGCCAAAGTACCAAACTATCAAACTCAAATTTAAACCGATGTACTGTTTCTTCTGCTATGACCTTTCCAGGGAGACTTTCATACATTAACTACTCTCTGAGTGAAAGATCCCTCCCTTACTACCATCCTAACTCTCCTCTTCTTCACTCTAAGACTGTGGCCTCTGGTCCTGTTATTGTCTATTCTGCTGAAAACCTCGAACGCACTTATTTTGTCGATCTCTACCCCCTCATTACATTAAACATCTCTAACATATTCCTTCATATCATCTCCTACATGGTAATGTATAAAGTCTTGTCTCCTTCAGCTACTGCTGTTTGCTTAGTCCAACAACTTAATCCTTGTCGGTTACTTAGTCTTGTATGTAATATGTTTTTTTACAGCAAATAAACTTTGCCGGTCTGATGAGATCTCCCCCTGGAGAAAAATTTTGATGCGACAAACATATGCATTTGTGTTTTGACGAAATAATCACAAGGCTACATGGAAGTATGTTATCAATAAACTTTAGAAACAATGGATTTGGTAGCTCTTGAACCAGAAAGTCGAAATCTTAATCAGAGTCCAGCAAAAGAGAGATCCCAATCTGAATCGACCCAGGTGTTGTTACATCACTGTCAGGTGTGAGCATATATTTATATATATATATGCCAGGTGTGAGCATATATTTATATATATATTTTTTCTTTGAACTGAATTCATAACATCCATACCTCTTAAAACTCTGAAGAATAACAGAATTATCAAATAATTAATCGTACTTATACTGACACAATCGGCTTCAATACAGCATCAGGCTGTTATTCATAACCCAGTTTATAATCAAGCTAAATTTCAATTGTACTTATAAAATAAATTAGTCTGTTCGCTAAACAAAGCCTTCCTAAAGGCTAAGCGTGTTTACATTTATGGGATCAAGATCCAATATCTGCAGAACAATGGCACCTGGGGAATCATTAAACGAATTGCTTTTAGGATAAAGATAAACTTACTTTGGGAGGGACAAGTGAGCAGAGAAACTTGAGAATGTGGAAATTACGAGATGAAATTTGAAGAGGTCTTAACATGTGGTTCAGATAAAAACTGCCATGGATAAGGAACTTGCCAATTGCATATCCCCGAGGATGAAATAAAACAGTGGCTATCTGTATATTGTGAACACCCCAGGGAAAGAGAACGGTGTGCGGGCTGAATAATACAAAAATAATAAAATAATAAAATAAAGAGGGAATGAGGAAGGAGAAAAAGGAGAGAGTAGGTTAGGGGTGTGTTAGAGTGTGATGAGAAGGGAAAGAAGTTTGGGAGAGAGAAGTAATTGCAGGGAGAGGAAAGAAGATGGAGAGGAGGTGGAGTCAAAATAAATGTCATATTTCATTTCGGTTTTCTTAAGTAGAGAATTGTTTCAATTTTTGTAATTCCTTCAAAGTGCATCATTTTGAATATCTGAATCCCAATCAATGATAATGCATTTTCTCCATGATCACAAACCTTCCTTGCTTTATGACGTTGCAACAATGAATTGTGTCACAAAATCATTGAAACTCTCAAGTTTCAAAGGCGAAGTGACAAGTTACAAGTGAACTAAACCCATGCACTGCTGTGATTATTATTTTAAAAAACAAAAAAAGGAAAGAAAAATAATGAACGCAGAGCACAACTTAAAATAAAAATAGAAAAGAAATAATTAAAAGATGGAAGAACCAATTAACAAAAGGTTCTTCCAGAAGATATTCAGCTGCAAACAGCACCTGTGTGAAAATAAACAATGGAATACAAGAAGTGGAAACCAAAACAGGTCATACGATAGGATACCTGGATAGAATAACGTGAGAGGTGAACACACAGAAAGGTTTGTTTGAAGACCAAAGAGTTTGTTGCCTCTAAATACCAGCAACATATATCCTTTCCTGTCATCACCAAAGCCAAAGGAAGTGACACTAAGCTGCCGGAATCACAAAATCGTTGACTAACTTGCGCTAATAACTCGCCAATTGAGAGACGTCCTGCTCGAGATAGTCTCTACCAAATTCTCATTTATGGTTGTGGCTCTTGAGAGCAGCCAGTCGTGCCGAAGTGATAATTGGTTAAAGACTCAAGATTATTGAAAGCAATCATTCATGTTCTTCTTCTTTTCTTTTTACCCAGGTTCAGGGAAGAGAACGAGGGCATTTGGTTGAGATGCCAACAAACCAACAATGAAACCGTCTTCATGACCTAACCGTGAGAACGAATGAAATCCCACAAAATGGATCCACAAAATATTTTTTGTGAAAAAACATGTGTTAGCTCATCAGCTAAAATGAACACCTGCCTTATGATGTAAGGGATCCCAGGTTCAAATCCCAGAGCATTTGTCCATCGTCTACTAATGTCCTTGTAACGCATATAAAAGTACACCAATGTCTACAAGTGTATTTGTCCTGCCTGTGATGTGTGTACAAGCTCCTCCACGAGCCGAAGGTCACAGTAAAAAAACAAGATATACAGTACAGTAGTTACAAAAACACACGTCACGACGATAAGGCCATGTGAAGGCGTGCAGGAAATTAATTAACCACAATCAGGTGTCCTTCGTGTCCTGCACTGAGCGTTTAGTTCACTTTACTGTTTTATGGTTCTTATCGAGGAACCTGTTTATTTTTGAGTCAAATACATTCCAAGATCCACAGGTTTGTGATACAGACAAAGTCGATATGTCAGGTAATCCACCGGTGCTTTCAGTTAGTTGTTGCTCTTATTCGTGAAAACGACATCTACGGTATAAAAACCAAATGTTAAATGTGTCTCCCACCAAGCTAAGAAATTACTGTAAAAGAGTAAATGTTTGCATCAATCGATGAAGCTACAAACACGCGGATATAAACACCGTGAGTTGAACTTGTTAACAGTTTATACACGTCAATAAGTTATAAACAGGTGCGTGGAAATATCCTCCCGTAAAATTGGACTCTGATTGGCATTCCACGATACTTTCCCGACCATGGAAATCTGCCTTTTCATGGTACCTATTGATTCGGTTCGGCAATCATCGTACAATTGTCCTCAATGTATGATTGGTTATTATCTTGAGGTCTGATTGATCAAAAATAATTCCTCCACACTGGATTCAAAACAGACTTCAAGGACCTTCATCATCATCTGTACTGCTTTAAAGGGGGATTCAGGGCATAGATACGAAAATTCCACTTTCAAGAGGATTTGGTGAAACGTACTGGAGTAAAAAAAAAAAAAAGAGAAGTTATATTTAAAAACTAATAAAATAATAAAACAAAGTCTGCAATTTGGTCCTCATTTCTGCTTGGACCAGGTATTTTGAACCCAGCCTATTAAATAAAATAATTAATATTTCACTGATGAGTACACAGAATGGCAGGACAGATTAGAGGTGTGCATGAGCACATGCCTATCAGCTGTCTAGCCTGGGTTTGAATCCCGAACCAGCTATAAATTGTCACGCTGGTGTTTTGCATGCAGAGTAATGTATCAACGTATGCACCGTCCATCGGAAGAACGTTTGTTTATCTGGAGGATCCCATCTGCCAGTATTGGTCATTGGTGGACAATAACGATCCCACATTATCTTCCGTGAAAAGAAGGAGAGTTATCAGCGGCAACATTCAGTCAGTCGATCATCAGGCCTGATGGGTTGGTCAATGAAAGATTTGGAGCAGATATTTTCCCCAGCTGACCCCACAAGAAGGTGGGAGTAATTGGAGCCATTAAATAAATAGTAGAAATATACAGAACGATTGCAAACAACTCCCAAGAAAATGCATTTTCAGTGAATGATAACCAGTGAAAACATTTGTATACATGGAGAGGCAGCTGAGGCGGTGGAAAAGCCAATAAATGCAGATCGTTTCTGGTCTACAATATCTCCTAAATAGAAGAGCTTGCAAAAGGTAGGCAGCTCAGATCTCTCACAAGCGAAGTTGACCCAATTTGATTAAAATGTATGCAACATGCAAAAAACAGGTAAGAATCAAAATGAAAGAAAGCTGTTATGTAAGGATCAAAATAAACAATAAGATTGCTTGAAATTCATGAGTTTGCTCACACTGCAAATGTAAAACTACGACGGTGGGTGTATACATATGTACATATATATATATATGTATTTTTAAATATATATGTATGTATGTATGTATACACACACACACACACGTCTTTTTATTCTAAATTGCAGCTGGTGCAAGTGATGGATTTTTGCCTCCACATTAAAGCTCAAATTTAAAAAAAATTGTTCCATATTGTGCTCATAACTGCAACTGTGTAGAAAATGTAAAAGCTAACTTTTGCCCTTTTTTTCCAACCCATTATGGATAAAAATTACAATGATGTGCTGGAACGATCTACTTATGAAGTCTGCAAATATGGCGCCCCACTTATCCTCGTAAAAGCTGTTCCCCTTTCTTCCGATCTCTTTCCAACCTCAGTCCTTTCTCTCAACTCCTCCCATACTCCCCGATATCCATCCAGCCAGCCTTTTCTGTTGACAGCTTCATGTTAATGGTCTCCTCTGGTTTTAAGTTATGGTATGTATTTTCCAAAAGTTTCACATTGACCATTTTCTCCTGCAATTGAAGTCAATTAAGGCAGAAACAGCACTGGCCATCGGTAATGTGGACGATTGCATACTCCCCCTTTTGGGTGGTGGTCCATGGTAATGCTTTGTGGGAGATCCCTTCCTTTTCTCAAATGTACTTTTTCTCGAAAAGCCGCTCCCCCATCCCCCCCCACCCCCCATCTCCACCTCCCCACTCCGGTGTGTACATAATAAACAGATGGACTCTTAGCTTCTGCAATACCTGCCTCTTTTGCAAGGATATATATGTTTCACTTACTGATACATGTTTTAACTATTTAAGATGAAATCAATAAATCAAAATTGCTCAAAGTGGCTCTTCTGAATGTCAAGCAATAATACTGCCCAGTTGCCCACCTGCTTACGTACCTCTCCAATCTATGAAGTGTTAATTGCGTATGCTGGTCTCTGGTAAACAGCTTACGTTTTACTGAAACACTGTTCCCAACTCGTGTGCTAAGCATTTCCATAAGAATAGTGCAATTTCTTGCATGTTGTCAATGTCACCCTGTCATTTCCCTTACAAAGTCCCAATAATATCAGTGGATAATGCAATTAGAGTCATTATGAATCTAATGTAGAGTCCAAGCACACAGATGATGATGTCTCAGATGGGATGCAAACCTCACTCGGCAACAAAACAAATGGTAGAGAGAGCAAGAGAGAGAGAGAGAGAGAGAGAGAGAGAGAGAGAGAGAGAGAGAGAGAAAGAAGAGCTATTCCATAAGTGATCGATATAGATGCTACAACGAGACATTTTACAGGTTAAAGGATGCAGAATAACAATGAATGACTTTCCTGGTGACCTGACCCTGTTATATGACACCCTGTCACTCCCTTTACGATCATACTTGCCAACCAGTACACACGTGCCAAAACTCAAACATCTTCTTCAAGCACGTGACTACAATACACATCGATGAACGCAGAAGGATAAAAAGAATACTCCTGCACAAATGTGGGATTTGAACCAAAATCTTACGATGATCATGCACGGCTAATCAAGGGGTCTTACCTACCAATATACATTGCGTTTCCTTGAGAGAACCAAGAGCCAGTGAGTAAAACAGGTATGAATGCCTTAAAAGCAATTAAATCATAAATAATTTGATAGAGGAATACATTCTTTAAATTGGCCTCATTCCAATCATGGGAAATGCGACTCATTCACCTATACAAATGCACAGCAGGTCTTCATCACACACTCTTCCTCTCAAGATGATCCCTCCCTTCTGACAATCTGAGATGATCTCTCCATAAGATTTCATTTGTCTAACTGTCTTTTCTTTACTGTCCAAGCCTCATTCCCTGGATTCCCTTAAGCACGGCACCACTGCCTATTATATATTCCGTAATCATACATTACTTGATGTTTTTCTTGAGCCATAACTAAAATATACGAGAAGTAAAGCACCATATTGCCATTTTAATTAGACCTTATAGTATGGCTGGCTACACAGTTAATGTGATTCGTTTTGTTTTACGAATGCTTAACTCGGCGTGGGGTTGCCTGAATTTTTCAACCACAGAAGCATCTCTGTCTGCAAGACACAAACAAACAGAACAGGATGACTTTAAAGGCATTCCAAACTTTTGCGATGAAAGCGATTTTAAATATATAACTGGAAAGCATCCCAAAATGCAAAGCCCGTCCGCGTCTGCTTTGTATTAGAACTAAACTCGACGAAAACAGATTTAAATTTTTTTTTAACATAAAATGTACTAATGAATATTCTCCATATTCTGAAAATAAAAGTTTGTTGAAAACTTGCTAACAAAATCTCAAATGGTAAAGTAGAAAGCATCTCAAAATGCAAGCGGACAAAATAAACATGGAAGCAATAAAAAAAAACCCTGGCCTGACTGCGCAGCGGAGGACGGGCTAATTTTTTCTGATATTATCACGTTCTGATAATAAGGGTTTGTTGAAAATTTGATGACAAAAGCTCAAATAATAAAAAAATATATTATGGCCCGGATGCAGGCATGCACACGCACGCACATACACACACACGATTGCAAAACTCCGTCTCCCCCTGCACAGGTGAATGGGATAAATTTGAGTTTCCTTTCAAGAACATTCACTGCAGTAGGAGGCCATTAAGCCCACACAATGGTTGCCAACCTATGGTTGTTTGTCCGTGCCCTATCCTTTTTAGATGCTGAGCATCAAGCAAGGAAGCAGCAGGTACCATTTTTAAAGTCTTTGGTATGACTCGGCTGAGTTCAGGTTCAAACCACTGACCTTCAAGACTCAGCGTGAACACTAACTATTATGCCAGTGCCACTGAACTAGATAAGCCTGGTGTTGGCTTAGTGGTTAGGGTCGTGGCTTGGGATCCTAGGGTCCTGAGTTCCAAGCCCTGTTGGCCGCTGAATTAAAATACAGCAGGAGGTTGACTCAGCCTGTCATCCTTCCGAGGTCGGCAAATAGAGCACCAGTGTACTGGTAAGGGGACACTGCATCAGCGGCATAGCCGCGTCCCAACCAATGATGCAACCAGCAGCCACAGGCTGCACTCGATGGAGAGAGAGACTGAATAGATATGTGCGATCACAAAGTGATCGCCAAGGGTAAGCCTCCCTGCTTATCCTTGGTGATCACTCACGACTTACCCTTGGGCCACGATCCAATGGGGCATATTTTGATCAGACCACCAATATAACCCTGACCTTCAACATTTAGGGAGAGAGTGTAAACTATGTAAATGTGTCCTATCTACAATCTATCCATAAAATTCAACATCATGAAAATCAGAGGAAAATTATTCAAGTTATGGTCAAAAAAGTGTTTTTGTGTTAATTAGGTCACAATCTGGAAAAAAAATATGTCAAGGAATCTTATCAAATATCAGGTGCACGACTTCAATGCAGGAACACTATTATGATGCAAGAACATCTTGGAAGACGAAGTGGTTTTTGAGATTCCGCATTGGCAAAATACGCATTTTTTTTTTCAGTCCTTGATTTGACCTTGACCGAGTTATTTTTTCAGACCACCATTTGAGCATGGTCTTTATCTTGGAGGGGTATGATGTAACTTAAGTGTAAATGTGCCTTGCTCTGGGCTATCTAGAGAGGGCAATTTCGTTTTGATCGGACAAATCTTTGTCGAGTTTTGGTGAAAAATATTAAAATGTCTATAATTAGGTCATGACCTTAAAATTAGGTCAATGGCACAAATATTAAGTCAACCCCACATACTTTCGATTCACTTTGTGCAAAATTTCATTCCTAAAGTCCCAGCTGGCTACAAGATACACCTTGGATATTGATACAGTTCAGAAATTAGGAGTGGAGGAAGAATTTTTTAATTTTTCTGAGTGGTGGTTTCGTACTCCGAGGAGTCAAAGAAAATTAAAAATTGGGGACGCCAATTGTATAAACAAACCCTACAACAGCAAGAGAGGGGCTTATTTATTAAGCATACAACACTCGTTCGAATTATAATTAATCAAAGTTGCTATTGTCAAGTGCAGACAATGTTCATTCAAAATAAAAATTAAAAAAAGACAAAGACTGCCTATATCCTTTTTCTGCAGCTAAAATCGTTAGTTAAAAATGTTTGGCTGTAATGAATTACATCTGCTTAAGCTTGGGCTGCAGTGGTCCAATGTATATATATACTGAACAGCATACAGGAATAATGTGTTGCCTGGAATTTACCAGTGAATCATTTTTTGGTGAGGATGGACTACTGGGCATTGCCAGTGGGTTGACATTGTCATCACAGGCTGTTTCATCATCATGCTGCAGCCGCTGCCAGCCAGGTGTGCCCGGACCACTAGGCCATGGACAAGAATCAAGAAGCCATTGTGTTGGATCTTCCCAACTTGGCACCATGCTCTCCTGCTAAAGATAAAAGGATATAAGAATTGTGAATCTGTGTGAAGGACTCCCAATGAATTAAGATGATCATCCAGAGATGTGCATCTAAGTAAGGAAACAGACCATAGCTGTAGTCTTGTAATAAATATTGCAGTGGCTTGGTGTAGTATGGCACCATAAAACTTTGGCATTGTGTGTTTGAGAATAGGTTAGTGTCACACCCAAAGAGGTGAAGCGGTGTTTATATTTGATGAGGAGGTCTTTTTTTCATCCAATTTTTTCTAGCATTATGCCTGGGGTTGGCTTGATGGTTTGGGTGGTGGGCTTGGGATCCTAAAGTCCTGAGTTCAAATCCCACTTGGCTGTTGAAGTAATACCAGGTGTGGTTGACTCAGCCTGTCATCCTTCTGAGGTCGGCAAAATGAGTACCACCTTGCTGAGATGATTGAGCCATTTGAGTATCCTGTGTCAGAGTGGCGACCCATCCAGGATTGTGCCCAATAGCCCAAGAGACTGCTTTGGCAGCACCAATGCTCTGTACAGAGTATGGTCCCAATGAATTTGGATTTGAATTTTCTAGCATTCTTATATGACCTCATGGGATTATTAAGTGATACAATTGTGAGGCGTTTGAGGAGAGATAGATGCAGGAAATATTGGAGTCTCTTAAAAATACTCAATGAGAGATGAGATGAGATGGGTTTCATTTAGTAATTAGTAATCCAAGTTTTTTTTACTGGTATGTCCTCCTTCATGGACCTAGTAATGTCTAACGTTCCATCCAATCGCTCTTGTTCCTCTTCTGCCACTATTGACTCTTCAGATGACTTTTTTGCCAAGGCCCATATCTCTGGCTGTTGTCGGGCAGCAACCTCAATGGCACAGATTATGGCTGTTTGTACAGGCAAACTGGCAGGGACTTCAATCTGCGCTCTCACAAAAGGATTGGGCCACAATCTCTACAACACCTGACATTGACTCCACGGAGAATACTTTCACAAAACTCTCATGCATCGGTTTATCCTATCCCTTCTGCGCCTTCCCTATCCATCCCCTTCCCTGGTACACTGAATCCTGTGGAGAGGTGGTTGCAGTCAATCAGCTTGCTTTCTCAGCATTGAAAGCTAGTTTTCTCAAGTATGTGTCCATCCTGAGGCAAGCCAGAAAACCATCTTGAAAATCTCAAGACTGAACTCTCCAACCAGTCTCCTTCCTCCAAGTCGTGGTGGTGCCTTGACAAATCTGTTTCTCATGTATGCTCCCTCTCCATTGTGCCCCTCACCTCAAACGGTACTTCTGCAGACTCTGCCAGAGATAAGGCAGAATGTATAAACTTTGTCTTTGCCTCCAAATCTCATGGCCCCAACCCATCCCGTTCTGTCCCTATCTTATGCCAACATACCCACTGTCAACTGGACTCTGTGTCCTTCTCACCTGAGAAGGTAGGGAAAGTTATGTCCAGCCTTGACCCTCCTTCGGCGGTGGACCCAGATGACATCAGTGCCCATCGTCCCAAATCCTGCTCTGCCGTTCATGCTCCACTCTGTCTGACATATTCAATCTGTCCTCATTTTGATACCTTCCCTCTACATGGAAGTCAGCAAACATCACTCCCATCCACAAGAAGGGTGAAAAAACATATCCTACCAACTCTAGGCCAGTGAGCTTGATTCCAATTACAAGCAAAGTCATGAAATCCATCATTGCTTCGATTGTCAAACATTTTCCTGTTTTCAAACAGTCTGATCTCTGACCATCAGTGTGGATTCAGTCCTGGTCACTCAACTCTGGACATGCTTCTCTTCCTCTCTCAGCAATGGTTTGAGGCCTTTAATCTCAAACAAGAGGTTAAGACCATATCTCTGGACAAGTTTGGCATTCGATACAATCTGGAATCCTGCTTTGCTTACTGAGCTCTCTGCCTATGGCATAGAAAGCCGCCTTCATTCCTGGATTTCTGAATTTGCCCACTCTCGCAGTCAATGTGTTTCCACAATGCAACCTCTCCTCCCCTCTCTAAGTGGCAGTGTTTTAGGTCCAGTCATGTTCCTCACCATATTAATATCCTCTCCGATGCTCTGGAAAACCCTCTCTCCATTCTTGCAAATGATTCCACATTGTGTCATACAGTACCCCATCCTCTGTTAGGCATACAGCAGCTGTCTTTCTCTGCTGATCTAGAAATAATTAGACTCTGGTCTGATAAATGGAACATGTCCTTCAATCCTGGAAAATATCATAGTCTCAGACCATCACTCTGGAATGATCATCAAACCAACCCTCCGATCTACATCCTTATTCATCCATTGGAAGAGGTTTAGTCTTTTGAACTTCTAGGCCACACCATTGGCCATGAGCATTCCTGGGCCGACTTACATAGGAAAGCTGACATCCAATGCCAGCCACAGACTGAACAATCCTCCATCGAGCCGAGTCTTTCCTTGGAAAATCAGAGCTACTCACAGTCTACAAGGCCTTTGTCCATAGCTCAATGGAGTACTGCTCTCCACTATCGGCCAGCATCCTAGCATCACATCTGTCTTTCCTAGATTCTGTGAAACTTCAAGCTCTCAAAATTATTTGAACCTCCCATGATGAGGCTGAAGCACAAGGTATGTTGCTGCCACATCACAGGCAGGTGGGTGGTTGCTCTGTTTTTTACTGTCTGTCTGTTCTCGAACACTGATCCCTCTGCTCTCTTAGTCCAACCATCCCCCGCCACTCCAGGATGCACATAACAGTTTCTTCCAGTAACTACCTTCTGGTTTAAACTTCCAAATTTCAGGCTGACTACACACCTCAACTCTTTTTTTAATTTTATTTCTCCCGTCTATGTAACCATCTTCCAGAGGTTATTTTGTCTCATTCTTATGTCCCTGACATCGAGAAACCACCATCTCTTGTACATAATAATGACCCATTATTTTTATTACACCATTAACCTTTCCTAACCCAACCATCTTACTTGCTAGTTTCAGTTTCCTCCCTTCCTCTTTTCCTGTTCATTCACTTCATTGATGTTTGTCGCACTCTGACTTCTACCTTGCTCTTCCATGAGCCTCGTTCCTTTGAAAAAGAAAACAAAAAGAAGAAAAGAGCAGGTATGAGTGGGGAGAAGAGAATGAATAGAAGAGAAAAACTGAAAGGAAACTTTCACATCGCAGACAAGTCGCTGTGTTGGTCTCTCTTTCTTCCACTGCCTCCTTCCTGGTCTTGCATCCCATGCTCTGCCACTGCCCACCGCCCCCCCCCTCCTAAATTTCTGCAGGTTCCACACAATCTGCCAGTAATCCCTTTCTGGTGAAACTCCCAATTTCCAGAATCACTGCTCACCTACACTCATTTGTTCCTCTTTTATTTTTTCCAACCTGTGGAACCCACTTCAGTCTCTTCAATGTCATTCTTCCCTCCAGTGCTTCAAGACAACTCTTCTCCACCATCTTAGATCATCCCCCATCCACACCCATGAAATACCCCCAATAATCCTCCCCAAGACCACCTCTTCCAAGTTTCCATTTCCTCCTTTCACTGAACTGTGAATTGAGAATTTGTGGCTGCACCCATCTTGTTCACCCCCTCACCTCCTCCACCCCCCATGTCCATCCTCTCTTTGTACTGCTCCTTTTGTTGTTACATCCTGAGCCATTCTGTGTTATAGGTCGTCCATGAGCCTCGACATTGTATTCAAAAAAGTTGGGAAATATAGACACATATGGGAAACAAATTAAAACTTAGCCATAGATGTGATAAACAGTCAGAGCAGAAATCGATATGGAGTAAAACATTTTCATCAGGCTCACCTGCTTCCCAGTGCAAACAGCTCCACGTATAAATGGTGCCAGTGAATTATTCCAAAGCTGGCAAAACCATCCCCGTGAAGCAGTCACGTCCATTGGACAGCTCATGAAAACCTGTGGGCCTGTGCAAGACAAGAGAAATGTTTTATTTTTATCAAGGCAATACTCCTTCACATGCAGTCATAAAGTTGCTTGTGTTTTTCGCAAAGCGTCA
>CM068957.1:55959194-55983031 GCA_035128595.1 Eptatretus atami | reverse complement strand
AATTATGTACGATTAGAATGTACCTTTTCACTATTTAGACTGCTGAGAACCCTTCGACGTTTGAAGACCGAGCCAAAAGACCCAGATGTCCCAAATTACCCCAAATACCCAGAGGACCAAAAAGACCCAAAATACCCCGAGGACCCAAAAAACCCAGATGATCCCAAAAGACCCAAAGACCCCGAAGACCCAGAGGACCAAAAAGACCCAAAATACTCAGATGACCCAAAAGACCCAAAAGATCCCGAGCACCCCAAAGACCCAAAATATCCAGATGACCCCAAAGACCCTGAGGACCCAAAATACCCCGAGGACCCAAAGACCCAAAATACCCAGATGACCCCAAAGACCCCAAGGACCCAAGGATTCAAAAGACCCAAAACACAGATGACCCAAAAGACCCCAATGACCCAAAAGACACAGAGGACACAAAAGACCCCAAGGACCAAAAACACCCTAAAGACCCAGAGGACCCAAAAGTCCCAGAGGACCTCAAAGTCCCTGAGGACTCACAAGACCCAAATAACCCCAAAGACCCTTAAGAACCCTTTTGACACTTTAGACACCTTTAAATCCCTTCACTGTTTATACCTTTTATACACTTTCGGCCTTTACAGCCCTTAAAGTCCCTTTAGACCCCTTAGACCTTCACACTATTTAGACGCTTTACACCCTTCGGACAGATTAGACAGCTTTAAACCACTTGGACCTTTTTAGATTACAAATAAATTACAAACAAATATAATATCACCAATATAACAAAGAAATTTGTCCAAAAGAAATGTTTGTGTTATGATTTATGTCAATAATGACAACACAGCAAATCTGTAATGTAGATCTCTGTAACGACGTGTGGAGAGGTGAGCGCAGGGGCCGATGCACACTCGTATGTATCTGTATGTATAAAATCGCTGCCAGTTGGTCTGTCTGTCAGTCCATTTGGGGAGGGGGTTATCAGTTCAGGGAGTGGCTTCCCCCATTCAGGGAGGGGCTTCAAAAATCAAATCACCACCATTTTGTTTGCTCAATGGAGCCTCTTTTGTGAGACTCGCACTTTCTTCGACTCACTCTAATTCGATATCTGATTTCATGTTTTGTAGTTGGTAATATGGTTTAAGTTTCGGTTACAAAAAACGGGACGAAAATCCGCGTTTTTCGACAAAAATGCATTTTATGTTAATTAAGGCCTGTAATATAAAATCCATTCAGACTCCCTCATGGCTATATATTAACTATAATTCACCATCCGATTTCATTTTTTGTAGCCGTTAATATTGTTCAAGTTTCATTTGCAGCAAAATGTGAGAAAATCGGACAAATGTTGGCGTTTTTAGACAAAACTGCATTCTAATAGCCGTTTTGAATGTGTCGGGTCGGACGCAATGTGGGGAGTGGGAGTTATCATTAAGTTACCTTTTTATCATATTTACCTTTAGAAGAAACAACAGTACATTTTGATTACAACTCATGCAAAGAAAACAAAGTAATGCATGTTTCATTCAGAGCGATCACAGCAGCGGTCTATAATGCACCACCCAAAGAAGGTACGTTTTCATAATGCAGACAAAAGGAAATCGTGAGGGCTTTCATCAAAAAAGCTTTTGGTTTTCGCCAGAGTTTTCAAAGCTGAATCGTGTGCAAGCAAAGGATTTATAAACAAACTGTACTTAACATGTGCTTGTCATGTAATTCACATTATGTGAAATACATAAACATTACAAGGAAAATTCCAGAGCTAGATATTTTTAGTTCATATTTTAAAAGTTATGCACACATACACTTTGAAGGTTATTTTAAATCCCTAATTTAAAAAAAGTCTTTTGAATGCTGTACACTAACAAAAAGAGTAATTTCGGTTTTTGCCAGACAAAAGGGTGCCATGCCCATATGCACTGCCCACAATACTTTTTCCCAGGGACTTTTACATTTGAGCTGTATTCTTTCGATAGTCGTCACAATAAAATGTTTTATTCTTCAGACGTAATCACAAGAAAAAGTTGAAAGTCTTAGGTACTCTTTGATCCCAGAGTCACACAAGCATAAAGCTTTTTGTGTGAAGCAGGATGACATCGACATGATGACGTCACACGTCTTAAGCAGAGTAAAAGTAAAGTATTATTCAAATAATCATTTGCATTGCATTTGTTATTTTATGGCTTGCCAGGATAGCTGAGACTCTGAAGGGACTGCACATTCGGCTTTGAGCTACCTTGCTAGGGTTGGAATCCCACCCCAACGACAAGCCTGGCATTTGGCATGCACGGCAAGGCATCATTCAGAGGGACATTAAACCGGAGGACATGACGCGCTACATTTGGAACTGCCATTTACAAAATTAATAAAAGAACGAGGGAACAGGATGAAACAGCTGATGAACGTCTTCACAGACTTGCACAGGATGCAGCAATAAAAATAATGAGGCAGAGGAATGAGACGGCTCATCAACTTCAGCACAGACGTGCACAGAATCCATAATAAATCGGACGAAGTATCTGATAATATTGTCCAAGAGCATAATTGCGATCCTATGACCTCACCATGCATTTACTGTTATGTGAAACATTTTACAAATTAATCAACGGGAAAAGGGGATGGATTAACACCGTGTTGCTCCAAGAGGAAAGTCCAATTATCTCCATTATTTGCCACACCTGCTCGACTGCAAGAACTTTATCAAGGTAATGATGGAAAATTTCGCAACTTCCGAGCCAACATCCGAGGTTGCAATTCAGCTTTGCTCCAAACACAGTCATTTCAGATATATGGGATTTATAAACAAACTGTATTTCACATGTGCATGGACATGTATTCACATATTATATGAAGTAAATAAATCATGTACATTACATCATTTCTGGATCTTATGAATTATCAGTACCCATTTTGGAAGACTGTGTACAGCATCAAATTCAAGATGTCCAAATGTCACACATGTCTATGCCCATGGGGGCCCCACTAATATATCGATATACTAATAAATGTCAATGTGTGTGTGTCAGTGTGTCTTCTCCAAAACTCCAAAATCATGGAACCCAGCAGCCTGAAACTTTTCATGCATACTAAGAAAACTCCAAGGAAGTGCATGAGTGAAAATTGTCTGTTTGGGTTAATTAAAACACACCTTTTGAAGATAATTAACGACCTTCTTTGATTATATCCTTTAGCAGGTGCATCCTCGGTCACCGCTCTATATGGGGTCTTAAGGCAAATCCTAGGTAACTTCGCTGGAGTGTGAAGCCACCATGTTTTTTGGCCTGCTCAACCATGCCTTGACTTGGAACAGGCCACAATGATTTCTTTCAATAAAGTTTTTTTTTTCACTTTCCTCACTCATATTATCAAATGCCTGTTCATAATAGCTACAAATCGCTGTATACATTGCTTTTGTAAGTGCTATAGTTTTCGAATTAGGAGCTTGAAGCAATTTCATGCATTATATAATACGATTTTCCACGATCTACTCTCATGGACTAATTAAAGTACATCATCGAAATATTATTTCGGTTTTGAGGATCGGATATTGTCCAGACTAAATAAGTGTCGAAATCTGTTATAAAATCTGATAATTTAAAGAAATAACGAGTCTTATAACTAGGCCAATATACATACTTTCTTAAAGCAAGCACGGTTATGTTCCCTCCTTCTCCATATAAACACAAGAAAATGTGAAATTTACAAAGCATTACACTAACCTTTTTCTGCTGTTTGGTGAATTATATTGAGTGAACCAAAAATTTAGGAACGTAACAAAATTAACCAGCTTCATTCAGTTATATGATTTAATGCATTCACTGCTTGACCTCATGCCCTGTCCCCCAGGAGGGACTGCCTATCCATAGCATCTGCCAGATCTGTGTCTATATTTTTGGAGGTTTCACGAGGTGCTCTTTAGGGAATCAAAGCAAATTTTGGAAAAAAATGGACGTTTCAAAATAAAATTAAAATGCTTGCATGGACCCCAAACCGATGGACCACATGAAACAAACACAGACAAGCAGTTCAAAAAAAAAACTGAACTCGGGGGGTTGGTTGTTGCTCATGGTTGTGGCACACATGGTGGCACACATGAATGTTGCAAACGGCTGGATAAGGTGAGCAACAAACAACACTCAATTCCAAACACCACATCCACATGTGCACAACACCCAACAAGAACCTCAACACTCACACAACCAACACCTCATCATGCCCAACCTGGACAGGAAACCAGCCGTGTTCGTTCCCTGGAAACAAACACAAAAACAAGCACACACATGTGTTCACCCACACACGTACAACCCCAGATCACGTGTAAATAAAAACAAAAAAGAGCAGAGCACCCCTTCAATGATGTGATTTGACATTTGTTTTTGCTTTTGCAAAAATAAAATTTTAAAACGCACTCCTCCATTTGACCTTGAGCACCAGCATGTGACCGGAAATGAGCGGTCATATCGAAATAAAAACCGGACACGTGCTGAGGCCCGGGGTCTATTGTGGCTGATGAAGCCGGCTGTGAAGCTGGAGAAACGTTGCCCTGAGACCGGGTCTACTCTTGCTTTTTTGCTCAAATTAGAGGAGTGGATCTCGTTTTTACTTTTGGTTGGAAGCACCTTCTTCTTTAACAAAAAAAAATATAAATATATATTTGTATGTATATATTTATAAATGTATATGTAGATATAAATGTGTGTGTGTGTATATACAAATGTGTGTGTATATTATATATGTATACATTTATATATATATATATATATAATATATATATTATATATATATTATATATATATATATATATATATATACAGGGTAGCCCGAAAGTTACTTTACCCTGATAATTTCTCGCACTTCCCTCCGTCCCTTCCCTCTGCCCTCGCCCCTCACCGCTATGGTATGCAGAAACACTGACTCAGAAGAATGATGGAGCACATACAGATACAATGACAAATTAATTATTGTAAGTACTGTACAATAAAACCTGTATATTAAAGAGTTCAAGAACAATGCTTCACTGGGAAGGGTAAAGTGACTTTCAGGCCACCCTGTATATATATATATATATATATATATATATATATATATATATATATATATATATATATATAATGCATCCCCGTTTATTGCGGGGTTACGTTCCAAAACCCCCCCGCGAGAAGTGAAAATCCGCGATGAATGGATGCCTCCCAAAAAATCGACTCGTCTGGTCTGGTCGGCTTGGCAATGATCCGGTTCGAGGTGCCGGAGATCGACTCGTCTGGTCTGGTCGGCTTGGCAATGATCGGGTTTGAGGTGCCGCAGATCGACTCGTCTGGTCTGGTGGCTTGGCAATGATCGGGTTCGAGGTGCCGGAGATCGACTTGTCTGGTCTGGTCGGTTTGGCTGTGCTCGTCCAACCGCGGCAAACCTTTTCCTTCCCGAGGCATATTTCGAGCACTTAACCTTCTCCTGGAGCGTCAGGACCTTCCTCTGGCGCTGCGGTTCCTTGCCGAAAGCCTTCGAAGGTGCGGGCGTTTGGGCGGCATCGTAGGGCTTGGAGAAAAAACGTAGAAAATATTCGAAGTTCACAAGCGAAACTTTGTCTCGTGCGTTGTGTGACTGGTCGAGCACCACGCGTTATAATTTATTGCTTAAATAATTTATATTTTATATATTATTACGCGATATACCGGGGGAATCCGCAGAAAAAATTAGTTAGGTTCCAAGGGAAAACCCGCGATGAACCGGGGGCGCGATAGGTGAACCGCATATAGCGGGGGATTACTGTATATATATATATATATATATATATATATATATATATATATATATATATATATATATGTATATATATATATATATATATATATATATATATATATGTATTATATTATTGTTACGGCTGTGGAAATTCGCAAAACACCATTCAGGTCCCGTAGGTGAGGTATCTTAAAAGTACATGTGTAGTTAGCCCCAAACCCGTTGTTTAGAGGGAATTAATGCGATTCATTCGGGCTGTGACGCTTTGAGTCAGTCGTTTTTCTGTTCTTTCTTTATTTTTGAACCAACCACGTCTCAACCACAACCACGCCATCCCCACCACAGCGCCGACCGCGCTGCGGCCGCGCGCCTCCGCCATCTGCGCTACTGCATCTTCGCCACCCGCCATTCTTCTCCGCGCTTGGTGTGGGGGAAGAGAAACGGAGAGGCGCAGCTGGCGCCCGATTGGTGGACGCGCGGTGTGACGGCCAGGGAGGAGGAACGCCCCTCTTCGAGACCTTTCTCGAAGCGCTCGAAGGGGGGTGGAGCGGGGAACGGGGCGGAGCAACAGGCGGAGCGTGGGGCGTATAAAAGACGCCGACGGGTGAAGCAAGTGAGGAGGCTCGGAGGAGGCTCGGAGGAGGCTCGGTGGAGGCTCGGTGGATGTTCTTGCTCCGCGGTTGATCTGGCTCTCGTCTTCCGGCTTGTTTCTGAAGGCCGCTGGCCTGGTCTTTGGTGGGGCGTCGCAGGACCCGCTGGCGGGAAGGAGCGTCCGCCATACCCCCCCCTCTCTATCCGCGCTGGGATAGCGCCGAACACTCGGTCCGGGGCGTCGAGTGCTCAACACGGGCAGGCGCGGAGCAGGAGAGGACTCGCCTGCCACGCCAGGGCACGGAGTCGCGGCCAGGCGGGACCACGTCGGGGACTTCGAGTGGGGCTCGACGGCCCACCAGGGAAGTCACCCTTTTCTTTTCTTTTGGTTTTTGGGCAAATGACTGTGGGAGGCGCCTGTCTTGTGAAGTAGAACTGTTATAAGTGTTGCCGTGTGTACGCGTTATTCGGTAGTATCTCTGCGTCACTGTTTCTTTTGTTTATTGCTATATGTGCATACTGTATGGCTGTATATGTGTGCTATCCGTGTGTGTGAAATAATGTGCTTTGTGTTGAATTGTTCCCGTTTCGCTGCGTCCTTTCCTTCGTTGAAACTCCATCTTGCTTCACGTAAAAGGGTTCGTAGTGGCGTGATACGCCCGATAATTAATTGGAACCGTCGAGGCCGACGATAACACCGCTCGGTTATCCCGATAGCACGGAACGGACGCTTAAGCGGCCCGTGTCCGGAGTCGACCTGCGGCGAGGTGCGATCGCCCGGTTTACCATCCGCGTGGGTACTTAGGTAGGTCGAGTTTGGCGAACAACCCTATCCCACGCGGGTGGCCGATTGGCACGATCGTGGTGAGGTCGAAAGCCCACCCGTGACTGGCTCCGGGCGATAGTTCCCGGAGGGTCACGACAGAATTGTCCGTCCGGTGGGCGAGACGTGCCGCGATTCGAGTCACGTGGCCGTGCACGCCGGCGGGCGCGAATTCGCAACACTGGTGTCAGAGAGCGGGAAACGAACTCTCGGTCTCCAAGCTAAATTCACGGGATCGGTCCAGGGGTGAGAGGAGCGACCCCCGATTCCCTCCAAATTACGAGCGAGCTAAATTAACCGTTACGAGAAATAAGATGGCGTCTCAAGGCGAGCGGGAGCCGGGGTAGGTATGTGTAGTAATAATTTAGAAATCCATGGCCCGGGATGGTACTACTCTTTGTAATTTTAATCAAAGGGGAAGCTCAACCCATTTACTGAGCACGGACTTTACCGGCAAACTGGGTCGCATAATGGCGGTGCGATCCACCTCAGCGCAGAACGGAGCAGGCGGCTATTTTGAGCGCAACGAATGGCACGACACGGGGCGTGGACTCTCAACCACCAATTCAACCCAAGTGGGCGAGAATCATGGAAATGGCCAGGAGTATAGATAAAACGTGGAAGGAAGAATGGAAAAGAGGTGTAGAGATGAAAAAGGAATTAGAAAAGAAAGCTTCTGAGTTACAGAACACAAAAAGAGAGGGAACTACAAAACGAACTGAGAGTGTTAAAAGAGGAAAGGAAGAGAACGGAAAATGAAACGTTAAGAAACCACACTGTATAGATGACAACAGCTGGAAGCGAAGGCCAGATTAAAGAATGAGGAACAAGAAAGAGTACTGAAAGAACAAGGAATGAGACAGGAGAAAGAAATCAGTCAGTTGAAGGAAATAACGAGATTGCAGAACGAGGAACAAGAAAGACAGTGGAATAGAAAACTGAAAGAGTATGAATTTGAAACTGAACGAAAAAAGGAAAAAAATAGGTTGGAGTACGAGGAGAAAGTGAAGGAGCAAGGAATGAAGCAGGAAGGAGAAATAGGAGATTGAAGGACACAAGAGATTGGAGAGGGAAGAACGAGAGGAACAATGGGATAGAAAACAAAAGAACATGAAGCTGAGGTTGACCAATTGAAGAAAAGGCGAGGCTGGAGTGCGAGGAGATAGGCAAAGAACAGCGAATGAAACACAAAATGGAGATGAACCAAATGAAGAAAACCACGAAACTGAGAAGGAAAGACAGGAGAGGAAACAAGGAAAAGTAGTGAGAGAACAGCAAATGAAACACAGGAAGGAAATGAGCCAATTGAAAGAAACAATGAGATTGGAAAATGAAGAGCAGGAGAGACTGTGGGATAGGAAACAAAAACAAAATGAGGTTGAAATTAATGAACTCAAGGAGAGAGTAAAATTGAAGTCCAGAGAGATGGAAAAACTCCAGAAAGAAACAGAAACTAATAAATGTACAGAGACATGGGAGATAGAGGGTGAATTGGAGGGGGTAAAGACGAGCACACACACACGAGGTAGTGGAGGACAATGAGGGGGAGCTGGCGGACTGGGTAGAGACCCGGTGCGAGCAGTTGGATAGCCTCCTCCAGGAACGAGGGGAGGGAGTATGCCCCCTTGAGGCGGATCACGACCAGGTGGGTTCGGTCGTGCTTTGCGAGTTCGGGGGGAGGAGTGCTGCGAACGGGTGCACGGAGAGCTTGGGAGGTATAGAGGCCCGGAACCCCTTGTAGCGGCACAATCCCCGTTGTGGTTGTCCCGGTGTGCGTGGTGAAAGGTGTGAGTGCGCCCCCGTGTGTGGAAGCGACCGCGTGCGTGAGTGAACGGCCGAGTGTGAGAGAGACAGTGTGTGTGAGAGAGCGGTATGTGAGGGAGATGACGGTTGGCATGTGCGAACATGCAGCCGCGTCTCCCGGGGTGAGTGTAATGGAGTGGTGTATGGCGTCGTGACACGCAGGTGTGCGTGGGTGGAATGGCGACGGAGACGGCGACAGAAGACACAGGCCGAATAGCGGCTGTAGCTATTGTGGGGACCGTGCCGGTTCACCCAGCAGCGAGCGCGAGTTCGGGCCGTGCAACGCACGAGGCCGCCACGTGCTCGCTTGCGGGAGTGAAGCCCGGTCCGGAAACGCCAGCGGTGAATTGCCGATCGCGGACGGACAAAGTTTAGGCAGGATTTCGGATTTGGACCGGATGGGTTCTCCACGCGAGCGTGTGTTAGGCTCCAACGGGCAGAGCACATGTGTTCGCGTGGGGAGCCCCTCGGAGGGCGAGGTTGCTTTTGGGTGGCAGGGTGACGTCATGGCTGCACGTGGGGTTGGAATCCGGCAGGAGGGGTATCCCTGCCGGATGGTACCGTCCAAGAGGGACGAGGTACACGTGCAGCTGCATGACGTCACGGGCAGGTGCAAAGTGCGCGAGCTGTGAGTTGCCGCGCTGGTGCTGCGCAAAATTTGATTAAAAAAAAATTAACAAAAGCAAGCCTCGCTTTCGGGTGAACAGGATTCCCTGGGCAAGGGGTGGAAGACCCCCTTGACCAGGGCACAGGATAACACTAGTTAGGAGGAAGGGTTAGTGTTAGTTGACCGGCTCCATGGGGCAGGGGTAAGTCCTCATGGGGCCCGTGGAATGGATTAGTTAGAGGGATTGTAGTTGAGATTTAGGTTGGGAAATGATTTTTGGATTTGAGGACAATGATTGACTTTGAGGTGTAGAGGGGACGTAGCTTCGCTACGTAGTGTTAAAAGGAACGTGCTATAGTGTAAGGGATGACGTGGGAGCACGAGTTAGGAGGGGATTTAGTCAGAAGGATGGCAGAGTTCAGCGGTGTGTGTGTTGAAGAGTTGAAAAGTTGTGTGGAAATAGTTTGAGTGAGTGAGGCCAGCGGGTCTGTGTGTATGAGCGAATGTGGAATGCATGGTGCGATGAGTGATTGGGGGGAGGAGTGACTCCGCCCAAGGGACCCCGGGGTCAGTGTAGAGTGAGTTAGCTGGGTTAGTTAAATTGACAAAATGGAGGTCGTTTTGCTGTTGGTGGGAATGTAGGCTCGAAACCCGTTTGGAGGGGTGCAGGAGCCCTGTTGACGGGCTGGGAGCGTGGCTGCGAAAGGTGAGTATCGCTGAGTGGGTACCCCGGGCACGCGGCTAGTCGGCCGTGGTAGGCCAAGGGCCCATGGGGGGCCGGGATAGCGTAGTGGGCACGGGTGCGCCCGCATGATGCGGGGCGCGGGCGCCATTAGCCGCGTGGCAGTGTTGTGGGCACGGGTGACCCTTGGAAAGGGGCCCGGGAAGCCAGCCTGCCACGTGAGCGTTTCAGGGGAGTTGCATGGAGGGCATCCCCGGTGTTTAGGGAGCTGGTGGCTCGGAGGCAGTGTAGTGCCCGGGGGTGCCATCGTAGGAGAATCGGCAGAGGGTCGTGCCTGCCAAGGGAGCCACGCGTCCCAGCCATGAGACCGTGCAAGGGCACGAAAGAAAATTGGGGGGCGAGGCCCGAAATTGTGAGGATACAACACAGGCGACGGGAATCTGGGTTGATAGAACGATAGTTTTAAGCAGAGGCGCTTGTTGAAAGCCCCGGGTAGTTTAAAGGTTAATGGTTAGGGTAGATAGGAAGTGTACCCCTCCGCACCATCCATCCCTTCACTCTCGTAGTGGGCCGCTGGACCCACTTTGGGTTAGATCGCTGAAGTCTGTGGAGGCCATCCTGAGGCTTGAATTGGGCCTTGACACAGGACGCTAGCTCTCCCTCATTCCCCTCCAGGAAGGGAACGTAGGGGTTGGGAGTAGGCTAGGGGACGATAGGTTAGCCGAACAAAGACAGTAAAGGGGTTAGGGGACGAGTTCTAGTAGGGAGTAAAAAGGAAGTAAAAATAAAACCAAAAAAATAAGTTGGGGGCTAAATTGGTTTTTACAAATTAAGGGAGTGGGTATTGACAGTGACAGGCAAAGGCGATAGATGGGAGGGAGACGACGAGGTAGGCCCGAGCCCGCCTTCTGTGTGGCCAGCACCACCGCACTCCCTCCACAACCTCCACTGCACGGCGAGAGGCCGGCCAACTTCATCGGCTGGCTGTGTTTTGCTACGAGGCCTGTACCGGCCGGATCGTCTGATGGCTGTGTTACTTCAAGGCCTGTGCGGTCACTTCACTGCCGGTTGCGTTTGCTACAGCGGCCTGTTTTGCCATGCCTTGCCTGTTCACCTTTGCCATGCCATGCCCACTGCCCCTGTTCACCAGCCCCGTTCAATTTTGCTTTGCCCCCCCCCCCCCCCTGTTCATTTCCATGTGCGCCAGGATCCGCAAGGCAACAGTTTGCAAGCTGCGAGAACTGCCCTGTTGGCAGCTACAACACGGGCCTGCAGTGGCGGCCCATGCACCGTGTTTGCGTCCATCCATCATCCATTCATCCATCCATCCATCCGTTGTGCTCATTGCGTGTGCCACTTGAGCTGGCACGGAGACTGCGTTTGTGCGCCCATGCACCGTTGTGGTTCACTGTGGTCATTTTCAAAGGGGGAGGCCTAGGACTGCGTGTGAGCAGCCGCCACGTTCCCTGTCACCTGCATTGCTTGAGCCAGAGACTGCATCGAGCAGCCTGGCTCCCTGCTAACTGCTTTCTTTTTGCAGAGTCCATTGAGCCTGGGCCATGGTTTAGTGTAAAATTATAAGGTTAAGATGTTGTGTACTGTAAATATGAGTGCGCCCCCGGCATGTATGTCCGAGCGCCGGCAATTTTATTTAAGTCATCCGTATGAGTGGGTTTGTTTAGTTAGTTACTCAGCCCTCAGGTTATTTATTTTGGGGACACGAATACCGTGAATGTCGCACTCAGGGATCCGAAGGTAAAACGTACTAGGGAGAACTACACATGATGCACAACGAGAATTTGACGACTCGGGACGAGTCTGTAAAAAGGGGAGGGGTAGTGTTACGGCTGTGGAAATTCGCAAAACACCATTCAGGTCCCGTAGGAGGTATCTTTAAAGTACTTGGTAGTTAGCCCCAAACCCGTTGTTTAGAGGGAATTAATGTGATTCATTCGGGCTGTGACGCTTTGAGTCAGTCGTTTTTCTGTTCTTTCTTTATTTTTGAACCAACCACGTTTCAACCACAACCACGCCATCCCCACCACAGCGCCGACTGCGCTGCGGCACGCCGCCTCCGCCATCTGCGCTACTGCATCTTCGCCACCCGCCATTCTTCTCCGCGCTTGGTGTGGGGGAGAGAAACGGAGAGGCGCAGCTGGCTCCCGATTGGTGGACGCGCGGTGTGACGCGGCCAAGGGGGAGGAACGCCCCTCTTCGAGACTTTCTCGAAGCGCCTCGAAGGGGGGTGGAGCGGGAACGGGGCGGAGCAACAGGGCGGAGCGTGGGGCGTATAAAAGACGCCGACGGGTTGAAGCAAGTGAGGAGGCTCGGAGGAGGCTCGGAGGAGGCTCGGTGGATGTTCTTGCTCCGCGGTTGATCTGGCTCTCGTCTTCCGGCTGCTTTCTGAAGGCGCTGGCCTGGTCTTTGGTGGGGCGTCGCAGGACCCCGCTGGCGGGAAGGAGCGTCCGCCATACCCCCCCCCCTCTATCCGCGCTGGGATAGCGCCGAACACTCGGTCCGGGGCGTCGAGTGCTCACATGGGCAGGCGCGAGGCACGCAGAGAGGACTCGCCTGCCACGCCAGGGCACGGAGTCGCGCCAGGCGGGACCACGTCGGCGGACTTCGGAGTGGGGCTCGACGGCCCACCAGGGAAGTCACCTTTTCTTTCTTTGGGTTTTTGGGCAAATGACTGTGGGAGGCGCCTGTCTTGTGAAGTAGAACTGTTACAAGTGTTGCCGTGTGTACGCGTTATTCGGTAGTATCTCTGCGTCACTGTTTCTTTTGTTTCATTGCTATATGTGCATACTGTATGGCTGTATATGTGTGCTATCCGTGTGTGTGAAATAAATGTGCTTTGTGTTGAATTGTTCCCCGTTTCGCTGCGTCCTTTCTTCGTTGAAACTCCATCTTGCTTCACGTAAAAGGGTTCGTAGTGGGCGTGATACGCCGATAATTAATTGGAACCGTCGATAACACGCTCAGTTATCCGATAGCACGGAACGGACTGCTTAAGCGGCCCGTGTCCGGAGTCGACCTGCGGCGAGGTGCGATCGCCCGGTTTACCCTCCGCGTGGGTACTTAGGTAGGTCGAGTTTGACGAACAACCCTATCCCACGCGGGTGGCCGATTGGCACGATCGTGGTGAGGTCGAAAGGCCCACCCGTGACTGGCTCCGGGCGATAGTTCCCGGAGGGTCACGACAGAATTGTCCGTCGGTTGGCGAGACGTGCCGCGATTCGAGTACGTGGCCGTTCGCACGCCGGCGGGCGCGAATTCGCAACAAATATGTATATATATACATACATATACATATATATACATATATATATATACATATATATATATTATATATATATATATATTATATATATTATATATATATTATGGCTAATGGCAATCTGTTTGTCTGTCTGTCCCACCCTAAAATCTCGAAACGCTCCTTGGAGAGAAAAAAAAATTATTACCTAAAAGTTGCCTCAAATTAATCCAAACCTGCAGGAAAATTCTAATTTTTTCAATCAGACCAAAAAATTGAACTCGGGGTAACAGGGCAATTGTACCCGTAAGGCTGTTCTGCCTCGATCCTCCCGATTTTTCCTTGCTGTTAAGACGTGCTACATGTTACTAAAGGTGCACAAGTTGAGGTGTATTGAAGAACACAAGAAACTTTTTGAATTGTGTGACAAAATTTTAAAAAACCACAATATCTCATCTCCTTTGGTTTGGTTGAATAAAAAATTAAAGCCTGAACCAAGGCTTTGTGGACAGCTTGTACTTGGTTCATAAGCTTAAAACTATCTTCAAATAATCCATGGTAAGTTTACCCAATCAAATGTTTTGAATAAATCAACAAGTTGTTAAACTCATTTTGTTCTCTTCTTCTCTTTAAGTGGTACGTGCATACAACACCTCAATATTTTCCTTTTTGAACCTCCCAGTTTTGAGCTCTTTCAACCAGTGCAAGAATAAAAGACCTCCTCTATTTTTCTATCACAGTATTTTTACAACGGGCTTATCCTAGTCCTCAATGAATCACTGGAAACAGTGAACACCGTACAGCATATACAGGATTGATTACCTATATAAAGACCCGGTGGCCCGTGCACCTCAAGATAACGGTTGAGGTGTCGCCAAACCTTTGGCAACCATTCAATGACCTTGCACAAACTTGAATTCCGACAATTTCTCTCGACTTCCACGTCAATAAGGTATCGACGCAGGAACCGGCCTAGCAGGCCTTTGATTGGTTCAGTTTCAACTCCTAGCACCACACACCTGTAAGAAAGACATTCATATAAGCTTGAACTGGTTGTCTGAGTTTTTAAAAGTCATTCCAGAACTTCAGCTTAAAAAAGAAACAAAAAACTGAGCCTAAGTCCTCTTCCGCCTCTGTACACCTCCACCATGCCCCCCACCTACACACTGTCAACAGCTTCATCTCGCCCCACCTCTACCCCCATCCCCTCTCAAAAAATTACATGATGCTTTTTAAGATAACTCCTGAGTTCTATCACAAAATGTTAATTCTTGAATTATAGCTTGTTTTCTTGTACTTTAGTTGCCTCATTGGAGCTCAAGAAACATAATTTGACAGTCCATATCAAACACAACAAGAAGTCATTTTGTACACTGATGATGAAGCAAAACCCAGTACGAATAATCGTCCTTTAATATGTATTTTCCAGCTCGTGTCACCCAGTGGTGGGTTAGCTTACTAATGCCCAGTGAAACAAGTCATGTTTTTGGCTCATTACACAGGGAAAAATCATTTCACTCTTCGTACTGTATTTCACACACCTACACTGGACATAACGTATTATTTTGATTCCTCTCTGCTCATCTTTAAGCTGATCGGACAATGAAAACTCAAAGTACCTGACATCAGAATGCAGGTTGAGGTCTTGAGTAGAGGCAACTTGGTCACGTGTTCCAATTAAATATGGGCTGCAATGCACGTGAAAACGAACACACACACACACACACACACACACACACTGAATAAAATATCACGACCAATACAATTAAGTGTAATGTATAATATTGTCTCATTTCAAAATGATAGCATGCTGTATCTATTGAAAGTAGTATGGTGACATTGTGAGTGTTTTTAGTGTTGATGGAGTCATTTCACTCACAACAAGGGGTGTGTGCACCGCAGTGCTTGCATCAGGAGTAGCCCCAGGGACGCGCCTGCTTGCTGACTGTGCAGGATTAGCACCTTTGGGATCTGACTCGCCTGCAGGCGACTCTTGCATAGCTCGCTTATCTCTGACAGATAATGACCAATCTCCTGCAATATAGTGATACAGTATAATTGTCAAAACCATTTCCATATTATGAAGACAACAATGATCGATTTTCTCTCTTCCATCTACATTTTCCCTTTATTCAAGGTTACTGGTACAAACCTCTCTTTGCTAAATGAAGATCCCAAGTGGATGCATCATTCATTCAAAAACTCAAAGGTAATTTTTCAAGAGGTATTTATTGATCTTCGATATTGAAGATGAATAAATACCTCTTTTAAAATGTCAACAATGAAATAATACAGCCTGATAATCCCTCTTTTTCTGAGAATGCAGGAACAACTGAGGTGCTTTCTGAAGCTCACTGGTGCAGACTTGTTGTCAACGATGAAATTGGCGACAGTGTCGCTACTGCAGGGTTGTCCCTCAGCCAGCAATGTATGCCGTGCTAAAAGGTCAGCCAGCTGGGCTTTTCCTGTGCCTGGTGGTCCTGTCAGGAGCAGGTGTCGCTTTTCTTTGAGTTGAGAAAGTAAACGCTGCAGGCAGGGCTTTGGAAGCAGAGACTCAAAAGCAGCAGCTTCCAGGCTACCTTCTGCTGGACCTGCACACCAGGTAGATGACCAAGTGAATGACGTTATCCACTAATTAGGATGTCATAACCAGGCTCAATCAAGAACATTCTAAATGTCATTATTAAAATCAAGGACAACAAAATGCATTTATTTTTCACCATTAATACCATCCCAAGAAAGCTGTCAAGGCTGAAATGTTTTCTTATATAAAGCTTTAACTCACCCTTCCCCTCCTCTTTAACAAAATAAAAAGTCTCAACCTTTAAGGATGATGTGCAGTTTGGTTTCGCCTAGATTTTGGTAGTTCCAGGGCAAGCCTTGTGGTTCAACCGCCCCTCGGAGGCGTAAAGTGCTTCCGAGTGTATATCCCATCAAGCTCTCCGCGCACAGGCCAAGACTGGTGATAGGATCTACTCGCATAATGTAAGACTGAAAACACCAAACATTAGGTAATAATTATTTGGCAACTTGAACAGCCATTCAGAAACAGCCAAGCTCCTAGAATTATCCTTCTCTGCTTCTAGTAATCCAACTATCTAAGGCCCTGCTTGTTTCTCCCTGGCATTCTCTTGTGCAGAGTTTGTGATGTTACATATCTCTATAAAACTCCCTGTGGCAGAGTCTTCACAAACAGAAATGATGTCAGAAGGTAAGTGGGGAACAAACTGAGCAAACCATAAGATTCATTGCTAACGCTATGTGTCAGCAACAGGAATAATTACTCTGGAATAACCAGTACAATGTAAAGTACGAGTTATAGACAAACACTGTTACGATCTGGAGTATTACTAGAGAAATAAAAAGTGGATTATTAAAATTATGGACCTTGAACAGGTGTTTGACAGTCCCATCAAGCTCCTCCCATTTCGTACCTTCATGAACATATGATCGTCCAATCATACACTCACTTTTGGATGAACCCTGCAACGGTACGAAGTACAAAAACAGAATCTAAATCTGCATCCTATCGTATTAGCATCCATTCTATCAAAAGCACAGTGTACATTCGACAATGAGTAGATCTGTCGTGCAATTTTGCAAGTGTCCGATAAGCCATGATTGCTGCCAAAATCCTGAAGTTGCAACTAAACAGAAGTTGATGAGAATGTAGATTTAGCCAGTAAGGTATTGGTAAATTCAACTATTACTGTACCTTGTTTGCTGACCAACAATCCTTCACAGAAACGACCAAAAGGATGCTTTGTGGTGGTGTCTTTTCAACAATGGACAATGCAATGGTGCTTTCAGTGGATTCGCCAAGCAGTGAATCTGTTTGGACGCCATTAGACAAACGTGAACTATTTCAAATCAGAAAATATATAGAGAAAAAAAATTGATTAAGGGGATTGAGACAAAGCCCAAATCAATGACAATGGATATGAGAAGAGGAATATGGAACAGAAGGGTATGATGATGATGACGATGATGATGATGATGATGATGATGATAATTAATGCAGTTGAGGCAAAAGGGTAGAGTTAATACCAAGGTGGGAGGCACTGGGTGTGCTGTGACTGTGTTGCAGACATGCTCGTGGAAGGCGTGGAGAGTCGACTGCTGAGAGAGGGGTGTGTGTACCACTGCCTGGTGTGTCTAATCGTAGTAGGTCATTCTCTACCTTCAGGTTCTCTATTTGTATCTACAAAGGAGAGGCAAGAGGTTAGTATTGAGTGTTGAAAGAGAGAACTCACTCCTTAAATTACCAAAGACAACAACCCATCAGAGGAAGTGTACAAGCCTGCATTTTTAAATATCAAACCTGCAGATATGTGTTTTTGCTTTCAAGTTTTGGCTGCAAGTTTTGTCTGCAAGTCTCTGGTGTATGCTCCCCTTCCATCCCTTCCCTCATTTCAAATGGCACCACAGCCGACTCTGCTCGCGAGAAGGCCGAGTGCCTCAATTCTGTGTTTGCTTCAAAATGTTGTGTCCCTGACCCCCCTCTCTCTCTCTCTCTGTACCCACCCTTCCCAGTCATACACAACTGCTCCTGGACTCTGTGTGTTTTGCACCTGAGAAGGTGGAAAAGTTTCTGGCAACCTTCGACTCTGACTCTGACTCTGCAACTGCACCAGACAGCATCAGCTCATGCATACTAAAAATCTGCTCTGCTGCTCTTGCACTTCCAAGTTTTCACCCTGTCATTTTCCCAAGGCCATCTTCCATCTGCTGGAAAATCTGCCAATATGACAGCATTACATTAAAAAAGGTTCAAAAACGGATCCCCTTAACTACAGAGCAATTCGCTTACTTCAAATCATCAGCAAGGTCATGGAATCCATCAATGCATTTGACATAAAATCATTCCCTTTCTCCAACCACCTCATCTCAGGTCATCAATTCAGATTCAGACCTGGTTACTCTACCTTGGATATGCTGCTGCTACTCTCCCAACAATGGATGGAGGCCCTCAATATCAGACATGAGATCAGGGCCATATCTCTGGACATACATCTCGAGCTTTCGATACAGTCTGGCATCCCGCCTTGCTCTCAAAACTGTCTGCCTATGGAATCCAAGGCCAACTCCACTCTTGGATTGCTGACTTCCTCCACTCTCGTAGCCAACATGTACCTCTCAATCGAACCCTTTCTTCTCATCTCCCTGTCAAGGCTGGAGTACGCCAAGGCAGTGTTCTGAGCCCCTTACTATTCCTAATCTTAATCAATTATCTCACTGGCTCACTGGAAAATCCTCTTTATCTCTTTGCTGATGACTCCACTCTCTGCCATGACATCCCTCATCCTTCTGACAGGCAGCAGCATCTTCCCTCTCCTCAGACTTTGACAAAATCACAAAGTGGTAAACACTTGGAACATGTCTATCAATCCTGAGAAATCAATAAATCTGTCTCTGTCTCTGTCTCTCTCTCTGCAATGACCGTACTGAAAACCCTCCCATCTACTTTCTCAATGACTGTCTCAAGGAGGTTCAGTCACTCATACTCTTGGGTCACTCTCAGCCACGATCTCTCTTGGGAAAGCCACGTTTTAAAGTTGTCTTCCAAGGCCAGATGCTGACTGCGCATCCTCTGTCATGCAAAGTCTTTCCTTGGCACACTTGAGCTCCTATCCACCTACAATGCTTTCATCCGCAGCTTGATGGAGTACTGTTCTTCCCTTTGGGCTGGTTCCTCTGCCTCACATTTCTCAGCTTGACGCCGTGGAAACCACAGCTTTCAAGATCATTGAAATTTCTCGTGATGAAGCTGAGTCTATGGGCCTATCACTTCACCATCACCGACAAGTTGGTGGTCTCTCTGTCTTCTTCTGCCTCATTTCTGTTCATGCATCCTCTGCCCTCTCCATTCTCTGTCATACCCCCACATCCCCACCCACTCAAGTATCTGCAGGATGCACGCAGTCCATCAGCAATCCCCTCCTGGTGAAACTGCCTAAATTCAGAACCACTGCTCACCTCCACTCATTTATTCCTCTCATTCCCCACCTGCAGAACCAACTCCAACACTCTCTTCAATTTCATTCTTCTCTCCAGGTCTTCAAGAGAGCTGTTCACCACCATCTCAGGACATCCCCCTTCCAAAGCCATAATCTTTTCCACACCCGTTAAACCACCCTCACCCCTCCCAAAATGTATCCATATTGTCCATCCCTTGTGTTCTCCCATACCCCTCATTGTTACCTGCATCTTTTGTTTGTCCATCTTGGTCTACCTTCTCCATCCGCCCTGCTGTTGGCATTTCCCCTTTCTCCTGGTGTTCCCTTTGCTATGTTGCATTCTGTTCTGTTGCATCCTGTTCTGTTCTGTGTTCTAGCTCTTCCATGAGCCTAGACCATGTTTAAAAAAAAACATGCTGGAGTTTGCCACCCTGCAGCTGTTCTGCTATATGATACCATATTACAGGAAGAGTACCAGGAAACAAACTAAAGCAGAATGCCTCATTTGAATAACCCAGCATACCAGCAAATGTCAGATTGGAGTGGGCCAAGAGAAATTATCCTCCTGTGAAATTGGCCTCAAATTGGCATGCCGCGATACTTTCCGACTGTATAAATCCGTTTATTCATGGTACTTACTGATTTCCACTGACACCATGACCGTGCGGTTCTTCAACCAGATGGGAGATAGTTGCAACCAAACTGGATTTGAGCATGAGGACATGTCAGACAAAGCGTGCCTGTTCTTTAAGCTTTCCTTCTCAAAGCTATTTTGCAAATTAACATGTCCTGGCTCACCTGCAGGTCCACCATGGAGTCCTGAAGTTGTTCAAGCTGTTGTGCTGAACAGAGTGCATCGAGCTGCACGTCGGTTAGCTTCAGCTCCTTTTGTCGGAGCTCTTTGCGCAGCTGCTCCATAACAAGATCCGAAGACTCACCAGAACTCACTATTCTGCTTACAACCCACAACATCAGTAAAACAGCAATTGCCCCCCCCCCAAAAGTAATACAGTAACAGCATAACATAACTACTTGTCTTTAGTCTTACTCTGAGGAATTTGAGGATTTCATATCAGGGTTCCAAGGCTCTGGGACTTCAGTGCTCTCAACAGCACCATCTGGTTGATCTCCCAGGCCACGGCCTGGCTTTTTACGTGCAAAAACCTGTTTGAACGACGTTTTCAGCTGCAGATACACAGACATGACAAGCGATCTGAATGAATTTTCATGAGGAGACTGAATTCATTTTCATGAATGTTCCTAGTTTATAGGGTATGGATACAGCACAAATATAATGGGTCAAACATCCTCTTCCTGCCTCTTAATTAGTGTGTTTGCATATCCTTATAATGGAATTATCTACAATGGACTGACAAAAAGGACAAAGTATTTATCCATTAATTGTGAATCATTGGTGGCAGATGGCAGATCCTTTTCATTTCCCAAATGAAGGAAAGAAGAATAGGAAGAACCATTTCTTTTGCATCGGGCGACCGAGGCAGTTTTTCTTGGCTAGGGCCACAATCCTGGACGGGTCGTCTCTCTGACACAGGATACTAGAATGGCTCATTCTTACCAGAAAGCTGGTACTGGAGAGGAAGGGCTGAGAGAGTGGGAGGGAGGGGGAGGGGTCGGAGAGAGAGAGAGGAGGATAGGGGTGGAGAGAGAGTGATAGGGGTGGAGAGAGAGGGATAGGGGTGTGAGAGAGAGGATGGAAGAGAGAGGGATAGGGGTGGTCAGAGAGAGAGAGAGAGAGAGAGAGAGAGAGAGATGGGTGGGATGTGGGTGAGAGAGGCAAAGTGGTGACAGAGAGAGAGAGAGAGGAAAGGAGAGGGGAGAGAGAGGGAGGGGAGAGTGCAGGGAGAGGGGGAAGGAGAGGGGGAAGGAGAGGGGGGGGGGATTCGCGTTAGATGTGACACCCAGTTTAAAGTCTATCCAAGAGACGGCACACACACTGATGAATCACCCTCCCTGCGAAACACTGGGGTGACAGTTTATAGCTGGGTCAGGATTCAAACCCAGGCTAGACAGCTTGAAGCATGCATACTTCTCGGCTACCCTGCCATGATGTGGCGATTCATTGCTTTATAACCACTGAAAAGATTTTTTACTCATTGTAATCATCTAATTTATTTTGCCTTCCTAACTCTGGTATCAAACTGCCATATGGCCATCGAAGCTTGAAGAGTGCATGCCAAGTGGCTTAACAAGGCACTCCAACGAAATGGTTGAAGAAACTTTTAAAAAACAGAAAGTTAAAGTTTTTCATGTTTTTATCTCTGCCGAAGTGGTGGGTTATGTAATGAAAGAAGATCGTACAAGAAGGGGAAACGTGGTTTAAAACAAAATTGCACATTTTCAGTGAGCCAGCCATCGCACGATGCACCACAGAACAATGCGGGGCCAACGCAACCAAGTGGCCTCTGAACTTTGTTCAAGTCGATCGATATGCAGTATTCAGTGACAGTGCGAATATTGAAAAGTGCTCTCCAAGTGGCTTAAGCACTCAAGGAAGCACTCCAACAAAACGGTTTATAAGGAACAGCTGGATTGGCAAGCGATTCGTGATCGACGATCCGTCACATGAAACACCTCCTGGAGACGACCGAAATGTCAAACGATGTCCGAATTGGACAAACTAACACATTTTTTTAGTTGTCGGAACTGCTGCTAATAGTCCAGCGGAAATGTGAAAAAGCATGTTGTGGCGTCATTATGAAGTTTTTTGGTTGATTCATCATCTCTGAGCTATCCTGAATCAGAATCAGCCGGGTGCCAGACTAGCACCCTTGAGGAATTTTTTTTGGAGGCAAAAAACAAAATGGCCGCCACCGACTTTCGATAAATTCTGTTTTGGGCTATATCTTCACTTCTAATGCACTTACAAACACAATTTTGGTATCTACTACTATGTTTTCATGGTCAAGGAATCCGATAATGATAAAATTGAAGGTATATTGAAGGCATATTTTCAAGATGGCCACCATTTTAATATGAAAAATGGCTATTTTGCAGTTCCACTGATCACTTCGAGTAAGAAATTGAATTTGATGAACCCTCAAGTATTAATACTACGTACAATAATAGTCAATGACGGCTGAAATAACTTACTTGCAATGGCCAATGAATTGAGGATTATATTGGAATACGATTTTTACACAAATATATCTGGATACATGTGGATATTTGACTGTGACTTTGGGTAATGTCTTAAAGTAAATATGTACATGTATATG
Organism: Eptatretus atami; assembly: GCA_035128595.1. Classification (NCBI taxonomy): domain Eukaryota; kingdom Metazoa; phylum Chordata; class Myxini; order Myxiniformes; family Myxinidae; genus Eptatretus; species Eptatretus atami. The sequence goes on along the minus strand of CM068957.1, from coordinate 55,960,361 downwards.
ATTTTGAAATTACCTTTTATTTTTAGGCAAACAAATTGTTAACTTTGTTAAGGATGCAATGTTCTACATTATGTTAAATGTTCATCATCGTCGTCGTGATTAGCAGCTACTGCCCTTGTCTGTTCGTTACAACAGTCTGATCCAGCATTACAACTGCAAAACATCGAACATGACATCTGCGCTGCCACAAAACCACACCTCCCGTGGAACATGGCTGGCTGGTGGAGCATCCACACTTGATCAGCTGCAGAATGTAACTGGTGCAGCAGACACATCAGGTGGATGTGTGGTTGGGCACACGTCCACACCGTCCTCACCTTCTTGCCATCCATACTTGATGGGATCCAAGTTCGGAGGGCTGACTGAGTGGCCGATTTCCATATAATGACTTGATGATGAGCGTGATGTACATGTTGAACAAAGGCATCATGCGATGGGGGCACGACTCAATTTCGGAGCAGAGGTAATCTTGAGTTGGCCATCTTAGACTTCCACAACTGATACCGGTGTGTGGACATATCACCTTCGACTTTGGAACCATAACAGGCAGCAATGAAGGTAGTTGTCTCAGATATCATCTTTTCCTCGTCTGCTTCCAGCTGACCAAGTAAGATGGGATGATGTCCACCCATTAGTACCTTCAGCGCTGTGGCCTTTCCAATGCCAAACAAATATGGCACAGTTCATGGGTGTTTTCAGATCCTGTCTCTGGAGAGTGGAATTGTTCTATACTTGTACTGGAGTAGGATCATTTCTGGTGATCACCAGTTTGGTCTGGTTGTCCACAATGTGGGTCATCAGATACTGACAGATCAAATCGATCAGTTGTACTTTGTTGTAGGCTACATTTAGGACCACTTTTTGCACTGGAAGTGTTTGGTGTAAGTTGAGTTGATGTTTTCGACTTGAATCATGACCTGCACGACTGGATCTCGTCATTTGTTTCGTGCTGATTTTAATGTACCTGTCGAAAATCAGGTATACATCACAACACTCCAGGTGGTATTTGATGTTCCATGAAGTTGTACCATTTGTGGGCCAATGTACAGTCCATAACATGGCACATCCATCGATGATGACAACATCTGGAACACCTTGGATTCGACTTGATTGCTAAATTTGTAGTTTCGTCTTCAGGATTGCTTTCGACTGAGCCCGCATCGCACC
>CM068957.1:55925477-55943159 GCA_035128595.1 Eptatretus atami | reverse complement strand
TCAGCCTCTCTTGAGGTGGGAGGGATTTCTTTCCTCGCCACTCGCTTCCCGATTGGACGGTTGCATCGTGCGATTTGCTGGCCGTCCCTCATTGGACAGGCCCACAGTAGGCGGGGCAACTCCCACCTTTCTGGGGTGGAGTCGGAGCTGAGGTGATTGTAGCTCCGCCTACCTCCTCACCTAAGCCAGTGCGTAAATGCCGACGGTATGGAGCGAGGCGATGTCCGCTGTTGTTGTTGCTTGTAAGTTGATAAAAACCGACTAAAAAAATTCAGCCGCAGCGCACACTGAAATTTCCCTTTAGATACAGGGGACAGGGGATGATACTAACTTATACACATACTATCGAAATAACTGAACTGTGGGACTGCTGAATGTCTGGTGCAAAAGGCTTCCAAATCGTAACAATATATATATATATATATATATATTATATATATATAATATATATATATATAATATGTATATGTTGTTGAGATGAGATGTTTACAATTGAAGACCTGGGTGCAAGAAGTGCTAAGTCACATTTTTGAAAAAAAATGAGCTGGCACCAGTGCTATAATCTATAATAGCCAGAGCATCATTTGATACCAAAAAAATCCGAAAATAAGTACTCAAGTCCTGTATATGGTATATGGTCATTGTTGAATTCACTAAAATGTAGTGCAAGAAATACCCAAGTCCATAATGTTTGAGCAAGAAATTCCTTAAGTCCATGACTGCCCAATCAAAATGCTTGTATGTGTCACGTGACAAGCTATGAAAATGGCGAACATGGAGGCTGGACAGCATGGTGTGAATGAGGATAACCCTGATAACAGGCATGCCAGGGGCAAAAAACGTAAAATAAACCCTGGAGACTGGGCTAGAAAGAGAATGAAGGATGCAAAGCATCAGGTATGTAGTTTCTATGCATTATATCTTTGCTGGTACTGAAAAAGGCACTACATTCGTCATCAGCTTTTGAGCCCTCATAAAGGTGGCCATGGTATTTTATACTCTTAAGAGTTACTTTGTGTAATATTTCCGATCTGGTATGATTTTGATGCAAACTTTCTGAGCAGGAGGACTTTGCTGAATGAGGGACTTGTGATGTGAAAGACGACTGGCACCAAAGTTAGGTTTTCTTTTATTTAGGACATTAATTTCCGATTTAACTGAGTAATTTTGGACTTAACTGGGTAATATTGCAGTTAACTGAGTATTTCTGCATAAAATTAAACCACGAAAGGCAAGGAGACATAGCAAAAATGACTGTTTGGCAATCAAAAATGAGCAATAAAGGGTTTTGTGTGTTAAAAGTACCCAAGTCCAGCCATTTTGTCACAAAAAGTACCTAAGTCCAGGTATTTAGCCACAAAAAGTACTTCATTCCAAAACTAATTTTCTCGTTTTCTTCGTAATAAAGGATTATTTTTCCACAAAAAAAGGGTTTGTCTGCTCTGTATAGCCCCGGGACCAGCAACAGGCTCCATAGTATGCCACCTTTAAAAAAAAGTATCTGCAACATGTTTTGAAAACTTTGATCCTCAATATCTCAAAAGTGTTATTTTGTGACTAAAGTATTTCTTGCACTCAGGTCTTTCTAAAAGTTGAGTCGTGTAAAAAAGTAACAAGTTATAATGTTGTAATGAGACGAGCTAATGCAACATGAAAGGAATGTAAGACAATGGGAAATTTCTCGGTACTTCCGGATGTTTCACCATCTGGCAATTGGAGCGGTTTGTAGACGGAGGGCGTTCACGAATGTTCTCTCTTCGAGTGTACAGTATACCTCGCTCAGCCGCTCAAGATGCATTCTTGGAGAAGAGAACGCAATTGAAATTGCGCTAAAAGGGGTTATTATACCATTGGAGATGCGTTCCTGCAGCGTTAAATATTCTGCGTGAGCGGTGTATGAGGGCATATTTGGGGTATCGGTGAGAGCGCAAATGACAATACAGGTGGTAAACATATTATTTCAAATCATAAAAATAAGACTTTTTTTAATAATAACTTGAATAAGTATGAACAGAAACATAAAATATGTGCAAACATCAATAAAAAGAATAATTGCCACTGCTGTTACCCAGCTCCAACTCTGAGATGGCAACTGTGGGGGAGCTCATCCTTCTGCAAAATTAACGTGTCACAAAATGGGGCAGGGGAGTTTGTCTGGGCGTTTGTCTGGTGTGTAAACAGTGCTGATTGGCCTCAGAACATATGCATACAGTACAAACAATGGTGGTGGTGCATTTTCTCAGCTCGCAGGTGTGTTATGAATTTTTCTTTGTTTTTCGTAAAAATTTCTCCAGGTCAAAGGCTCTATCATGAATCGATGGTTCTACAGGGCAGCTTTATGTGAAGTATTTTTATTATTATTATTTTTTATACTTCCACATTGTGGTGGCATGATTTCATGCTTACAACTGGCTATGATCAACGGTGCATCGCCACTGCTACCGAGTATGGGGGCACCACTGATGCAATGCCCCTATTACCAGTTCACTGGTACTCATTTTGCCGACCTTGAAAGATGACAGGCTGAATCAACCCCACCTGGTGGATATTCAGCGGGTGATGGGGCTGGAACTCAGAACCCTAAGATCCCAAGCCCGCCACCTTTACCACTAAGCCAACAACAGGCTTAAGCAAGGTATGACTATATATAAATGGGAAAGCAGAGTGGAACAAGGAAGAAAAGCCAGTCATCAGTTTCATTGTGTGCAATGCTGTGCTGGAATACTTCATCTATCCCTTTGCGTTAACTTTTAAAGAAAACTCAAGTTTGGACTACACCCACCTGCCAGGTAGTTGACAGCCATTGATTCAAGAACCTTAGGATTTTTTAGACACGCTGTTTCCAATAGCGATTAAGAAAAACAATTTTAAAATCCAACCCAGCATAAAACTATGTCAAATATCATTGACACAGAAAATTAACACAATTTGACAACATCTACATCAGGTGAAACTATCATTGGAGAGGGTTGGTAGGGTGGAAGACGATGGAAGGAACTATATGAGGTGAAGGGAAGTTTATAAGATTAGACATGACAGTGGGGGAGTACAGACAAGAATTTCGATATTTTCCATACGCAGTAATATGTGCAAGCCCAATTTCACGATCATGAAACTCGCATTTTAAAATGGGCAAACCTCATTGAATTTGTATTCTATCGACTTTTACCTCCACCACCGAAGGTGGACGGAGGTTACGTTTTCACCACTGTTTGCTATTTTTGACTGTTTGTCTGTGAGCAGGATAACTCAAAAAGTTACGGACGGATTCAAACAAAACTTAGTGGACAGGTTGGTGCATGACAAAGACAACTTGATTAGATTTTGGTGAAGATCTGGATCCGGATACTGGAATTTTTTTCGTGTCTTCACCATTGAGAGAAAGGGCCAAAAAACGATATATAGTACAATATCTCAAACAATTATGAACTGATTCGGATGAACTTGGTGGACAGGTTGGGAATGTAACAAGGACGAATTTGATGTGCCACAAACTGGGTGCTTGTCTCGGACATGTCCGGGCAGTGCTTGTCTCCGGACGTGTCTGGGCGGTGTTTGTCTCCGGACGTGTCCGGGCAATGTTTGTCTCCGATTTGTCCGGGCTGTGTTTGTCTCCGGACGTGTCTGGGCAGTGTTTTGCTCTGGACGTGTCCGGCGTGTCTGTCTCTAGACGTGTTCGGTGATGTTTGTCTCCGGACCTGTCTGGGCGGTGTTTGTCTCCGGACGTGTCCGTGCGGTGTCTGTCTCTGGACGTGTCCGTGCGGTGTCTGTCTCTGGACGGTTCGGGTGATGTTTGTCTCCGGACCTGTCTGGGCGGTGTTTGTCTCCGACGTGTCCGCGGGCTGTGTCTGTCCAGACGTGTCCGGGCGGTGTTTCTCTCCCGACTTGTTCGGGTGGTGTTTTTGTCCAGGCGGTTTCTCTCCGTTCATGTCCGCGGTGTTTGTCGCCGGACATGTCCAGGCAGTGTTTCTCTCCGACGTGTCTGGGCGGTGTTTGTCCCTGGACAGTGTTTATCTCCGGACATGTCTCGGTGGTGTTTGCATCTGGGCGATATTTATAGTATGACTGGTAGAAATGGATTTCAGACATCACTTTGTTTCCGTCTTCACTGTTATTCTCTGCAGAATAATTTTGATGAGACAGTATGAATCATAATTAACACTCCACCACACGTCTGCTTCCCTTCCCCTCACCTCACACTGCCTTCCCTTTCCCCGCCTCTCCTCACTCTCCCACCTTCCTCGCTCCCTCACCCCTCCTCTCTCTTTTCCCCTCACCTCCTCACTCTCCCACACCCCTCCCTTTCTCTGTCTCTGTCTCTCTCTCCCGCTCTCTCTCTCTCTTTTTCTCCCCTCCCTTTAGTATTCCCATCAACGAAGCAAAGGGTGGTATTTGCTCGGTACAGAATAAACTAGAACAGCACTTGGTGGAGCGTATATCTCCACCAGGCTGAACAGTTCAATGTTTTATATCCCACTTGATAGCCGGATCCGAATCAGGACCTGAACTAAAATTGAATCGGCTGTTTCTTGTCATCTAACCAACTCATCCACCGAGTTTTGTCATAACTCATCCACAACTTTTGAAATTATTATGTTACACGGTATATTGTTTTGGTCCCATTTTCAATAGTGAAGAATCATTAAAAAAATTATAGATTGTCGTATCCAGATTCAGACCTTCACCAAAGTCGAATCAGTTCGTCCTTCTCACACGCCCTACCATCCACAAAGTTTTGTCCAAATCCGTCCAAGGCATTTTAAGATAATGTGCTATATATATCGTTTTTAGCCCTATCACTCAATGGTGAAGAATTACTTTAAAAATCCAGATATTCAGTTCCGGATTTCAACAAAATCTAATCATTTTGTCCTCGTCACATACACAACCTCTCCACCAAATTTCGTCTGAATCCGTCCACTACTTTTTGAGATGTCCTTCACAGCCGAACAAACAGACAGGGGTGAAAACGTAACCTCCAGCCACCTTAGTTGGCAAGGTAATTAGAGATGCTAGCTTGTGGTGGTTTGGGCATGTGATGAAGGATGAGGAACCAATCAAGAAAGTATGCAATGAGCAAATTAGAGAGAAAAGAGGAAGACAGAGATCATGGTGGAGGATGTAGTGGAAAGAGATTTGAAGAACAATGGATTGAGATGTTGTTGTTGTTGTTCGTCTTTCGGCTGCTCCCATTAGGCGTCGCCACAGCGGATCATCCGTTATGATCCGCATACTGATTTGGCATAGGTTTTACGCCGGATGCCCTTTCCTGACGCAACCCTGGTCACCTCTTATGACACAGGGATAACGATTGGGTTTTGCCATGATTCCAGGCTGCCCTACACCCTCTCATAGCGCAGCCAGCGCAGAGCTCCCGTCCTCAAGCGATCCTCCAACCCAAGCCTCCGAGTAGCCGGATTAACAGGCGCACGCCACTACGCCGGTTGAACAATGGATTGAGATAAGAATATATAAGAAGATAGACGAGAATGGAGAAGGCGGATATGATGAGTAGCTGACCCCGAACCACTGGAATTAAAGCTTAAGAAACAAATTAATTCCCAGGTCCACTGCAATCTACACACTACAACAAGTAGTTAATTGTTGAATGCTCAGTCTTGTTGAGCATGGTTTCAGTTTCTCTTTTAAAAATCCTTTGATTTATTATGATATCTCGTATAAAATTGATGAGATTCTCTTGGAGGAATGGGGGTGGGAGGGAGAGGGTAAAAAAAAATTTTTTTTCATCAGTCTCGAGAAATCTTTGATGCACAAATAAAGTACATTTGTCAGGTTTAAGCTGCCATGTGAGGTACAGGTACCATAATTATTTGAGGAATCAGAAATGTTTTAGGTGTTAAAGTAATAATTTTCTGCTGTCTGTTCATCATCGATTCAGATCTGTGATTGCTCCACATCCCCTACAAAGGCATCAGCATGTCCACAAGCACGCTTCACAGATGCAACCACCCAGATTCTCATGAGGTTCACTAAAAAACAAGGCACAATTACTGTTATAATTAGCACAAATCGCTAAAACTATCGATTATTGAAATCCATGTAAATGCTCAATTTTGGGCAGTTAAATGTTTAGCAAAGTTCCAAGTCACACCACCAAGACAGAAGAACCTTGGGGGCATGTGCACTGTTAATAAATGACTGGTGGATTTGCACCATACTTGATTCATCAATTTAAACCCACAGTGACCATTGAAATGCAATTGATATTCTTGGTACCTTTCAAGTGAGAACAACAGGAGTTGTAGTAACAGTGCAGTACGTGTGTTTATTTAGGGAAGAGAGCGCCAATGTGTGCATTCCTGAAGTGTTGCACTGCTGATAAAATTAAATAATTCAAGGAAGTTTTTGTTTATCCCTCATTTTAGCTCTTATGCGAGCCTTGACATTGTATATATATATATGTATATATATATATAATATATATATATATATATATATATATATGCAATTACTGGAACAAGTAGTTTAGTCTTAACAAGAAGGAAGTCTTTATGAGAGCTGGAGTCCATCTACATCAGCAGAGAAGTACGAATATACAACTAATTTTCTCAACCAAATGTTGACAGATATGCTAACTGCCATGGGGAAAGAAGTGAAGTGACATTCAGGTTGAACACTACTTCAAAAAACAGACAGCAGGTCTCACACCAAAAAACATAGCTTCACTCCTTTCCATGGCGGTTGACATACCTCTCTCAACATTTGGTTGAGAAAATTAGTTACGTCTCCACCTCTTTTGAACAATGTAATTATACCCAAATCACAAAGAAAAAGTAAACTTGAAAGAGCAATCAAAGATTGCAGACCCTCACCAGAGACTTGTGTTGTGAGGTTTTATAGTACATACTTTATAGCGTTACTCACATTATAATTGCACAAACTTTTAGACGTACTGGTTGAACAAAGACTATGAATAAAAATTGTGGTCTACGTTGGCACATTATGTGCCAGACAGAACAGACAGACAGACAGACAAATGGACCCAAATACAATACTCTCTTCTCTGACAAAGGTAATGATGTGACTGAAGGAACATTTCCAATTTGAAATGTCACCATCACACGAAAAAAATAGTTCAGTGCATAAGAAAAAACTGTCAGAAATCTTTTGATTTCTATTACTTCATCCGTTATTAAAATTGCTTAATAATTAAGCTAATATAATGGAGCAAATGTTTGTATCTATGCTCCATACCCATTGGTTGGTCAGCTGGCTTGATGCCACTGACAATTAGTGAAAAAAAAATCATACGTGACCATTTTGATGCTATGGTAAGCCTAACACATCTTTACAAGTGTCGTATTCGCAATCGTTATGCCTTCCCCATAATTTTTCCCTTCAGTGTAAAACAACCTAAGTGACTGTTAAAAGGATCATTAAGTATCGAAAGGTTGAAGCCGATAGGCGTCATGGGCCTTGTGAAGATGACAGTACATAAAGGCCTCAGGCTTCAGGCCTCTGGTGTTAGATTATGGCCCAGTGAATTGTAATTTTCCAAGCTATATACACAATGTATATACTATATGCACATAAGCAGTATGCATGTTTTGCTTCATGTACGTAACCCGGTTATTTTTATTTTTGAGAGTGATCAAGCAGTAGTCTGTTGCCAACACACAGCCCAAATAAATGTATGTGACAGAAGAACGTTGCATGCTTGGAACAGATCGCCCATAGGCGGGTGCTCTGCTAGTAATGATAATAATAAAAGTTCCCTTACAAGGAACTTCAAACAGGAAGAGGCCTTCGCTCATCATAGTCTGCACTCTTATTACCAACCTATGGTTGTTTGTCATGTTCTCCTCCTTTATAAAACACTGAGCGTCAAGCAAGGGAAGAGCACATAACCCATTTCTAAAAGTCTTTGGATGACCTGGCCGGGTTTAACCACCGACCTCTAGACTAGACGATGCATCTAACCATTGTGATATAAAATAATAATAACGCAACAAAATATATTCGTGGATACTTCAGAATCGCATACCGTCTATCTTATGGTCCCCAATACTCCTGTGCTGAGATTATGAATAACTTTACTTACTTCCATTACTCCAAGCTAACTATTTTTCCAAAACAGTTGACTTACAAGTGAACAAATCAAGTTATAAATCATTTAATTCATCAATCACATTCCTGAAAAAAAAAAAAATTGGACCTTTACTTAAGTGACGTAGCCCAGGTGCTTCACTCATGAATTGAACAAGTTTCAAACCAAACTGTATGACACTTATTTATTTGTTGTGTTCTCTGGCCTTGTTCTTTATGATTTAATGGCCTGGAATTGCCTGGGAAAGTCAATTAAATTGTGTGTTGACAACAAATCACTCCAACCTCAACATACAATCTTCACATACATATTATCGATTCTCCCGGGGGGGGGGGGGGGGGGGGTGGGGTGGGCGAGCAGGCAGTGTAGAAGCAGACGACCAGAAGGCCATTATCTGATTTATCTGGGGTCCTTTTTATCCACACAAAGCCTTCAACCTTTCTCTGGATGAAAGAGAGCCATGCAAAATTTGTCGCACTGTTCTGCAGGGTCCGAATGCATAACGAACAAACAAAACAAACAAACAAACTTTCTCATATATATATATATAATATATATAATATATATATATTATATATTATATATAAATATATTATTGTTACGGCTGTGAAATTCGCAAAAACATCATAAAGGTCCCATAGGTGAGGTATTTCTGAAGTATCATGTGTAGTTAGCTCCCAAACCCGTTGTCATAGAGGGAATTAGTGATTCATTCGGCTGCAACTTTGAGTTAGGCGTTTTTTCGTTCTGCTTTATTTTCGAACCAACCACATTCAACGCCAAACCAACGCCAACCACATTCAACGTCAACAACGCCAACCACAACAACAACGCTAAACGCCACCACTCTAACAACGCCGCCCGCCACCCTCACAACCACGCCACCATCTCAACCACGCTACCTAACCAACGAACCCATCCTCAGCGGTCGTACGTACGACGGTTTGCGCGCTTGAAGGCCGTCGAACGCTTCGCCTCGTCCCCCACAATGTCCTGCAGGTGGAGGGAACGAGAGGGAACCCCCCTTCTCAGCGCCTGAAGGAAGGTGGAGCCGAGAACGGGGCGTGCGCCGGGCTGATAAGAGGCGGAGCGGCTGAGATCTCTCTCTCTTCTTCGTCGATTCTTCTGCTTGGAGTTCTTGTGCGTTCTCTCTTGAAGGCGTCGAGAGGCCAGCACGAGCAGGCGCGAGCGCGCCGGAGAGGCCCTCGCCGACCACGCTCGAGCGGGAGTCACGGCAGAGACGGTCGCTCGAGGACTCAACACCTAAGGGAGTCGCGACTTCCATTTCTTTGGGTTCTGTGTGACGTGTGTTGTGGGCCGTGTCTCGTGAAGGTGAATTGTGTAAGTGGTCCGTAGTGTCGCGTAATCGGTCGTAGCTCTGCGTCTTTTGTTTTTCTATTGATATATGTGCATTTCTGACTTTTGCTATACGTGTGCTTTGTTGTCGTGTTGTAAAAAATGCTTGTCTGTTGAATTCTCTTCCCGTGTCGCTGCGTCCTTCCTTCATTGGGGGTCTCCATCTTGTTTCACGTAAAGGGTTCGTCGTGGGCGCGGGCCGCCGATATTAATCTGAACCGTCAAGGCCGACGATAACACCGCTCGTTATCCCGTTAGCCCCGGAACGAGCCGCTTTAAGCGGCATCGTGTCCGAAGTCGGCGCTGTGCGAGGTAACAACCCCTCGGTAGGTTACCGTAGGGGTACTTAGGTATATCGACTTTCGGCGATTCACCCTATTCCGCGCGGGTAGAATGCGGACTGGATTGTGGTGAGGCCGAAAGGTCCACCCGTGACTGGAATCCCGGCGTTTAGCCGGAGGGTCACGACTGAATTGTCCGTCCGGTGGCGACAGCAGGTCGCGATTCGAGTCACGTGGCCGATCCCGCCGACGGCCGGAATTCGCAACAACTGGTGTACAGGAGTGTGATTCTAATCCCTCCCGTCTCCAAGCTAAATTTCACAGGGATCGGTCCAGGGTGAGAGAAGCGGACCCCCGATTCCTCCAAATTACGAGCGAGTTAAATTAACCCCTTACGTGGGATAATGATGGCGTCTCAAGGCGAGCGGTGTCGGGGGTGAAATGTATGTGTGTAGTAATGTAGGATCCATGGCCGGGATGGTACTACTTGTTGTAATGTTGAATCACGAGGGAGCTCACCCTCATACTCTGAGCACGGACTTTGCCGGCAAACTGGGTCGCATAATGGCGCGATCGCCCCTCAGCGCAGACATGGAGCGAGCGGCTAATTATGGCTCTCGAATGGCGCAACACGAAGCGAGCGCTCCCAGCAGCCATCGCTTCAAGCCACGTGGTTATGGCAGGTGAGCAGCGGACATTAGCGGGCTTCAAAAACAGTTGGGAGAAAAAAATGTGAACATGATGGGGATTGGAACAATTGAAGAAAGAGATAAGAACAGCAAATCAGGAAAGGAAAGCCTAGAATGGAAGATAAAAAAGAGGAGAGAGACAGCGGAGGAAAGGACGGAAGAATTGCTGGAAAAGTCTGAACAGTTCAAAGAAACTGCAGGAGAATTGAGGGAGGAAGGAGAAGGAAAACAAAGCTAGAAAAGGAAAACGCAACAAGATGAGGAATTGGAACTACTGAAGCAAGAGGTAAGGAAAGTCACTTTGAAATAGAAATCCGGAAGGGAGATAAGAATGGGAAAGGAATGGCAGAAAAAAACTAAAGAAATACAGCAAAAAAAGGACGAATTGAGGAGGAAGCAGTGGAAAAAAGAGATGAAATGAGTGAAGAAGCATGCAAATTGAGGGAGGAATTAGAAACAAAAAACTTCTGAGTTACAGAAACACCAAAACAAAGAGACGGAACTACAAGACGAACTGAAGATGTTAAAGAGAAAGAACGAGAACGGAAAATGAAACGTTAAGGAGCCACACTGAGCAGATTGAACAATAGAAGCCAAAGCAAAGTTGGATGTGCGGAGATGAGAAAGGAATTGGAAAAGAAACGTTCTGAGTTACAAAACGAGCTGAGGATGGGAGAGAAGAAAGAACGACAGCAGAGAATGAAACGTTAAGGAACCACACGGTAAAGATCGAACAGCTGAAGCAAAGGCCAGATTAAAGAATGAGATGCAAGAAAGAGTAATGATGGAAGAACGAATGAGACAGAAAGAAGGAAATCGATCAATGGAAGGAAAACCACGAGATTGCAGAATGAGAACAAGAAGACAGTGGAATAGGAAATACAAAGAACAAGGAATGAGACAGGAGAAAGAAATCTGTTCAGTTGAAAGAAATAATAATGAGATTGCAGAATGGGAACAAGAAAGACAGATGGAATAGAAAACTGAAAGAGTATGAATTTGAAACTGAACGACAAAAGGAAAAAAAATAGGTTGGAATACGAGGAGAAGTGAAGGAGCAACGAATGAAGCAGGAAGGAAATCAGGAGATTGAAGACACAACGAGATTGGAGAGGGAAGAGCGAGAGGAACACAATGGATAGAAAACGAAAAGAACATGAAGCCGAGGTTGACCAATTGAAAGAAAAGGCGAGGCTGGAGGTGAGGAGATAGACAAAAGAACAGCGAATGAAACACGAATGGAAATTAACCACATGAAGAAAACCACGAAACTGCAGAAGGAAGGGCAGGAGAAGAAACAAGGAGAGTAATGAGACAGCAGCAAATGAAACACAAAAGGAGATTAACCAAATGAAGCAAACCATGAAACTGGAGAAGGAAGGGCAGCGAGTGAGGCACGGGAGGAGAATGAGCCAATTGAGGGGATGATGAGATTGGAAAATGAGAAGCAGGAGGAAGAGTGGGAGAGAAAACAAAAAACTATACGAGTTTGAAATTAATGAACTGAAGGAGAGAATGAAATTGAGTCCAGAGAAAATGGAAAAACTCCAGAAAGAAACGGAAAACTAATAAATGTATAAGACACGAGTGAAAGGAATTGGAGGAGAGAAAGAACAATTAAGACGGAAAGCAAGATGAGGTACGCGGAGATCCTGAAAGAGCAAGGAGTAAACAGAGGAAGGACGGGAGCGACTTAAGGAGAAAGCAAGGTTGACCTACGTAAAGATAAGGGAAAGAGCCAGAAAGAAGCAGAGTCTAATAGACACGAGGAGACAACAGAAACTAACAAATGTACAGAGACGGCGGAGGTACAAAAAGTAAAGGAGAGACTGCACGATAAAGACGGGTAAAAGGAACAGAACACACACACACAGAGTTAGCGAGGCTTAATGGGGGTGAGCTTCGCGGAGCGTGTGGAGACCCGGTGCGAGCAGCTGGATGGCTGCCTCCAGGAACGAGGAGGAGTGTGCCCCCTTGAGGCGGTCGCGGCCGGGTGGGTCCGGTCGTGCTTCGCGGAGTTGGGGGACGTGTGCTGTGGACAGGTGCACGTGCAGCTTGGGTGGTATAGAGGCCCGGGAACCCTTGTGGGACACGAATCCCCAGTGTGGTTGTCCGTGTGTGTGGTGCAAGGTGTGAGTGCGCCCCCGTGTGTGATGAGACCCAGGTGTGAGTGCGACCCCGTGTGTGAGTGGGGGTGGCAAGTGTGCCGGAGTGCGTGCCTCCCAGCGTGCCGTGTGTGAAAGGGGCACCGCAGGTGGATGAGGCACCGTGTGTGGAGGGAGCCACGGGTGCGGGGTGAAAGACCACGGGTGGGTGGACCGGCGTGTGCGCCAGAAACGGCACGCGTGTGCGAAGCACAGGTTGTGAGAATGCGGTATGTGAGGGAGCAGTATGTGTTAGGTCGCGGTGTGTGTAGGGAGATGTCGTGGGCATGCGCGAGCATGCAGCCGCGTCTCCCGGTATAGAAGTGAGTGTGTTGGAGTGGATCTTGCGTCGTAACACGCAGGTGTGCTTGGAGGCTGAGTGGCGACGACGACGGCGACAGAGGACAGGGGCGGGTAGCGGCAGTAGATGTTTGAGCACCGTGCCGGGTTCACCCAGGCGCGAGCGTGTGGTCCGTCTGTGCAACGCACGAGGCCGCCACGTGCTCGCTTGCGGGAGTGAAGCCCGGTCCGGAAACGCCAGCGGTGGATTTGCCGATCCCGCGGACGGACAAAGTTAGGCAGGATAACGGATTTGGAGACCGGATGGGTTCTCCACGCGAGCTTGTTGTTTAAGCTCCAACGGGCAGAGCACATGTTGTTCGCGTGGGAGCCCCTCGGAGTGCGAGGTTTGTTTTTGGGGGAGCGCAGGGTGACGTCATGGCTGCACGTGGGGTTGGAATCCGGCAGGAGGGTGAATCCCTGCCGGATGGTACCGTCCAAAGGGACGAGGTACACGTGCAGCTGCATGACGTTACGGGCAAGGTGCAAAGTGCGCGAGCTGTGAGTTGCCGCGCTGGTGCTGCGCATAATTGGAAAAACAAAATTAACAAAAGCAGGCCTCGCTTTCGGGTGAACAGGATCCCGGTAGGGGTGTGAAAGACCCCCTGCCAGGGCACAGGATGGAACTAGCTAGGGGGAAGGGTTAGCTTAGTTAGACCGACTTCATGGGCAGGGGTAAGTCCTCATGAGTCCGTGGAATGGATTAGGTAGAGGGATTGTAGTGAGCTTTAGGTTGGGAAATGATTTTTAGAGATTTGGAACGGTGACAGACTTTGGATGTGTAGAGGGGACGTAGTTTAGCTACGTAGTGTTAAAAGGAACGTGCTATAGTGTAAGGGATGACGTGGGAGCACGAGTTAGTTAGGGAGGTAGATAGAAGGATGGCAGGATCAGCGATGTGTGAGTTGCAGAGTTGTGAGGTCTGAAAGGAAACATGTTGATTGAGTGAGGCCAGCGGGTCTGTGTGTTTGGAGCGAATGTGGAATGCATGGTGCGATGAGTGATTGGGGAGGAGTGACTCCCGCAAGGGACGGGGTCAGTGTAGAGTGAGTTAGCTGGTTAGACAATTGAAAAATGAGTCGTTTGTTGTTGGCTGGGAGTGTAGGCTCGAAACTGTTGAGGGGTGCAGGAGCCCTGTTGACGGGCTGGAGCGTGGCTGCGAACGGTGAGTATCGCTGAGTGGGTACCCCGGGCACCAGCTAGTCGGCCGTGGTAGGCAAGGGCCCATTGGGGCCGGGTTAGCGTAGTGGCACGGGTGCGCCCGCTTCGGTGCGGGGGCCGGAGCGCCGTTAGCCGCGTGGGCAGTGTCGTGGGCACGGGTGACCCTCGAAAGGGGCCGGGCGCCAGCCTGCCACGTGTGCGTTTCAGGGGAGTTGCCATGGGGGCACTCCCCGGTGTTTAGGGAGCTGGTAGGCTCGGAGGCAGTGTAGTGCCCGGGGTGCCATTGTAGGGGATTCGTGCAGAGGTCGTGCCTGCCAAGGAGCCACGCGTCCCAGCCACGAAACGTGCAAGGCACGAGGGAAAATTCGAGGCGAGGCCCGAAATTGTAAGGCACCAACACAGGCGACGGGAATCTGGTTTTTAGAACCAATAGATTAAGCGAGAGGCGCTTTTTGAAAGCCCCGGGGTAGTTTAACAGTTAAATGGATAGGGTAGATTAGGAAGTGTAGCCCTCCGCACCATCCATCCCTTCGCTCTCGTTGTGGGCCGCTGGACCCACTTGGGTTAGAGATCGCTGAGATCTGGGGAGGCCATCCTGAGCTTCATTGGGCCTCAGCACAGGACGCTAGCTCTCCCTTATCCCTCCGGGAAGGAACGTAGGGTTGGGAGTAGGCTAGGTGACAGAATAGGTTAGCCGAACAAGGACGATAAAGGGGTTAGGGACGATTTATAGTGGGGAGTAAGGTTGAAAATAAAAACACAAAAAAAAATAAGTTGGGGCTAAATTGGGTTTGACAAATTAAGGGAGTGGGTATGTACAGTGACAGGCAAAGGCGATAGGTGGAGGGAGACAGGTAGGGTTAGAGACCGAGCCTCGCTTTCCGAGTGGCCAGCACCACCGCACTCCTCTATCCCAACCTGCACTGCACGGCAAGAGGCCGGCCAACTTCATCGGCAGCTGTTGTGTACTGCAAGGCCTGTGCCGGCCGGTCGTCCGACGGCTGTTTTTACTGCAAGGCCTGTGCCGGCCAGTTCGTCTGCCGGCTGTGTTCGCCTGCAGCGGCCTTGTTTCTGCAGGCTGTGTTTGCCTGCAACGGCCTTTTCGGCAGGTGTGTTCGCCTGCTCACCTTTGCCATGCATACCCACTGCCCACATCTGCGTTTGCCCCGTTCAATTTTGCTTTGCCCCCCCTTGTTCATTCCATGTGCGCCAGGATCCGCAAGCAACAGTTTGCAAGCTGAGGAACTGTCCTGTTGGCGCGCAACACGGGCCTTGCAGTGGCGGCCCGTGCACCGGTTTTCTTTGACTCTCACCTTTTTTCCTGCAGGTCCATTGATCCTGGGCCATGGTTTAGTGTAATTTTATAAGGTTAAGTAAGTTGTGGTATGTTATGTAAATATGAGTGCGCCCCGCATGTATGTCTTAGCGCCGGCAATTTTATTTAAGTCGTCCGTATGAGTTGAGTTTGTTTAGTTAGTTACTCAGCCCTCAGGTTATTTATTTTTGGACACGAATACCATGAATGTCGCACTTAGGGATCCGTAGGTAAAACGTACTAGGGAAACTACACATGATGGCACACGATAATTTGACGACTCGGGCGAGTCTGTAAAAGGGGAGGGGTAGTGTTACGGCTGTGGAAATCGCAAACATCATAAAGGTCCCATAGGTGAGGTATTTCTGAAGTACATGTGTAGTTAGCTCCAAACCCGTTGTATAGAGGAATTAATGTGATTCATTCGGGCTGACACTTTGAGTTAGGCGTTTTCTGTTCTGCTTTATTTTCGAACCAACCACACTTCAACGCCAAACAACGCCAACCACACTTCAACGTCAACAACGCCAACCACAACAACAAACGCTAACCACGCCACCACTCTAACAACGCCAGCCCCCGCCACCTCACAACCACGCACCATCTCAACCACGCTACCTACACCAACGAACCCATCCTCAGCGGTCTACTGTACGACAGTTTGCGCGTTGAAGGCCGTCGAACGGCTTCGCCCGTCCCCACAAGCCGCAGGTGGGAGGAACGAGAGGAACGCCCCCCTTCTCGAAGCGCCTCGAGGAAGGTGGAGCCGAGAACGGGCGTGGCCGGGCGTATAAGAGGCGAGGCGGCTGAGATCTCTCTCTCTTCTTTGTCGATGCTTCTGCTTGGAGGTTCTTTGGTTTCTCTCTTGAAGGCGTCGAGAGGCCAGCACGAGCAGGCGCGAGCAGCCGGAGAGGCCTCGCTGACCACGCTCGAGCGGGAGTCACGCAGAGACGGTCGCCGAGGACTCAACACCTAAGGGAAGTCGCGACTTTCCATTTCTTTTGGGTCTGTGTGAACGTGTGTGTGGCGCCGTGTCTCGTGAAGTAGAATTGTGTAAGTGGTCCGTGTGTCGCGTAATCGGTCGTAGCTCTGCGTCTTTTTGTTTTCTATTTGATATATGTGCATTTCTGACTGTTTGCTATACGTGTGCTTTGTGTCGTGTTGTAAATAAAATGCTTGTCTGTTGAATTCTTCCCCCGTGTCGCTGCGTCCTTCCTTCGTTGGGTCTCCATTCTTGTTTCACGTAAAGGGTTCGTCTGGGCGCGGGCCGCCCGTATAATCTGAATAACCGTCAGACCGACGATAACACCGCTCGTTATCCCGTAGCCCGGACGAGCCGCTTAAGCGGATCGTGTCCGAGTCGGCCTGTGGCGAGGTACAAACCCTCGGTAGTTACCCGTGCGGTACTTAGGTATATCGACTTCGGCGATTCACCCTATTCCAGCGCGGTAGAATGCGGACTGGGTTGGGTGAGGCGAAAGGTCCACCCGTGACTGGATCCCGGCGTTAGCCGGGAGGGTCACGACTGAATTGTCCGTCCGGTGGCGACGCGGTCGCGATTCGAGTCACGTGGCCGATCGCACGCCGACGGGCGCGAATTCCACAACAATATATATATATATATATATATATATATATATATTATATATATTATATATTTATATATATAATATATATATTATTAGATAGCAGAGTACCCTTGATCCTGGTGGTCGTGTTTCGATTACTTACTGAAAACAGTTTTGTCTGTGTTTTGCAAGAATACTACAGAGGTTTGTGTGGTGTGCGCTTAAAAGGTTCTAGATGGTCTAAAGGGTACGTTCAATAGTAGTTGTGTCTCCGGGGTTGAAAGGGTCTTATCTCTCAAACATGTAAAAGGGTCTCAAAGAGTCCAAGTGGTTTAAAGCTCTAAATGGAAAAGGGTCCAAGCTGTCTTATCTGTTGAAAGGTGTAAGGGTCAAAATGGTGTTTAGGTAAGGGTCTAAGGGTCTAAATGTGAAAAGGTCTAAATGGTATTAAAAGTCCAAAGGTGAAGGGATCTAAAGGTGTCACAGCGTCAAAAGGGTATTAAGGCAAAAGGGGTCTTCAAGGTATTTGGGGTCTTATGGTTTGGAGTATCAGGGTTCTTCAAGGTCTTAAAGTGTGTTACAGGTCTTTGGGTCAGGTCTAAAGGTCTTCTTAAAGGTCTTCAGGGTCTTGAAGGGTCGACAGAGTTTTAGCGTCTTGAGGAGTGAGTCCTTCAGGTCTTAAAAGTTTTAGGGTATTGAAGGTCTTCAGGGTCTTAAGATCTTTGGTGTCTAAGGGCTTCAGGGACTTTAGTGGTTTTAAG
>CM068957.1:55897952-55919612 GCA_035128595.1 Eptatretus atami | reverse complement strand
ATATATATATATATATATATATATATATATGCAATTACTGGAACAAGTAGTTTAGTCTTAACAAGAAGGAAGTCTTTATGAGAGCTGGAGTCCATCTACATCAGCAGAGAAGTACGAATATGCAACTAATTTTCTCAACCAAATGTTGACAGATATGCTAACTGCCATGGGGAAAGAAGTGAAGTGACATTTCAGGTTGAACACTACTTCAAAAAACAGACAGCAGGTCTCACACCAAAAACATAGCTTCACCTCCTTTCCCATGGCGGTTGACATACCTCTCTCAACATTTGGTTGAGAAAATTAGTTACGTCTCCACCTCTTTTGAACAATGTAATTATACCCAAATCACAAAGAAAAAGTAAACTTGAAAGAGCAATCAAAGATTGCAGACCCTCACCAGGACTTGTGTTGTGAGGTTTTATAGTACATACTTTATAGACGTACTCACATTATAATTGCACAAACTTTATAGACGTACTGGGTTGAACAAAGACTATGAATAAAAATTGTGGTCTACGTTGGCACATTATGTGCAGACAGACAGACAGACAGACAGACAAATGGACCCAAATACAATACTCTCTTCTCTGACAAAGGTAATGATGTGACTGAAGGAACATTTCCAATTTTGAAATGTCACCATCACACGAAAAAAATAGTTCAGTGCATAATGTAAAAAACTGTCAGAATCATTTTGATTTCTATTACTTCATCGTTATTAAGAATTGCTTAATAATAATAAGCTATATATAATGGAGCAAATGTTTGTATCTATGCTCCATACCCATTGGTTGGTCAGCTGGCTTGATGCCACTGACAATTGAAAAAAAAAATCATACGTGGACCATTTTGATGCTATGGTAAGCCTAACACATCTTTACAAGTGTCGTATTCGCAATCGTTATGCCTTCCCCATAATTTTTCCCTTCAGTGTAAAACAACCTAAGTGACTGTTAAAAGGATCATTAAGTATCGAAAGGTTGAAGCCGATAGGCGTCATGGGCCTTGTGAAGATGACAGTACATAAAGGCCTCAGGCTTCAGGCCTCTGGTGTTAGATTATGGCCCAGTGCAATTGTAATTTTCCAAGCTATATAACCACAATGTATTATACCCTATATGCACATAAGCAGTATGCATGTTTTTGCTTCATGTACGTAACCCGGGTTATTTTTATTTTTGAGAGTGATCAAGGCAGTAGTCTGTTGCCAACACACAGCCCAAATAAATGTATGTGACAGAAGAACGTGTTGCATGCTTGGAACAAGATCGCCCATAGGGCGGGTGCTCTGCTAGTAATGATAATAATAAAAGTTCCCTTACAAGGAACTTCAACACAGGAAGAGGCCATTCGGCTCATCATAGTCTGCACTCTTATTACCAACCTATGGTTGTTTGTCCATGTTCTCCTCCTTTTAAAACACTGAGCGTCAAGCAAGGAAGCAGCACATACCATTTCTAAAGTCTTTGGTATGACCTGGCCGGGGTTTAACACCGACCTCTCAGACTCAGAGCGGATGCATCTAACCATTGTGATATTAAAATAATAATAATGCAACAAAATATATTCGTGGATACTTCAGAATCGCATACCGTCTATCTTATGGTCCCCAATACTTCCTGTGCTGAGATTATGAATAACTTTACTTTACTTCCATTACTCCAACTAACTATTTTTCCAAAAACAGTTGACTGTACAAGTGGAACAAATCAAGTTATAATCATTTAATATCATCAATCACATTCCTGAAAAAAAAAAAATTGGACTTTACTTAGTGACGTAGCCCAGGTGCTTCACTCATGAATTGAACAAGTTTCAAACCAAATGTATGACACTTATTTATTTGTTGTGTTCTCATGGCCTTGTTCTTTATGTATTTAATGGCCTGGAATTGCCTGGGGAAAGTCAATTAAATTTGTGTTGTTGACAACAAATCACTCCAACCTCAACATACAATCTTCACAATACCATATTAAGTCGATTACTCCGGGGGGGGGGGGGGGCAGCAGTGTTAGAAGCAGACGACCAGAAGGCCAGTTATCATTTTATCGGGGTCCATTTTTTTATCACACAAAGCTTCAACCTTTCCGATGGAAAGAGAGGCCATGCAATAATTGGTACGCACCTGTTCCTGCAGGTTCCGAATGCATAAAACGAACAACAAACAACAAACAAACTTTCTTCTATATATATATATATATCATGTTAAAATTTATAATTTAAAATTTTAATTTATTTAAATTAATAAATAAATATAAAATTTAAATAATTTAATATTTAAAATTATTTTTATAATTTAAACTTAATTTATATTTTTTTTAATAAATATTTTAATTATTAAATTATTATAAATTATATTTATAGTAATAAATAATAATAATTTTTATAAATAAAAATTTTAAAAAAATAAATTTAATATATAATATTATATATAATATATATGTATATATAAATATATATTGTTCACGGCTGTTGAAATTCGCAAACATCAAAAGTCCCATAGGTGAATACTTTCTGAAGTACACATGATGTAGTTTTACTCCGAACACCCCTTTTCTAATAGACGGAATGTGACTTCATTCGGCTTGCGCATCAAACTTTGATTGTAGCGCGTTTTTTCTGTCTGCCTGTTAGTTATTCGAACCAACCACACTTCAACGGCCAACAACAGCCACAACCACACTTCAACGTCAGTCACCACAACGCCAATCCAACAAGCACACCAACCGCTAACCACGCTACCACTCTACACACGCCAGCCCGCCACCACTCACCAACCACGACCACCATCCTCAACCACGCACGTTACACCAACGAACTGCATTGCCTCAGCGGTCTACTACCGGACGGTTGCGCGCCTTTGAAGCGATCGGAACGGCTTTCGCCTCGTTCCCCCACAAGCCCGCAGGTGGACGGCACGCAGACAAGGGAACGCCTCCCCTCTCTCGAAGCGCCTCGAAGAAGCGTGGAGCCGAGACGGTGGCGTGGGCGGGTCCGGGCGTCATAAGATGGCGGAGGCGGCTGAGATCTCCTCTCTCTTCTTCGTCGATGCTTCTGCTTGGAGTGTCTTCTGGTTCTCTCAATGAAAGGCGTCGATGAGGCCAAGCACGCACGCACGCGCGAAGGCGCGCGAGACGGCCCTCGCCGACCAACGCTCGAGCTGGCTAGTCACGCAGAGGGACGTCTCGTGCCGACGGACTCAACGACCTAAGGAAGTCGCAGCACTTTCACATTCCTCGTGCTCTTGGGGTTCTCGTGTGAACTGTGTTGACATGGTATGTGGGGCCGCGAAGTCTCGGTGAAGTTGAGAATTGTGTAAGTTGTCCGTGGTGTCGCGTAATGTCTCGTCGAGCTCTGCGTCTGTTTGTTTCTATTTGATATTATGTGCCAGTTTCTGACTTTGTGCTATACCGTGTGCGTTTAGGTGTCGTCGCTTAGTAAATAACAATGCTGTCTGTTGAATTCTTCCCTGCAGCGCGTCCTCCTTCGTTGGTCTCCATCGGGTGTTTCACGTTAAAGTGCGTTCGTCGTGGGCGCGGTGGTTACCTGGTTCTTGTCTATCTCCTCACATCTCAGCCTCGCCTTATCATATTCAAATCTGTCAACCTCGGCTTCACTGAATTCTTGCTTCGTCTCTCGATTATACACCATTCGCGTCTTCTCTGCGCTTTTACTCCCTCTCTCCAATTAGCCTTAACGATGGTCCTTCCCGCATTTACTACCCTGGATATCTGTCCGTACAGTTCGCTGAGCTTGCATTCGTGTCTCTCTGTTGGGTCAACGTGTGTCTCTCGTATTCCAACCTATTTTTTTTCCTTTTGTCGTTCATTTCAATTCATACTCTTTCATTTTCGTAGTGTGCGCGATGCTGTGCTTTCTTGTTCCTCGTTTCTGTCAATCTCTTATTTTCTTTCAACTGACAGAATTTCTTTCTCGCTGTCTGTGACGTTCCTTTTTTTGTGATTTTACACTAATTCCCATGCTTCCTGTTCTTTGTTCAGGTTTTACTCTCCGTTCAGACGGTCGTGCGGGTGTCTGCTAGTCGCTATAGTGTGTGATCTGCGAACTTTCCGTGCTCGATCTCTAGTCCCATCGTTCTGTTTCAGCGTGCTCAGTGTGAGCGGTCTTTCTTGCATCTCTGATTGTCTGTTAAGTGACGGGGCTGCTGTGCTTCAGCTTTCGATCTTTACCGTGGTGCTGTAGCGTTTTATTCATGCTCAGCTCTTCTTCGTGTGTCGGCGGTGTCGTAGCTGGCTTTGTCATTTCCGATCGCTACGAAGCCCTACGTATAGTCCTACCCTGTGAACTACTAAAGTCTCCTCCGCGTTTTCCCCAATCCTAGTCGCGTCTCAATTCTCCGCAGCAACTCTCTACGAGATGTCTTCTGCGTTTCTGGTGCGTGCTAGCGAGCTTCAATTCTTCCAGCGTGGTGGCGTCGGCTTGACCTCATTTCCGTCTTTTCTCTTTCGCTCTTTTTACGAGACCTTCTAGGGTTAGCTGTAGTTCGCGTCTCTTTGTATTTTGGTGTTTCTTGTAACTCAAGAGTTTTGTTTCTAATTCCTCCTCAATTGCATGCTTCTTCACTCATTTCCATCTCTTTTTCCACTCTTCCTCCTCAATTCGTCCCTTTTTGCTGATTTCTTTAGTTTCTTTCTCCATTCCTTCCCATTCTATCTCCCCCTTCCCGATTTCATAAAAAATGACTTTCCTTACCCCTGCTTCAGTAGTTCGCGAGAGGCGTTCTTGTTTGCGTTTCCTTTTCTAGCTGTTTTCGCGGTGTCGTCCCTTCTCTCCGTGCTCTGAGATGTCTCCTGCTTCTTTGAAACTGCCGAATCTTCGAGCGACAATTTCCGGTGTCCGTCCTTTGGCCGTGCGAGCGTGTCGTGCTGTGCTCTTTCTTATCTTCCATTCTACCTTTCCCTTTGCCTGATTTGCCTGTGTCTTATCTCTTCCTTCAATGCTGTTCCCAATGCTCCAATCATTTTCACATTTTTTCTCTTCCAAATCTAGTTTTTGAAGCCCGCTAATCTCCCTGCTCACTGCCATTAACACGTGCGGTGGATTTGAACCCCGATGGCTGCATTCGCAACACTGTGTCGCCTCGGCGTAGTGTGATGGTTTCTTTCATCTGCGCTCCATCCGCAGGTCCCTATACACTAAAGAGCTACGCAATTCGCTCCTATGCTACGTAGAGGCGATCGACGCGACTACTTAAATGGGATCCCCAGGGTGTTTGCCCGGCAGAATCTGCTCCAGAGTAGTCGGAGGTGACTCCTCCGTGAATTCCCTTCTTCACAAGATTACGTTAGGGGCGAAGGCGAAGTTAAAATTACCACTCCCGTTGACGTGATTCGCTGTAGCTATACTAGCACTGACATGACGTCACTTTCCTAACGCCCCCGCACACCGGCGGTGCTCCGCCTTGGTGTGGGTGGAGGACGCCAGTGCGTGGTAGTGCGCTCGAGTGGCTAAGGGGGGTGTTATGAGTTGTGGAACTCGCTCTAATTGGTAGGGGAAGTCGGTGGTGGGGTCGCTTCGTCCCCCTGTGGAAGCCAATTTCCACTGGGAGAGTGTGAATAGCGGAGGACGATGATAATTGTGTTAGAATACAATCCTGTACACATTGTCCGAATTTCTAGTAATGTAGGATCCATGGCCCGGGATGGTACTACTTGTTGTAATGTTGAATCACGAGGAGCTCACCCTCATACTCTGAGCACGGACTTTGCCGGCAACTGGGTCGCATAATGGCGGCGCGATCGCCCCTCAGCGCAGCATGGAGCGCAGCGGCTAATTATGGCTCTGCGAATGGCGCAACACGAAGCGAGCGCTCCCAGCAGCCATCGCTTCAAGCCACGTGGTTATGGCAGTGAAGCAGACGGACATTAGCGGGCTTCAAAAACAGTTGGAAGAGAAAAAATGTGAACATGATGGGGAGTTGAACAATTGAAGGAAGAGATAAGAACAGGCAATCAGGAAAGGGAAAGCCTAGAATGGAAGATAAAAAGAGGAGAGAGACAGCTGGAGGAAAGGACGGAAGAATTGCTGGAAAAGTCTGAACAGTTCAAAGAACTGCAGGGAGAATTGAGGGAGGAAGGAGAAAGGAAAACAAAGCTAGAAAGAAAAAAACGCAAACAAGATGAGGAATTGGAACTACTGAAGCAAGAGGTAAGGGAAAGTCACTTTGAAATAGAAATCCGGAAGGATAAGAATGGGAAAGGAATGGCAGAAAAAACTAAAGAAATACAGCAAAAAAAGGGACGAATTGAGGAGGGAAGCAGTGGAAAAAAGAGATGAAATGAGTGAAGAAGCATGCAAATTGAGGGAGGAATTAGAAACAAAAACTTCTGAGTTACAGAAACACCAAAACAAAGAGACGGAACTACAAGACGAACTGAAGATGTTAAAAGAGGAAAGAACGAGAACGGAAAATGAAACGTTAAGGAGCCACACTGAGCAGATTGAACAATAGAAGCCAAAGCAAAGTTGGAGTGTGCGGAGATGAGAAAGGAATTGGAAAAGAAAGCTTCTGAGTTACAAAACGAGCTGAGGATGGTGAGAGAAGAAAGACGACAGCAGAGAATGAAAAACGTTAAGGAACCACACGGTAAGAATCGAACAGCTGGAAGCAAAGGCCAGATTAAAGAATGAGATGCAAGAAAGAGTAATGATGGAAGAACGAATGAGACAGAAGAAGGAAATCGATCAATGGAAGGAAACCACGAGATTGCAGAATGAGGAACAAGAAAGACAGTGGAATAGGAAATACAAAGAACAAGGAATGAGACAGGAGAAAGAAATCTGTCAGTGAAAGAAATAATGAGATTGCAGAAGAGGAACAAGAAAGACAGTGGAATAGAAAACTGAAAGAGTATGAATTTGAAATCAACGACAAAAGGAAAAAAATAGGTTGGAATACGAGGAGAAGTTGAAGGAGCAACGAATGAAGCAGGAAGGAGAAATCAGGAGATTGAAGGACACAACGAGATTGGAGAGGGAAGAGCGAGAGGAACAATGGGATAGAAAACGAAAAGAACATGAAGCCGAGGTTGACCAATTGAAAGAAAAGGCGAGGCTGGAGTGTGAGGAGATAGACAAAGAACAGCGAATGAAACACAGAATGGAAATTAACCACATGAAGAAAACCACGAAACTGCAGAAGGAAGGGCAGGAGAAGAAACAAGGAAGAGTAATGAGACAGCAGCAAATGAAACACAAAAGGAGATTAACCAAATGAAGCAAACATGAAACTGGAGAAGGAAGGGCAGCGAGTGAGGCACGGGAGGAGATAGCCAATTAGGGGGATGATGAGATTGGAAAATGAGAAGCAGGAGGAAGAGTGGGAGAGAAAACAAAAACTATACGAGTTTGAAATTAATGAACTGAAGGAGAGAATGAAATTGAAGTCCAGAGAATGGAAAAACTCCAGAAAGAAACGGAAACTAATAAATGTATAAGACACGAGTGAAAGAATTGGGAGGGAGAGAAAAGAACAATTAAGACGGAAAGCAAGGATGAGGTACGCGGAGATCCTGAAAGAGCAAGGAGGTGAACAGAGGAAGGACGGGAGCGACTTAAGGAGAAAGCAAGGTTGACCTACGTAAAGATAAGGGAAAGACCAGAAAGAAGCAGAGTCTAATAGACACGAGGAGACAACAGAAACTAACAAATGTACAGAGACGCGGGAGTAAAAAAGTAAAGGAGAGAAGCACGATAAAGACGGGGTAAAAGGAACAGACACACACACACAGAGTTAGCGAGGCTAATATGGGGTGAGCTCGCGGAGCGTGTGGAGACCCGGTGCGAGCAGCTGGATGGCTGCCTCCAGGAACGAGGGGAGGGAGTGTGCCCCCTTGAGGGGTCGCGGCCGGGTGGGTCCGGTCGTGCTTCGCGGAGTTGGGGGACGTGTGCTGTGGACAGGTGCACGTGCAGCTGGGGGTATAGAGCCCCGGGAACCCTTGTGGGGACACGAATCCCCAGTGTGGTTGTCCGTGTGTGTGGTGCAAGGTGTGAGTGCGCCCCCGTGTGTGGATGAGACCCCAGGTGTGAGTGCGACCCCGTGTGTGAGTGGTGGGGTGGCAAGTGTCGGAGTGCGTGCCTCCCAGCGTGCCGTGTGTGAAAGGGGCACCGCAGGTGGATGAGGCACCGTGTGGAGGGAGCCACGGGTGCGGGTGAAAGACCACGGGTGGGTGGACCGGCGTGTGCGCCAGAAACGGCACGCGTGTGCGAAGCACGTGTGTGAGAATGCGGTATGTGAGGGAGACAGTATGTGTTAGGTCGCGGTGTGTGAGGGAGATGTCGGTGGGCATGCGCGAGCATGCAGCCGCGTCTCCCGGTATAGAAGTGAGTGTGTTGGAGTGGAGTCTGTGCGGCTAACACGCAGGTGGCTTAGGGTCGAGTGGCGACGACGACGGCGACAGAGGACAGGGCGGTACGCGCGTAGATGTTTTGAGCACCGTGCCGGGTTCACCCAGCGGCGAGCGTGTGGTCCGTGCTGTGCAACGCACGAGGCCGCCACGTGCTCGCTTGCGGGAGTGAAGCCCGGTCCGGAAACGCAGCGGTGGATTTGCCGATCCCGCGGACGGACAAAGTTTAGGCAGGATAACGGATTTGGACCGGATGGGTTCTCCACGCGAGCTGTTGTTAAGCTCCAACGGGCAGAGCACATGTGTTCGCGTGGGGAGCCCCTCGGAGTGCGAGGTTTGTTTTTGGGGGAGCGCAGGGTGACGTCATGGCTGCACGTGGGGTTGGAATCCGGCAGGAGGGTGAATCCCTGCCGGATGGTACCGTCCAAGAGGGACGAGGTACACGTGCAGCTGCATGACGTCACGGGCAAGGTGCAAAGTGCGCAGCTGTGAGTTGCCGCGCTGGTGCTGCGCATAATTGAAAAACAAAATTAACAAAAGCAGGCCTCGCTTTCGGTGAACAGGATTCCCCGGGTAGGGGGTGAAAGACCCCCTGCCAGGGCACAGGATGGGAACTAGCTAGGGGGAAGGGTTAGCTTAGTTAGACCGACTTCATGGGCAGGGGTAAGTCCTCATGGAGTCCGTGGAATGGATTAGGTAGAGGGATGTAGTGAGCTTTAGGTTGGGAAATGATTTTTTAGAGATTTGGAGACGGTGACAGACTTTGGAGTGTAGAGGGGACGTAGTTTAGCTACGTAGTGTTAAAAGGAACGTGCTATAGTGTAAGGGATGACGTGGGAGCACGAGTTAGTTAGGGGAGGTAGATAGAAGGATGGCAGGATTCAGCGATGTGTGAGTTGCAGAGTTGTGAGGTCTGAAAGAAACATGTTGATTGAGTGAGGCCAGCGGTCTGTGTGTTTGGAGCGAATGTGGAATGCATGGTGCGATGAGTGATTGGGGGAGGAGTGACTCCCGCCCAAGGACCCCGGGTCAGTGTAGAGTGAGTTAGTGGGTTAGAAAATTGAAAAATGGAGGTCGTTTTGTTGTTGTGGGAGTGTAGGCTCGAAACCTGTTTGGAGGGGTGCAGAGCCCTGTTGACGGGCTGGAGCGTGGCTGCGAACGGTGAGTATCGCTGAGTGGGTACCCCGGGCACCAGCTAGTCGGCCGTGGTAGGCCAAGGGCCCATGGGGGCCGGTTAGCGTAGTGGGCACGGGTGCGCCCGCTGGTGCGGGGCCCGGAGCGCCGTTAGCCGCGTGGGCAGTGTCGTGGGCACGGGTGACCCTCGGAAAGGGGCCCGGGCGCCAGCCTGCCACGTGTGCGTTTCAGGGGAGTTGCCATGGGGCACTCCCCGGTGTTTAGGGAGCTGGTAGGCTCGGAGGCAGTGTAGTGCCCGGGGTGCCATTGTAGGGGATTCGCAGAGGGTCGTGCCTGCCAAAGGAGCCACGCGTCCCAGCCACGAACCGTGCAAGGGCACGAGGGAAAATTCGAGGCGAGGCCCGAAATTGTAAGGACACCAACACAGGCGACGGGAATCTGGGTTTTTAGAACCAATAGATTAAGCGAGAGGCGCTTTTTGAAAGCCCCGGGTAGTTTAACAGTTAAATGGATAGGGTAGATTAGGAAGTGTAGCCCTCCGCACCATCCATCCCTTCGCTCTCGTTGTGGGCCGCTGACCCACTTTGGGTTAGGATCGCTGAGATCTGGGGAGGCCATCCTGAGCTTCATTGGGCCTCAGCACAGGACGCTAGCTCTCCCTTATTCCCTCCGGAAGGAACGTAGGGTTGGGAGTAGGCTAGGTGACAGAATAGGTTAGCCGAACAAGGACGATAAAGGGGTTAGGGGACGATTTATAGTGGGGAAGTAGGTTGAAAATAAAAAAAACAAAAAAAAATAAGTTGGGCTAAATTGGTTTTGACAAATTAAGGGAGTGGGTATGTACAGTGACAGGCAAAGGCGATAGTGGGAGGGAGACAGGTAGGTAGACCGAGCCGCTTTCCGAGTGGCCAGCACCACCGCACTCCCTCCACCAACCTGCACTGCACGGCAAGAGGCGCGCCAACTTCATCGGCAGCTGTTGTGTTACTGCAAGGCCTGTGCCGCGGATCGTCCGACGGCTGTTTTTACTGCAAGGCCTGTGCCGGCCAGTTCGTCTGCCGGCTGTGTTCGCCTGCAGCGGCCTTGTTCTGCAGGCTGTGTTTGCCTGCAACGGCCTTTTCGGCAGGCTGTGTTCGCCTGCTCACCTTTGCCATGCCATACCACTGCCCACATCTGCGTTTGCCCCGTTCAATTTTGCTTTGCCCCCCTTGTTCAATTCCATGTGCGCCAGGATCCGCAAGCAACAGTTTGCAAGCTGCAGGACTGTCCTGTTGGCAGCTGCAACACGGGCCTGCAGTGGCGGCCCGTGCACCGGTTTTCTTTGACTCTCACCTTTTTTCCTGCAGAGTCCATTGATCCTGGGCCATGGTTTAGTGTAATTTTAAGGTTAAGGCTAAGTTGTGTATTGTGTAATGTAAATATGAGTGCGCCCCGGCATGTATGTCTTAGCGCGGCAATTTTATTTAAGTCGTCCGTATGAGTGAGTTTGTTTAGTTAGTTACTCAGCCCTCAGGTTATTTATTTTGGGACACGAATACCATGAATGTCGCACTCAGGGATCCGTAGGTAAAACGTACTAGGGAGAACTACACATGATGGCACACGATAATTTGACGACTCGGGACGAGTCTGTAAAAAGGGAGCGGGTAGTGTTACGGCTGTGGAAATTCGCAAACATCATAAAGGTCCCATAGGTGAGGTATTTCTGAAGTACATGTGTAGTTAGCTCCAAACCCGTTGTATAGAGGGAATTAATGTGATTCATTCGGGCCTGCGACACTTTGAGTTAGGCGTTTTCTGTTCTGCTTTATTTTCGAACCAACCACACTTCAACGCCAAACAACGCCAACCACACTTCAACGTCAACAACGCCAACCAACAACAACAACGCTAACCACGCCACCACTCTAACAACGCCAGCCCCGCCACCTCACAACCACGCCACCATCTCAACCACGCTACCTACACCAACGAACGCCATCCTCAGCGGTCTACGTACGACGTTTGCGCGTTGAAGGCCGTCGAACGGCTTCGCCTCGTCCCCCACAAGCCGCAGGTGGGAGGGAACGAGAGGGAACGCCCCCCTTCTCGAAGCGCCTCGAAGGAAGGTGGAGCGCAGAACGGGGCGTGGCGCCGGGCGTATAAGAGGCGGAGGCGGCTGAGATCTCTCTCTCTTCTTTGTCGATGCTTCTGCTTGGAGGTTCTTTGGTTCTCTCTTGAAGGCGTCGAGAGGCCAGCACGAGCAGGCGCGAGGCCGCCGGAGAGGCCTCGCTGACCACGCTCGAGCGGGGAGTCACGGCAGAGACGGTCGCCGAGGACTCAACACCTAAGGGAAGTCGCGACTTCCATTTCTTTTGGGGTTCTGTGTGAACGTGTGTGTGGCGCCGTGTCTCGTGAAGTAGAATTGTGTAAGTGGTCCGTGTGTCGCGTAATCGGTCGTAGCTCTGCGTCTTTTTGTTTCTATTTGATATATGTGCATTTCTGACTGTTTGCTATACGTGTGCTTGTGTCGTGTTGTAAATAAAATGCTTGTCTGTTGAATTCTTCCCCCGTGTCGCTGCGTCCTTCCTTCGTTGGGTCTCCATCTTGTTTCACGTAAAGGGTTCGTCGTGGGCGCGGGCCGCCCGATAATTAATCTGAACCGTCAGAAGCCGACGATAACACCGCTCGGTTATCCCGTTAGCCCGGAACGAGCCGCTTAAGCGGATCGTGTCCGAAGTCGGCCTGTGGCGAGGTACAACCCTCGGTAGGTTACCCGTGCGGGTACTTAGGTATATCGACTTTCGGCGATTCACCCTATTCCGCGCGGGTAGAATGCGGACTGGTTGTGGTGAGGCCGAAAGGCCACCCGTGACTGGATCCCGGCGTTAGCCGGGAGGGTCACGACTGAATTGTCCGTCCGGTGGGCGACGCGGTCGCGATTCGAGTCACGTGGCCGATCGCACGCCGACGGGCGCGAATTCAACAATATATATATATATATATATATATATATATATATATATATATATATATTAGATAGCAGAGTACCCTTGATCCTGGTGGGTCGTGTTTCAGATTACTTACTGAAAACAGTTTTGTCTGTGTTTTGCAAGAATACTACAGAGGTTTGTGTGGTGTGCGCTTAAAAGGTTCTAGATGGTCTAAAGGGTACGTTCCAATAGTAGTTAGTGTCTCCGGGGTTGAAAGGGTCTTATCTCTCAAACATGTAAAAAGGGTCTCAAAAGGTCCAAGTGGTTTAAAGCTCTAAATGGAAAAGGGTCCAAGCTGTCTTATCTGTTTGAAAGGTGTAAGGGGTCAAAATGGTGTTTAGGTCTAAGGGGTCTAAGGGAGTTAAATGGTGAAAAGGTCTAAATGGTATAAAAAGTCCAAAGGGTGAAGGGATCTAAAGGTGTCGACAGCGTCAAAAGGGTATTAAAGGCAAAAGGGGTCTTCAAGGGTATTTGGGGTCTTATGGTTCTTTGGAGTATCAGGGGTCTTCAAGGTCTTAAAGTGTGTTACAGGTCTTTGGGGTCAGGTCTTAAAGGTCTTCTTAAAGGTCTTCAGGGTCTTGAAGGGTCGACAGAGTTTTAGCGTCTGAGGAGTGAGTCTTCAGGTCTTAAGGGTCTTAAAAAGTTTTAGGGGTATTGAAGGTCTTCAGGGTCTTAAGGATCTTTGGTGTCTTAAGGGTCTTCAGGGACTTAGTGGTTTTAAAGGCTGAGGTGGTGGATGAAAATACCCTTAAGACAATCCCCAGGTCGAACTTGGTCTGCATGCCAAATGTGGTGGTTGTCGGCTGAGCAGCCTTTATGAAAAACGCAAACATCCAGACAGACAGACAGACATCCAGACAGACAGACATCCAGACAGACAGACAGTCAGACGACAAATTTTATTTATTCGATCAAAGCAATAACTTTACACTCAGAAATGCAAACCGTAAAATAAAAAAGATGACAAAACTGCATCGGCTATATAATACTGCAACTCAAACTTCTCACCCAACCCTTCTTCTTTTTCTTTTTGCAGTCTGCAAGCTCCGACAAGGAAGAATCCACATGTCTGTTTGCCAGGCCTTGAATGCTCGTCAGACTCTCTGCAGAATCCTGGCGGCTCAAGACCGTGTCGCCTCCACTTTGCAAAGGGGGCTCCTCTGAACAAACAGGCACATGGACATGTTAAGCACCTCGTAATGTAATACGCTTAGCATTCTATGTGAATAGCAATCATTCCCAACAAAATAGGTATGACAAATTGATTTCATTACAGTGTAATGGCAAGCAGTAGTATTATGGTAATTGTAGTGAATGACATATAATAACACTAGCAGGGGCTACACAGCACTGACTGGTGGAGGGAGGGAGGAAGGAGGGATACCCAGCAATGCCCACCAGGATGAGCTTTTGCTGGCAGTGGTTTCAGGATGTGTTCGACCAACAATCTAGATTCTGAAGTACCTACAACCAAAATTTGGGGCCTCGAAGTGCTCTGGTTTGGCTGTAAAAAAAAGTAACGTACAAATGCACAATCGCACCAACAAACACACGAACACAAACACAAAAACAAACACATATGCAGAAGCAAACACACAAACACTTGAAAATGTTTATATGATAAGCAAAATATAAGTGGGAGTTACTCAAGAGTAATTTAATAGACAAGTCCACAGAACAACGTCCTGAGTCATTTTGAGACTCTCATGAAGATACAACTTAATTCCTCTAGTACTGTCACAGAATGGCCATATAAGGTCTGGTATTATGGGGAACAGAAGAAGCACAATAAGAAAACTAGAACGGGCACTCAAGTAGAGCGCATACCTTCGCCAACGCTACATTTTGCCCCCCCCCCCCCAGAAACCGTTGATTGTGAGGGTATTTAATCCCATACCACATCTGCCATCTCATATGTGTTATGATGGCTTAAACACATTAAATTCCTGTGTCATATCGTATATCACAAGATTGGGCATTGAATTCACAACATTTTGGCATTGGTTGCATGCAAATGGATAAAATCGACCGCACTATGGCAAAATGACGATTTTGACCTTTTCATGACTTCGACCTTGACCTTTGTACTCTTAATTTTGTAATTGGTATTAGAGTGTGGGGAACAGAACAGTCAACATTTTGGTGTTGGTTTCATGCAAATCGGATAAGAATTGACCGTGTTATGACTAAAACCGCACATTTTGCAATGTCGTGACCCCCCTGACCTTTGACTCCCAACCGCTAATAAGGGTTATTACGTCATTGTGTCATGTCACATATCACAAGATGGGGCATTGAATTCTGACATTTTGGCATTAGTTGCATGCAAATTGGATACAAATTGACCGCGCTATGGTAAAAAGACGATTTTGACCTTTTCATGACCTTGACCTTGACCTTTGACCCGATGCTCCCAAAATCTAATCAAATGGTCCTGGATAATAACCAATCATCCCACCAAATTTGCTGCGATTCAGTTCAATACTTTTGGAGTTATGCGAATAACAAACAAACAAACACACATATTCACAAATAAATAAATAAATCAATACACAGCGATCAAAACATAACCATCGCAACAAAGTTTGCGAAGGTAACTAGAACGGCACTCGGCAGAGCACATACCTCCGTCAGGCTGAACAGTTTACATTTTGTATCTCACTGATAGGCCAGATTTGCATCCGTACCTGAACCAAAGTTGAATCGGTTTGTTCTTGTCACCTAATCAACTCATCCACCTACTTTTGTCATAACTCGTCCACAACCTTTTAAAATATCATGCTATATATCGTTTTTGGTCCCATCTCTCAATGGTGAAAAATCACTAAAAACATTTAAAATTCTCATATCCAGATCCAGATACAGATCTTCACCAAAATCGAATCAATTTGTCCTTGTCACACACCCAACCTGTCCACCAAATTTAGTCTGAATCCATTCATAACTTTTTTGAGATATCCTGCTCACAGACAAACAAACAGACAGGGGTAAAAACAGAACCTCCATCCACCTTCGTTGGCAGAGGTAATAAACAGTAATTCAGCAGTTTTGTCTGAATAAAAATATTGAGATGGAGAAGGGTGGATGGAAAGAGACTGTGTATATCTACAAGATGG
The DNA here is from genome assembly GCA_035128595.1 of Eptatretus atami. Taxonomy (NCBI): domain Eukaryota; kingdom Metazoa; phylum Chordata; class Myxini; order Myxiniformes; family Myxinidae; genus Eptatretus; species Eptatretus atami. The sequence goes on along the minus strand of CM068957.1, from coordinate 55,904,021 downwards.
AAGAGCAAGGATACAAAAGTTATGACGTCATTCATTTTGAAACATCTGCCTACTCTGCTATTCATCACTCTCCAGGCCAGCAGGGTCATACATGCTCATCTGCCGATTCCCTCCTTGTCTGGTTCCGAAAGAACAGATCGTTTCCCGTTTATGCTTGTTTATTCCATTGTTCCTCCACCTGGAAAACTACCTACCTCCCCGTTTCCTTTAAATCTCAAACTTCCCTCCAAACATTCAAAGTAACTATCCGCCAACATCTCAGACTAAATATCATCATCGTTCATGACCTTTTATATTCCCAATAGGTATTGCAAATCAATTTCCTTATTCATTCTATCAGTTTATCACTTTCTCTCCTGGTTGGAAAACCCAATTTAGATTACTGAGAATTACTATATCTGCAGAGACTATATTGTATGTGAAATGATACAATCACCACATCCAAAACTCCACACAGGTTCGTGCTCCCGAGCCTTTATTCCAATCGCCCGTTGCACTCTTCCAGAGCCCTGCCTTCAGGGCAGCTCTCTCTCTATATTGAGTGCAGCCTGCGGCTGCTGGTTGCATCATTGGTTGGGATGCGGCTATGCCGCTGATGCAGTGTCCCCCTTACCAGTGCACTGGTAATCATTTTGCCGACCTCGGAAGGATGACAGGCTGAATCAACCTCCTGGTGTATTAATTCAGCGGCCAACGGGGCTTGAACTCAGGACCCTAGGATTCCAAGCCGCCACCCTAACCACTAAGCCAACACCAGGCTTCTCAGGGCAGCTAATCAAACATGATGCCCCTAGAGCCACAATCACTTCAATCCAACACAACATATGTTGCCCCATTCTGAAATAAACCCGTTATTCATTTCAAAATGCAACATCCACAATCTCAACCCAAAACTGAGACCACCATTTTCTATCACATGTGATCAATGATAGTTCATTTTGAGGAAAGTTGCACCATATTCATGGATTATGAACTTTATGTACACTGGTCATCTCTCAAGTATTGAGGATGCTTCCGAAAGCGACAAGATTTGCGTTTGCCAGATTATAGCCCAGCTGAATCATTGTGATGCTGAGATTGATCCTCATCGTGAAGATTTTGTGGAAAGAAGAGGCAGTTGTCAATGTTATCTGCATCTTGGATGTTGGTTGTTACCAGACGTCATGCATTCCACTTTGTTCCATCTCCGAGTAGGTAGCTATGATGACTCAGTTGCTGCGAGATCTGTTGAGGGGTTGATAGTGAAGTCGTTAGTTTATGTGCATGGTTGGTGGGTTTCACTCTGACCCATTGGCCCACTGCAAATGAAGGTGACTTTGCTCTCCACCGCTTGTCTGCATATTCCTTCATTTTCTGCTGTTGCTTCGCAATACACTTTGCCATCACTTCAGTCTTCACATCTGCCAATGCAGGTGGTTTCAGGAGATTAAGTGGCAGGCGCAAGTTACGCCCTATCATTAGCTCCACAGGCACCTTCCTGGTCAACGAATGAGGCGTAGAGTGATATGAGTGCAACAGAGTATGAATAGCCTGATCAAATGTCTGTCCATCAGCCAGACTTGCTTTTATGCTCTCTTTGATGACTCTGTTGAACCTCTCCACCTCACCATTGTTCTGCGGATTATACCATGTAGTTAGGTGACGTTCGATGGCATTGGCCTTGAGCTATTGTGTGAATTCCTCAGATGTAAATTGAGGTCCATTGTCTGTCGTAATGGACTCGGGAAGCCCCCTTGTCTTGTAAACATGTCTTGTAAACATCTTGTCCAGGATGCTGATAATGGACGAAGTTGTAATCAAACTAGTAGCCACAATCTCAGGCCATTTGCTGTGAAGATCATGGACTACGATTAAGTACTTCTGGTTGTGAGGTGCAACTCGAACCTCACCGAAGATGTCCACCTGCAGCTGTTGCCATGGTTTCTCTGGCCATAATCTAGGCTGAAGAGGAGCAGGACATGGATCTCCTGCTTTCTTGCTGAGGACACATGCTTCACAATTCTTCACAAACTGTTAAATGCGTGTGTCAATTACTAGACACCAAACCGAATCGCGTCATTTCTGTTTCATTTTGACGATCCCGGGATGTCCCTCATGAGCGAGATGCATCACTTTCTGCTGTAGTTCTTTTGGGATTACTGCACAGGTGCCACGGGCGAGACAACCTTCATCAAAGATGGATAGCTCATGTCGAATTATGTAGTAGGGTTGTAGCTCCTCTGAGATTTGTTGAGGCCAATCCTTTTGGAGGAATCTGCACAGTTTTTGCAGAATTTCATCCTGTTGAGATTTTGATTTGAGCTCATCGTGAGTGATGAAATTTGCAGTTGCATTTGCAATAACGGAATTTACAAAGGAGTCAACTTCACTAATAACCTCATTCTTGGTGTTCGCTACTGTGGTTATATGACTATGTCCGCCACTTGATTACGGGACACTGCCAAGTATTCTATGTCAAAGTCATACTGGTAAAGACGGTCTGACCACTTGTAAATTCGAATTGGTTGATGTCCAGATCCCGATGTAGCGAGTAGTGTTGTCAGTGCTTGATGATCTGTGTGGAACGTGAACTTTCTACCATACAGATAGACGTGCCAGTGTTCGCATGCATGGATACATGCTAGTGCTTCGCGTTCCCCTGTGGATTACTTGCGTTCTGACTCCGAAAGTGTGCGAGATGCGAATGCTCCAGGTCGTTCGCTACCTGTGTTCCATTGCGAAAGTACCGCTCCCACTGCCGTACCTGAGGCATCTGTCGTGATGGTAGTCTTTGCATTAGGATCAAAATGTGTGAGAACTGGAGGAGATGTGACCTTCTCCTTCAGCGTGACAAATGCATGTTGCTGGGTATGAGTCTATTCCCAGGGCACATCCTTGCGCAGTAGTTTATGAAGAGGTTCAGCAATCTCTACGTAGTTGGGTACAAACTTGAGGTAGAAGTTGGTAGTCCCGAGGAATGATACAAGCTCTTTTGCATTTGACGGAGTAAGAAGAGCTCTAACTGCTTCGATGTTGTTCTGCGTCAGGTACACCCTGTTGGCTGTCACATTATATTCTAAGAAGTCAATCTCTGATGCTGAAAAGGTCCACTTTCCCTCAATTCAGCATCAAGTTGTGTTTCGCTAGTTGTGACAACACTTCATCCAGCCACTGATTGTGTTCTTCTTTGTCTTTCCCGTAGACGACGACGTCATCAAGGAGATTGAGAGTTCCCTCAATACCAGACAGGACTGAAGAGACGATCTTTTGAAATGCACTTGGTGCAGAACTGAGGCCGAATGGCATTCTACGATCCTGGAACATGCCTTCATGAGTCACAAATGCAGTCAAATGTCTGCTCTGCATTGCTAGAGGTACCTGTAAGTAGCTTCTCCTCAGATCTTGCTTTGTGAACAATGTGGAACCATGGAATGAAGCAGAAAGTTCATTGATGGTTGGAAGAGGGTATTTATCAGGAATAACAGCTTTATTCACTGATTTAAGATCAACACAAAGTTGTAACTCTCCATTCTTACGTCATGCAATGAAGAGATTCGACATCAATGGAGATGAATCAATGCGTTCAATGATGCTCTCTGATTCAAGGCATTTTAGCTCCTTCGAAACCTCTTCACGGACAGCGAAAGGTAGACGTCTCAAACCTTGAGATACTGGTGGAACCGCAAGGTCTACTCGAGGGGCGTGACATTAACTCTTACCTTCCCCAAACCCAATAAACAGGGAAGGGTACAGGTGTTTGTACACATTGTCTTTGTCTGCAATCAGGTGGATGTGTGCACCGGTCGGGTCTAAAAGTTTGAACCCAAGCTTGTCGAACAGGTTAGCACCCATTAGGCTCTTGCCTTTTGCAACATAAAATGTGAAATTGTTGAGCTTGATACACTTACAGTTCACAGGAACAGTTATCGTTCCCAACACACGGATGATGGAGTCATCGTTGGCTTGAAGTGTAGATTGCGCAGAGTTGAGTGGATAAGATGAAAAGTACTTATGGTAGAGATTGTCACTCACAATGGAGACTTTTGCCTGCCTACATCAATGAGTGTGATCGAAATCCCCGCGATATCAATTCACAATCCTTGAAGTTGCCCCCTTGCTGAGGATGGAAAGGCATTTTGCTGCGATGGTGTACATGTGTGTTGTCTTTTAACATCAGAAGTACTTGGTTCATCACCCTGACGAACGGATGATGTCCGCTTCTTTGATGACCTGCATACTTGTGCAAAATGGTTCATTTTAAACAAGCACTGCATTGTTTCCACGTGCAGGACATTGTGCTTGACGCATGTTGTCGACCACAAGCTTGACATGGCTTTTGTTTGAGGTACGTGGGCAGGGTGTGAATGGAGCTGCGGTTGTCGGTTGGTTTGAAGCCCTTGAATATGAGCTGTCTGCAACCATGGTGCTGTTGCATTTCCTGGTGCTGAGGTTGCTGGAGATTATAGCATCAAGCTTAGAATCCATCATGCTGATTCTACCTGGATAGCCAGAGCTGGTTGCCTTCTCGAAAGTGAGTCAGTTTCCTCCATTAGCAACTGTTCGTGAATATGAAGAATGGAAGTCTTTTCTCTGAGCTGATCTCTGATGAGCTCATCTGTTAAAACCCAAATTACAGGAAGCAGCCAGTTCAGAAAGTGAAGCAACATACGAGGTCCATCTAAAAGTAACGGGACTGACTCACAGAAATTTTATTCCAAAAAATATATTGAAATCAACAGCTTGTCCCCTTCAAAATAGTTTTCCTCCAGTTCACACACTTGTCCATCCTCTTCTTCCATGTCTTCGATGCACCCCCGGAAGGCTTCTTCTGGAATCCTCCGAAGCTCCGTCGTTACGGCCCTTTGATGGCCTCCACATCTGGAAATCGGGTCCCCTTGATCAACCCTGAGCTTGGAATAGGAAAAATCACAAGGGCCAAGTCTGGCGAATACGGGGGTGCTCCAGAGTTGGCACGTTCCTCTCCGCCAGAAACTGTCGATTCTCAGGGCACTGTGAACAGGGGCGTTGTCATGGTGGACACCAGGCGTTGTTCTCCCACAAGATCCCTCCTTTCTCCCGGACTGATCACATGAGGTGCCGGAGGATCTCCTGTTACATGTATTGATTACTTGTTTGACTGTGGTAGAACCTCGACGTGGACGATGCCCTTGATTTCAAAAAACGCGATGAGCATCACCTTGACCTTCGACTTCGACATCCTTGCTTTCTTTGGTCTTGGTGATGCCGGACTTTTCCAATGACGACTCTGCCGTTTGGTCTCGGATCGTATTCCAATATCCATGATTCATCGCCAGTAATGACTCTCCCGAGCAGGTCTGGATCATCCTCGAGCGCTCGATAATGTCTTGCAACAGTGACTCTTTGCTGTTTCTGGTCCTCGGACAACAGCTTGGGGACCATCTCTGTGCACACCTTGCGCATTTCAGATTTCCAGTGATGATGCTCCAGCCAGTGTCCTCATTGATGGAAAATTCCTCAGCAATCATCCGCACCACGAGTCGACGATCTGGCTTGCACCATCTGCTTCACATGCTCGATGTTGTCCGCTGTTCTGCTCGTTGAAGGTTCCAGACAATGGATGTCTTCAACCTCCTCGCCGTCCTCTTTAACCTCTTGTGCCATGCAAATGCATGTGTACATGACATCGTTCTTCCCTTAGACTTACTGCAGCATGCGAAGGATTCGGAAGGTGTTTTGCCAAGCTTGGCAAGATCTTCAGAATTGACTCATAGCGTGACGACTCAGAATAGACAATGTTTAAAGCACGACCTGTAAAAAATCACACAATTAGTGCAGTCAACAATCACTAATCATATATATTGTGGATGTTGCAAAAAGACTGTGACGGCAACCTTTTCATTCAAGTTATGTAAGTGGAGCACACAGCAAGCTCAGTCCCGTTACTTTTTAGACGGACCTCGCTATTGTTGGACAGGTTCACCATTTCCCGGTAGTGCTGATGGCAATTTATACCGTTAAATCATACTGCTCTTTTCGGCCCAAAGTAGCTCTCAAGGGCACTCCCACAGTTCCGAACGTGGGACGTATCGGCTGTGGGGAAAATTTTAA
>CM068957.1:55864585-55877298 GCA_035128595.1 Eptatretus atami | reverse complement strand
ACGACAAGGCTTGCGAAGGTAAGGAGACGCTCTCAGCAGGTAACGCATTTCGAACAAAGAAAAGTTCTTGTCAATAATTTTATTATGAAAAGAGATCCGCGGAGAGAGTCGTTTTAAAGTAAACGATTAAGTACTGTATTGTTTTAGAAAATGCTGGAGAAGAAGAAGGAGTGCAACGCACAGTACAAAAGGGCCTCGACGAAGCCAGACGAGTAATAAATGCATATAAGCACATGCCACATGTTTGCATTGATACGTGACCGGCTGAGAGAAGAAGCGAGGACATGGCTGAGACGCCGAGATAGGTTATGATTAAGTGGAAATAATAAATATTATAAGTTACCTGTGAAAAGTTAAAAGAGTTACCTTTTGTTCATTGACTCACTGAAGTTGTTGCCAGTGAGTTGTTAGTATCTCTCTCTTTTTTCTCCTTCAGGAACGGGACATGGTAATCATGTGTAAGAAAAATTATTCAAATTTTCCTTAAAAAAAATGGCGAAGTGTGGGGGAAAATTTATATTAATGTATTCTAAATTGTAACAAATGGAGTTTTAGAAGGGTAGATTTAATAGGCTAGAACATACCCTCAGAGTTGAATTGGCTGTCCTTTCTGGCCAAGAGACTTTTGCCCTAAATGTTGATAAATGTCTTGGTCTGGAGCGGTGTGACCTGAGCTGATAACAGTGAACCTTTGCCTCGAAATGTACGTAGTGGCTTCTCGCCTAAAGGACACGTCTGCAGTCTGGGTTGATAGCCCCCACACATCTCGTCATAGAGTAAAAATGCTTTGAAATGTAAAATTGTTTCAGTGCAAGTACCTGAGAAAGTATTAGAATCTCAGTGGCTTGTACTCCTTGGAACTGACCAGTACCAAGTTAGAAATAAATCTCTGATGTACATGTGGAAGTGAATGAATCAGGTTGTCTACTGTTACATAAAAGTAAGAATAATGAAATAGATACCATAAATTCCAGAATAAATGGGGATCTATGTCTATTGTATCAGAGGTGAGAAAGTAGTATAGCAATTTTGATAATTTGAATTATTTTGAGACTTAATTAGATGAAGGTACGAAGGAAAACTTGTGTGGACATCGGTTATCAAGTGTCAATGGGTTTTATGCAGGATTTTATAACCAAATCGGACAACGTTAAACTCTGCCTGAAGTCAAATAGGATTCAAATCGGCCGAGTAGAATCCCTTCACACGATCACAACTGGGGTTGGTCAAAAAAAATCCACATCAGCTGAGTGAACACACGCTGGCCCTCGGTACCCAAGCAGTGAAAAGCTGCTACCCCAGCTGTGCTGAAAAGCGGAAACTAGCTCAACAAAAGGAGAAGGGTTGAAAATCACCCGGAATTAACTTTTTCCTTACACAAACAGCAGAACCAGAAAAAGTTCCTCTGTGTCGCACAACTGGGGTGTGTTCCATTACCAATCAGCTTGCTATCGCTTGCTAAGCCAGCGGTCCCTTATCAATGGTTTCGTTGGACTGATTACTTGAGTGCTTAAGCCACTTGGCAAGCACTCTGCAAGAAACCTTTAGTTCTTCCACGAACCTAGTCTCTGTATACAAGAAATACAATAAAATAAAAACTTGGAAACTAAACACACCCTTGCAAGTGCAGGGGTGTGCTCCATTACCAATCAGCTTGGAGGGTGCTTGCCAAGTGACTTATGTACTCAAGCAAGCACACCAATGAAACGGTTGATAAAGAATGGCTGGCTTGGCAAGCAATAACAAGCTGATTGGTATTGGAACACCTTAACATTGGATTGTTTTCTGCATGGGGGGGAAAAGGCAATAAAACATGGGAATTCCTCTGGATTTTTTTTGCAGTTGAGCCAAAAGCAACATAGGCTGAGCGAGCGCAAAAATAACACGGAGTCCTCTTTTTGGGGCGTTTTGGACCTAAATATTTTTTGTGCCTAGGGCCCCAAAAAAAATCTTAATCCGCCTCTGTTGAAAACGTGCAAGCCATACCTTTGAGATTATCATGATGTAGAGTGCTGCCAAGAACTTCCAAAGAAACCTTGTTCTCCTGCTTCAGCAAACCAATCATACCACGAAGGTCCTTTAGCTCCGAATCCTGCACAGAAGGGATCCAGGTAAACCTCACATCACTTTAAACATTTCTCACTTCAAGTGACCCACCTTAATCAGAGTCAATTTTTATTTAAAGCTTGCTGTTCCATACCTCCATTGATAAAAGCATATTCAATACCTCCATTCTATTAAAAGCTTGCTGGTTCCTTGATCAAGGAGACATTTACATGATATATTCCCTTCAATCTCTCCCCCCTACCCCTTTCCTTTTCTCAATTTAACACCTCAGCAATACGTCACTACCTTGTCAGTCTTGTCAAAGACTCTTACAAGTCGTAAATTTAAATAAGTATGTCCATCATTATCAGAAGAATTCATGTTGTGATATAACCAAGTGAATAAAACTTGCATCAATATACAGAAAATGGTTTAATATATCAATCCAAGTGGTTTTCTTCTCATGTAAAGAATGTCATCTACAATAAATTGATGAGGTTGTGTGTGTGTGTGTGTGTGTGTGGTGTGTGTGTGTGTGTGGTGTGTTGTGATGCTTTTGTCTATCAATTCTTATGTCTATTAATTAATTACGTACTATTGGAATGCACCTTTCACCCATTAAAAAGCAGAGATCCCTTCGACCTTTTGAAGACTCTTTAAGACCCCAGGACCCAGTTGACCCAAAAGTCCCGAGCACCCAAAAGTACCCAAAACACCCAGAGGACCCAAAATGATTTTCCTCAAAGTTCCACTACGAGTAACTTTGAGGAAAATCCAGACAAAAAATCCGAGAACCCAAAGAACAAAAGACCCTGAAAACCCAAAAGAACCAGATGAGCCAAAAGTGCTCAAGGACCCAAAAGATCCAGAAGACCCAAAATACCTTAAGGACCCAAAAGACCCAGAGGACCCATACCCTGAGGATCCAAAAGACCCCCAAGACCCAAAATACTCAGATGACCCCAAAGTCCCTGAGGACCCAAAAGACCCTGGAGACCCAAAAGACCCAGATACTCAAACACCCAAGACAATGAGGACCCTTTAATATTCTACTATAAATTGATGAGGCGTCAGTGTGGAGGGGGGAGGGGGGGAGGGGGACATGTTACTTGTGGAGTTATACAGGAGCATTCTGATATTGGATGTGAAACAACAAAATGATCATCATGACCTCCTGAATAGATTAGGCTAATTAACTATAAAATAACCCAGAAGAATTCCCATGTTTTAAATGCATGTCATGTTCAGGTGTATGGGGCAGCTTAATAGGTCCTTCCACAGCATGGCATTATAATTACAAAATAAATAACAAAAATAATGATAACATTGTAACAAAGCATATGTTAATTAATTATAATAATTTTAACAACAAAAATAATAGTAGTATAATTTGGCAAGAATAATAACGAACGTGCAATCTCCGCTCTGGCCCAAGCACATCTGGGCTTAGTGAAAGGAAAGCTAATGCTCAAGCAGTACACAGCAGGCAGGTATGAAAACTTGTGAAGGCCGTGAAGACCAATGAAAATTTTGTCCAATGGACCAATGGGTCCACCAGTTAAAGAAAGAAACGGCTTGTTTGGTATACTTGTCCAAGCACATGGCTCATGGTGGTGAGATCCCACATTCAAATCTGATATACCTGCTGTATTGATTTGTCGAATGACCTTGTAATCCTAATAAAAGTATAACCTTGTCTTCTCATGTCCTTGTGTTGAATGTGATTTTATTTGCAAGCTACTCCATAAGGCACAGCCATCAGAGGGGGGGAAGGTGGGGGGGGAAGAGAGAGTAATTTGTGTAAAGTAATAAATGAGGTTGATATATAGTTTTGTGGTAAGGAAAAATAGGTGCTACCTTTTGCTCTGCAGTGAGAGTGAGGTTCTGCAGGCGGCTCGTCATTCCGGAAAGGGATTGTTCAAACGCAGATACCAAGTTAGCCTATGGGAATAAACATGGTTATTTGAAACATTTAAAAGACTGCACAAGAAAATCAGAAAGACTTTGGGCTGACAGGATGGCCGAGTGGTATGTATACTTGTCTCTAAGCTGTCTCGCCTAGGTTCAAATCCCGCCCCAGCTATAAATCGTCATCCCGGTATTTCGCAGGGTGATTCATAAATGTGTTTGCCATCCTTTGGATGGATGTTAAACTTGGCATCCCATCTGCCAGGATTCATTGGTGGGTGTTACAGACCGCACAGTGTCCTTCGCGAAGAGTAGGCGAGCTATTGCCGGCACCATGAACAAATTCCAAATTCCTACCCGAAGCAGCAGAGGGAACTTCATCAGTGGTACAGTCACACCCTCAGCATATAATGCTACCCCACAGCGTTTTGCTGCACAGGAAACAAGAAGAAGAAGAAGAAGAAGAATAAAGACATCCACCCTTGTAACTCAAGCCAAAACTGTGCTCTTCCAGAGGCAAAAAATAAAAAATAAAAAAATACCGGCAGCCACTGATGAGGATTTTTTGGTAGAGCATATAATGAACATTATAAATGTGCAGCATTATTTTTGTGATATTTGCATTTGACTGTCACTTGAGGATATGGTTAGAGTGTCCTTTCTAAGTCGAGGAGGTAGGTGGTTCAATCCCCAGCTGAGTCACACCAAAGACTTAAAAAATGGTATGTGTTGCTTCTTTGCTTGATGTTCAGCATTTAAAAGGATAGAACACAGACAAACACCATCGGTTGTCATTCATTGGGTTAAGGAAATTCCTCCATAGCTGTTACTATGTCTTAATTCCCAATCGAGTTTGAAGGAAAAAGCTCAGTGGCCATCACATCAGGTGTTGTCTTGTATTTATCGTGTGTGTGTGTGTGTAATTTGTTTTGAAGCTCTTCAATGAGTCTTTGACACTATTAAAAATCATAATATAAGAAGGATTGGAGAAGCAAAGTTTGATATTTGTCAGTTAAAAGCTCGATGTTGTGGTATTTGTGAGTAAGCATTAGTACATGCCTGTAAATGAACGATTAAAATTGATGCTTACATGCTATATGATTGCTGAAGCACGGATCGATAAATTGTAATATCAACTGCTTGATGTAATGAGCTAATTTTGACTGTAGATGGCAGTATTTTATTGTATACTGCCTGGTTAGATTCATGAAGGTGCTGGAACATTCTCAAATGAAACTTCCAGTATGAACGAGAATTGCAGTTACGAGAAGGCACGAGATTGTTCTGTGATACTATTTAGAGGAAGGTGTAGAGAGACGGGTGACTTGTGATGAGCCGTGTGTTTCGATCGTCCCTGTGCTCGATTAACTCTGATGAGTGAACGAGGTGTTAATATCCAGATCGGTTGTTAACGCGTGGAGCCGATTATAATCAGGTTGTTTAAACTCATTAAGATTGTGTATCGGGAAAGAATTCCTTTAAGCTCTTTAATCATTCTGGACGGGCAAGCGCACAAAAGAGAATAACGCGACAAGACTCAATCATTCAACAGCCTTGGTGGACGAGGAGAACACGCGTGAGTTGAGCCAGCAGAACAGAGACACTGGGCGGAAACAACACAACGTGGGAATCAGAGTTGGACATTGTATGTAATGGTGAACTTACTCATTTGACTTTGTATTTGTTTATTTGAAATACAAGTTTCAAAAACGTCACACTGTTGATGTGGTCATTGTTATGTCACTCGAAAGTCAAAGGCCCCAAATGACAAAGATCCATTTGAGTGGTAGCCGGCCGGTATGATCATTCAGACGTGTGAAGCGCAAACCATGGATTGCAGTCGTTAGAGAACAGGCTGGGTTCAGCACCACGAACAACATACGTTCACGAAAGGCAAGGAAACCAAGGTGCGTACAAAACTGGCAATATTCTAAAATGATGATAAACCTGCTTTTCTCACATTGGACGAAAGCTGGGAGGTAAGGGATGACACCTTTTCTTGGGATGCATCAAGCTCTCGCCGCAATATTTGGACCTACAAAAAAAAAAAAGAAAAAAAAGAGGAACAAGTGTTACTCATGTGTTTCAACTTGTATCCTGTGCTCAGCATCTGAGCATCACCATGACAAATACAATATTGCTTCTACTTCCCTTGCACAGCCTACATCCAAACACACAGGAAGCACTCGTGTTTAACTAATTGTCTTTTACTGCATCTCGTCCGCTCTATCCCCTCTGTTCTCTCAGCCCTCTGACCCTCCAAAGCAACTAAATAATGCACGTGTTCTTCTATTGACCCCTCCTGGTCAAATTCCCAAACTCCAGGCTCACTGCACACATCAACACATTTGTTCCAAGCTTTTTCCATCTGTGATCAAACAATAATGCAACCCCACAGCCTTTTGATGCACATGAAACAAGAAGAAGAAGAATAAAGACATCCACCCTTGTAAGGATTCGTCACTCCTTTGGTGTCATTTCCCTGGTCTCTGTTTATGCTCCGACTGAGGCGAGTGATTTCACCGATTATATGTATGTCAGGTCAGGCCAGATTAGATCTGTGACTTGCTACAGGTATCATGTAAACCTGTACTAACCTGTTTCCATGTCGGGTTGTCGGCGAAACCGTCTCCCCCACCAGGTTTTTTGTAAGGAGGGTGTTTGGATATGGACACCCAGCAGGATTAAAAACAAAACCTGTCAAAGGAAGGAGGAGCTCCTTGTGAGCCAACGGCCATCCATATCTCGTGCCTAACTGTGTCTGAGGACGTCCTCTGCAGTTGGGTTACTTCTTATTAGGAGGTTGGTGCAGGATTTGCATTCCGGCCACTGTAAAACCCTTCATTCCGCAAAACACAAAAACGCAAAGAAATCTGAAAACCCACTCCGTGGGAGTACCTCCTGTGCAGCTTCCCTTCGCAGGGCAGCTCAACGGATGACGGGATTGGGGAAAAGCCTTCGGGACCCCCAAATCTTTGATAATAGGAGGGAAACCATGGGTAACATTCCAGGGTCAGATTGCGGGAGAGTGTGTTGGAGTGGTGCTGAGGTGTCGTCCACCAGACGGCAGTCTCCTTGGGTTAACCTGAGGTGGTCCCTTCGGGTGGTGCCTGGAATGTCCTATCCCTAAGAGAGGATGATCACCTGTCTCTGTTATCATCTGAGCTCAAGCATTTGGACATCGGGATTGCAGCACTCTCTGAGGTTCGGGGACCGGATTGCGGGGAGATCATGGTGGGTGGTTGCACCTACTATTGGTCTGGTCGCTCTGATGGTTACCATGCCCAAGGAGTTGCTGTAGCTGTGTCCAATAAGCTGGCTCCAATGATAATTGAGGTAACACCGGTCAACGAGCGTATTATGAGACTAAGGATTCGTCACTCCTTAGGTGTCATTTCCCTGGTCTCTGTTTATGCTCCGACTGAGGCGAGTGATCTCAACGTGAAGGATGCATTCTATGCCATGTTCGAGTCTGCTTGATCAGTGCCCCAGACGAGATACACTTCTAGTCTTGAGGGATTTCAATGCATCGACTGGAACTGATAAGGATGGTTATGAGACGTGTGTTGGTCCCCATGGGTCTGGAACTATGAACCTGAATAGCACTAAGTTCCTTGACTTTGCGAGAAGTCATGGACTTAGGGTGGTTGGTTCATGGTTTCAGCACCCACAAGCTCATCGCTGGACTTGGTATTCCAATGCTGGCAGTGTGGCAAAGGAGATTGACCATGTCCTCGTTGATGGTCGCTGTAGGATGACCCAGAACTGCAGGATGGTCGCTGGAGGTCTATCGGAGTGCTCAGTTCCTCAATACTGACCACCGGCTTGTTGTAACAACTCTGAAGTTGCACCTGAAATCCAGGAGAATGGTACCATCCCAGCCTAGGCTGGATGTTGGCAAGGTCAAGGATGAGAGGGTCGCTGAGGAGTTTGCGAACAAGGTGAGTGGAGATTTGGGGGTCTGGGTGCTTTGGGAGGTCCGGAAGAGTTGTGGAGTGTCTTCAAGACCACCGTCCTTGATGTTGCCGGTGGATGTCTTGGAACTCACCATAGGGCCAAGAAGAATTTTGTCTCTCAAGCGACACTGGATACCATTGACCAGAGTCACAGGGCCAGGCTGAATGGCAGAGCTGAGCTGTTCAGGAGCTGAGGCGTTAAAACTGTACGTGCGCTAAGGGTGGACAAAGAGTCTATGTGCGAGGAATCTGTGAGGGGGTAGAGCATCACCTGTGGTCAAGTGATTCTCGTCCTGCTTACAGGGGAATTCACGCATTGTGTTCATCCAAGCCCATCCCTCTGTGTACTGCAGTGAGAACAGAGGGTGGTGGGCTCTTGACAGAGGAGTCAGAAGTGAAGGCCCGCTGGGCCGGTTACTTTGAGTTGTTGTACCAGGCTGACCAACCAGCTGTCGAGTTGGATGGCAGGGGTGTTACAATCCCTGTTGCTGACCCTCCAATCAACTGTGGTCCACTTTCGCTTGTGGAAACACAGGCTTGGTGAACCGGTTGAAATGGGGTTAAGCTCCAGGGATCTGTGGCATCCATGCTGAACTTCTCAAGGCTGGTGGAAATGCTGCACTCATGTCATTACCTGTGTTCCAGGCAGAGCACAGAACTGCATGCATCATCCCAACTGACTGGAAGAGGGCCTTGTTGTCCCTCTCTGGAAATGGAAGGGTGATCGCCAAGACTGCAACAACTACCGAGCTGTGACGCTGCTCTCAGTGCCGGGCAAGTCTTTGCTCAGATAATTATTGATAGGGTTCGCCACCATCTGCTTGAGCACCAGTGTCCAGAGCAGTCAGGCTTTACACCAAAGAGGTCAATGATTGACCGTATCCTTGCTCTTCGGGTCCTCACCGACGCAGACGAGAGTTTTGGCAGGGGCTGCTTGCAGCCTATGTTGATTTCTGTAAAGCATTCGATTCAGTGAATCGGGATGCCCTCTGGAGGATTCTTGGCCTTCGTGGGGTGCCACCAAAACTGATCGATCTGATGTCTGAACTCTACTCTTGTACTGAGAGTGCTGTGAGATGTGGTGGTACCATCTCTGACTTATTTGCAGTTGTAACTGTTGTTCGTCAGGGGTGTGTACTGGCCTCCACACTTTTCAGCACTTGGCTGGACTGGATTCTGGGAGGATGTCGGAGAGGTCAAGCTGCGGTGCATTGTTGGGAATGTCAAGATCTCTGACCTTGATTTCGCAGATGATGCAGTCATCTTTGCGGAGACTTTAGATATCCTTTTGGGGGCCCTCGAGGTGCTGAATGAGGAGTCAGAGCCACTGGGATACGGGTTCCTGGGCCAAAACTAAGATCCAGGCCTTCAATGACATCTTGGATGCTGCTGTCCTGTCTGTGCCTGTTTGTGGTGAGGATGTTGAGGTCGTGGAGAGATTCACTTACCTCAGCAGTGATATTCATGTCTCTGCTGGCTGTGAGTCAGAGGTCAAGAGACATCAGGGTCGAGCCTGGGGAGTCATGGATTCACTGGATAATGGGGTGTGGCGCTGCCTGTACCTGGGCGGGAGGACGAAAGTCCGAGTCTTCGGGTCCTTGGTGCTTCCAGTCTTGCTCTATGGATGTGAGACTTGGACTCTGACCAGGGATCTGAGATCTGATCAGACCAGGGATGAATTCCTTTGGTACCAGGTCTCTTCGGAGAATCCTTGGTTATCGCTGGTCGGACTTTGTGTCCAATGAGTGGTTGCTGAGAGAGACTCAAATGAGATTTGTTACCTGCATGGTCCATGAGCGTCAGCTGCGGCTGTATGGACATGTGGCTCGTTTTCCTGATGCTGATCCTGCTCACCAGATTCTCTCAGCGAGGGAGTCTCGTGAGTGGAGGAGGCCAATGGGCCGACCACGTGCCTCGTGGTTGCAGCAGGTTGATCGGCATCTCAAGGAGATTGGGATGGGCCAGGCATCTGCCTGGGGGATGGCCAGAAGGAGGCCCCTGGAGTACCGGCGGAAATGGACGCAGCGAAGCGCTGCTCTGGCGCATGCTCCCATAGCTGACCTGACCTGATCAAACTCCCACTCTTCCCTACAGGGCCTCAAGCAGCAGTGCACTGCCATTTCATGTCACCCCCCACACATACCTGGGATCATTTCTACCTCCATTAACCTTATCTAACCAAAACTAACCTAAGCTTATTACTTGCAGGTTACTGTATTTCCTCCCCTCCTCTGTGTTATTTTCCCATTAGTTCATTCATTTGCTTGTTGTGTCCAACTGTTGTCCCACTGTCAGGTCGTATCCTCACTCTTCCATGAAAACCTCAATGTTGCAAAGAAAAACAAATGAGTATATTTACAGCAGAAACATTTTTCATATACATGTGTTCATTTACAGTGCCTCTAGAAAGTATTACACCCTTCAGTTTTTTCACATTTTGTTGTGTTGCAGCTTGAGTTTAAAATGGATTAAATTTTTTTTTTTGTCACCGATCTACACAAAATACCTCATGACAAAGGGAAAACATGTTCATGGAAATTTTTACAAATTAAATAAAAATGAAAAGCTGAAATGAAAAGCTGAAATGAAATATTTGTCTCCATTCATTGTTGTCTCTTTCCTTACAAGTCTTACAGTCCCTCCAGCTGAAAAGCATCCCCATCACATGATGCTGCAACCACCATGCTTCACGCATGGTAGGGATGGTGTTCGAGGGTGATGAGCTGTGCTTGGTTTCTACCAGACATAGTGCTTTGCATTCAGGCGAAAGAGTTCAATTTTCGTCTCATCAGCCCAAAAAATATTTTCCCTCATGCGCTCCATCTTTCACGTGCCTTTTGCAAAGTCCAGGCATGCTGTCATGTGCCTTTTTCTCAGGAGTGGCTTCTGTCTTGCCACTCTCCCATAAATTCTAGATTTGTGAAGTTCTGCAGAGACTATTGTCCATCTGGCAGGTTCTCGCATCTCAGCCAACTAACTCTGTAGTTCTGTCAGAGTGGTCATTGGGTTCTTCGTCACCTCCCTGACCAAGTTCCTTCTTGCCCAGTTGCTCAGTTTGCTCAGGCGGCCAGCTCTAGGAAGAGTCTTGGTAGTTCCATATTCTTTACATTTCCTAATGATGAAGTTCACTGTACTCTTGGAACTTTCAACACTCTAGAAATAGTTTTGCACCCTTCCCCATATCTATGCCACCTCACAATTCTATCTCGGAGTTCTACGGACAGTTTTTTGGACTTCATGGTGGAGTTACTGCTCTGCCATGCACTATCAACTCTGGGTCCTGATATAGAAAGGTGTGTTTCTTTCTAAATCCTGTTCAATCAATTTGATTGGCCACAGTTGGACTCCAATCAAGTTGTGGAGACATCTCAAGTATGATCAAAGGAAATTAGATGCACCTGAGCTCAATTTGGAGTGTCATAGTAAAGGGTTGAATACTTATTGACTCAAGACATTTCAGCTTTTAAGTTTAATTAATTTGTAAAAAATTCAAAAAACAAAAATTCCACTTTGACATTATTGGGCATTTTGTGTCGATCATGGCAAAAAAAACCTCAATTGAATCCATTTTAAATTCAGGCTGTAACACAACAAAATGTGAAAAAAAATCAAGGGGTGTGAATACTTTCTGAAGGCACTGTATATATTCTATCATTTTGTCTCATAAAGATAATTTAAGTTTTTGAAAATATTGAAAAAAGTAAGGAATATAATTAATATAAGAACAAAAATGATAATAATAATAATAATAATAATAATAATAATGCCATGTTTATATAGCGCATGATAATAACCTAATATCCCCAATATGCTTTACAAATATAATCAATTTAAATTAACAAAATTCCCACTAACCAATGTTTACTTCAAATTGGCAAACTGGAAGAGTAACATGGAAATTTTAATGGAGTATTTGCTAAAAAGATATGTTTTGAGCAATGTTTAAAAAATTTGAAGGCTGGCTTCTTGACAGATATGTATAGGGAGTGAATTTCAGAGAGTTGGAGCAGCCACTTCAAATGCTCAGTCGATATAGTAATGAGTTGGACAATGGGTTGGTTGGCACGGATAATGGGAGACATGTCAACATCGGCAACCGCCACAGTCATGGATGAGGCACTACGAGCAACTTTGAGGAAAAAATGGATGATTTCCGTCTTACAATTGTTTAATTGTATGCTTGTTTTGGGCGCTCAAAGCTTACAGCGATGCATGCATTGAGTTGATCCAGCGAGTCCTCACATTCAGATGGTTTTAACAGAATATAAGGCTGGGATCATCTGCATAAACCATTGATTGTATGTCATGAGCAGTTATGATATCAACAACTGCAGCACTGTGCATTGTGAAAATAATCATTTCCATGACCGACCCTTGGACTATAGCGCAGTTGTCATGGGACGTATCTGACTTGATCTCGTTGATTCTAATGGCATGTTTTATATCCGCCAGGTATGAGAAAAACCACCGCGGAACCTTACCAGTGAAACCCAAGTGCTTGAACAATCTCTACAGCAATATCTGATGGTCTTATTCTATGAAACGCTGCTCTGAAACCAAGAAGTAAAAGGACAGCCTATTTGTGGCCATCTAGGGCTAACAGTAGGTCACTCTTCACGTTGAGGAGGGCTGTCTCAACAGGATGATATGTTCGATATGCTGACTGGGTCCTGGCAATAAATTGTTGGCAGTAAAATACTCTTGACTTGAGCAGTAGCTGCCCTTTCAACTAGCTTTGTTGCATTGCTAAGATCAGATATTGGGCAATAGTTACTGAGCTCCTAATGGGAATCTCTCTCGTTT
>CM068957.1:55842242-55852729 GCA_035128595.1 Eptatretus atami | reverse complement strand
AACACTTTTTTTTTAGCAGTCAGAACTGCTGTTAAGTTCAATTCCGCCATATAAATTTTGAAAATCAGTTCAGGTTAAGAGTTTGTGCGGCGTTTTATTAACCGTGTGCGGAAATTAAATTAAAAAGAAAACGGAGACACCCGGAGTTTAGGTGTGTGGCGTATATGGAGCCTCGTGGATATGAAAACGCCATTAAACAAAAGAAGAAGAACACCTGTTCTCACATCAAAAGAAGAATTACTCACAATAGCTAGAGTCCAATAATGGAGCACCCACCTCAAATAAGCTTGTGCGCAAACTTACGTGCACCCACCAACAGTCTGGGGGTGGTCACGTGACCCTCAAGAAGGGTCGCTCAACACCACTGGTCACAAGAGGAACCAATTCACCATCATGTTCGCCTGCACCATAGACAGTGGCAAGCTTCCCCCATACGTCGTGTTCAAGAGGAAGACACTGCCCAAAGATAAGTTTCCAGCCGGCGTCATCATTGATACACAGCAGAAGGGGTGGATAGAAGAGGGACTGGTCCAGGACTGAGTGTTCACAGTCTGGAGTAGTAGGCTGGATGGTGGTTTCTCCTGATGATGGAGCATGCTAATCCTGGATGTGTTCAGTTGTCACAAGACCAACGACACCAAAGTGCTACTCTGTCGGACCAACACCGATCTCGTCATCATCCCAGGTGGGATGACATCGCTCCTGCAGCCCCTCGATGTGTCCATTAACAAGCCGTTCAAGGACGGGCTACGTCGCTGCTGGTGCAACTGGAAAATGAGTGGGGAGAAGACCTAAACCAAGAGCGGGAGGATGAGAATGGTCAACCTTCTGATGATCTGTGGCTGGATCGTCAAGTTGTGGGAGGAGATACCATCAGACATCATCAAGCGAGAATTTCTGAAATGCTGCATCTCCAACAACATGGATGGCACAGAGGACGACATCATTTGGGAGGAGGAAGCTGCAAATGATGGTAACAGCGACGTGGACAGCGACGGGGACTTGCTCTCCCCTGATTCGGACAAGGAGTTACGTGCCATATTCGACAAGGAAAGCATTGACTAGGATTTACGCAGGTTTAGCTGAAAAGCTTCATCAAACCAAAACAGCCCTTTTCAGGGCTACAAATCCACAAGAAATATGTATGATACCGGTAATAATCCCTTTTCTTCCTTTTTCTCGTAGCCAAAAAAATCCTCTTTATATTATTTTAAAAATAAGAAAGAAAAACAAAAACTTCTTGGTATCCTCTCCTCTCTCTTCAACTTCTTGAAAATGAGAATACGACTGATAGCCAAAATTAAGCAGACATGGGAGGAAGCATGTTGATACCTCCGTCACATTGTTCCATACAAAGTTGATGTACAAACGTATTTACATCGAGAACAGAACATAAAATGATCAATATATTCATTTATTTTGAGAGTGAAAAACATGGGTGCTGTTAATACACAGGAAGAGTGATTAAATTATTATTATTATTATTATTTTTTTTTTAATGTGAAAAACAGGGGTGCGGTTAATACACGGCTGTGGTTTATACACCGGAAAATACGGTACTTAACACCTGTCACACGATGCCCGAAGATCAATCAGTGGTCGAAACGTCAGACCTGAGCCTTGCCTGCTCGGCAGCTAAACTAGTTAGTTGGTGGTACCTTCAGTTTTGAACATGGATCTGCCCAACTACAACCAGTTTTTTGTAGTCTTTAACAACATACTAAAATATGCAATTTGGTATCTGTCTAATCTGTCTGTCTTTCTGTCTGACTGATTCATTCGGTCGTTACTTACCTAATCTCAACCAAGCTTTCCAGGGAGACTAAGGATCATACGACAGAGGTTGTAGCGACTTCATTTGCCCCCCTCGCAGAGAGGGTTTTCCACCTTGGACAAATGCCGTGTGAAGGTGTATAAATAGCTTATTGCGTCATTTTGTGGGGAACACCTACCAGAAGTAAAAGTTATTGTAACCACAAACTATTCAGTCAATTCTGTCCAACATTCTTCTTCAACAGTCATTACTGCTGTTTAACATTGAACTGAAAGAAATTTGGAGGAAACCCAGCATTCTATGTTTATTTAATCCCCCATGGAATAATGGACTGGAGCTGCCTCGACTAGCTAGGCCTCTTTGCTAGGCCGATAGCTAGGCTGCAATGATCTTTAGCGATTAAAAGTGCTTAAATGAGTCTTTATGCATGAATGATATAGACCATTGCCTGTCCAATTTTTCTAGCCATTAGATTTTAAGTGTATTGTGTCTGGATTATTCACAACTTATATCTTGAGGCCTCATATGTGATTTATCCCAGGCATGGCTTTCAGGTGTGACATGCGATATTGCCCCTGACACCATTATGGCCTAATTGCAACCTTTACGCGATGCATAATCCAGTTTGTAATGGTCACTAGCACTGTTTAATATTCACTTGAGAGAAATTTGGAGAAAATAGTGAGTATACATGTGTGCCGACACACAGGCGGTGTATAGATGAAGAGTCGCTGGTCCGCACATCAACCAGAGGTGAACATTATTATAAACACAAATTAATTAGACAATTACGTCCAATGAAAATGGCATAATAATATTAACGTATTTACAAAATTCTGATTGTAAAAATAACTATTAACTATAAGAGCACTCGGTAGAGTGTATACCTCCGTCAAGCTGATTAGTTTATGTTTTGTATCCCACTAATAGGCCGCATGTGGGTTTGGACCTGAACTGAAATTTAATTGGCTTGTTCTTGCCACCTAACCAACTCAGCGACCAAGTTTCATCCAAATCCGTCCACAACTATTTCAGATATCCTGCTACAAGTCGTTTTTGGCCGTATCTTTCAAACATGAAGACTCACTTTAAAAATTCTCGGATCCACATCCGGATTCGGATCTTCACCAAAATCGAAACAATTCTTCCTTGTTACGTACCCAACCTGCACACCAAGTTTCATCCAAATCCGTCCATAACTTTGTGAGATATCCTGCTAAATGAGGTTTATGGTCCGATCTCTCAATAGTGAATAATCACTTTAAAAATTCTCAGATCTGGATCCGGATTCAGATCTTTGCCAAAATTAAGCAATCCTGTCCTTGGCCGGTCACCGACATACACAAAAAATTTCAGAACGATTGCTTGAAAACTGTGGCCAAAAATCGTTTGACAGACAGGCAGACGAATGCTGCAGTCCAATATCCTTGGCGAAATTTTTTTTTCGCCAAGTAACACACAGACAGACAGGGGTGAAAACATAACCTCCATCCACCTTCAGTGGCAGAGGAAACAATAATAATAATAATATTAACTGGAACTGCCACTTTATAACTGCTGGCAGTGATGACCGGGTACCAAGGCATCCTGCTTTGATACAACCCCGCTTCTATCGGACACCTGACCCATGACATCCTCTTTATTATTATTCAACTGAATTCAGAATGGGGTTTTTAAAAATTCAATTCAAATCAAATGGAAGACCAAATGCTGCATTGGAGTCATAGGAAGGAACCCGAATAAGCAAAAAACAGATGCAGTCATCAGGAGGAACCTGCATAGGATGTGTGTTTCAGCTGCTACTCTTCTACCCTCCAACCAATCCAGGTGCAGCCAAGTGAGCCGGATAAAAAAAATTTTTTTTCGAAAGAACCCAGATTCAAATGATTAAATCATTCTCGCTGCAGAACCATACGTCTGATCACGTTGAAAGTTAAAACGTACATTTCCCATGACGACCTACGAGATCATAATTGTGAAGTTCCACGTCGATGGACGAAGCGGTTCAAGATAAATAATTTTTCAAAGATTTGCATTCAATCCAACATGGATGGCTGCCAGACCATGTGACCTATCAATTATTTGTGGACACACTGGTATCCCCAAGGTTTGGGGAACATGTGTGTGTAGTTTTCCCTCGATCTGTCCAGCCGTTCTGGAGAAGAAGATTTTAAATGGTTTATTCTTCAAAAAGTTATAGCTGCAAGACCATGTGAACCATGACAAATGGAACTAAACTATGAACATGCACAATTGCACGTGCACATACACATGACCCTTCCCATCCCCTTAGCCCCCTTCCCCCAACCTTGCACCTCTCCTTATGCACCCCTCAACCACACTCCCTGGCCACTCCCATATGGATGGGAGTGTTTTTCTAGAATATAAAAATCAGATTTATTGAACTTCAAATCCTTTTTAATTTCATCAAGAAACAAAGAGCTATGGGTGTTAACAAAACAACAAAAAAAGGAAATTAGTTATAGCAACACCGAGAACAATCTCACAGTGATCAGACGATTCCCTGAAAGATGTAGAACGGCTGAGTGCTTTCAGCCTGCTTTCCAGAGAGGTCGTGCTCAGTCGATCATCCCTCCCGATATCTGATGAGGGTGGTCCAGTCAGCAAAGTAGGACTGGTGGGCATGGGGCTGGCTGTATCAGGGGTCCCTACAATGTGGTGAGAAGCAATGCAAAGATGTGCCGTAAACAACACTTTTACACTACATATAAATCAACTGTTGGATAACTATTATCGGAATTGCATCCACAGATGGCATTCCATGAGAAGAGAAACGAGGTAAGACTTATATGTTCTCCAACATTATGATTCTGATTCTGGTTCTGATTCTGATGTACCATACCCTGTTACAGAGCGTCGGCGCTGCCGAAGCAGTTTCTTGGTGAGGATTATACTGGGTGGTTTGCCATTACCTTCCCAGCAGTAGTTAGAACAGGAATTTGGAACTTGGCCATGATGCTAGCAATAGATCGCCTACTCAAAGGAGAGCATTGGGATCTTTAATGTACACCAACTAATGCAAGCAGACTGGACGCCCAGTTTAACGTTAATCCGAGGGACGGCATACACAATGGTGAATCACCCTGCCTGTGAAACACCTGGGTGACATTTTATAGCTGGGTCGACATTCCTAGCCTAGGCAAGACAGCTCATATCCTTCCAGCCCAGTGTGTATAATACTGCACCGTGAACAAGAAGTAATTAGGACAGACAACAAATCACTAGCAATATTGCTCAGGAAATGTCATTATAGCAGGAATTAGGATTTTATGGGCTTTTCCTTTTGAATGAACAAAAAGTAGAAAGAGTAAAACACAGGGTTTTGGGGCCTTGGTCTATGCATTGGAGTTTAGAGATATATATTGGGAAGAGGAATGCCATCTTGCCTTGTCTGCCCCCTGACCTGATAGGTCATTGGAGTGTCACAATGACTTTTGGGCAGCATAATATTGCTGTGGGTAATTCCACCTGGAAGTGCCCATCTCCTCTCCAGATGCAGTTTGAGCAGAAAATGGTGACAATTCCAGCACACAATGGCCTACTGTTTCAAAAGGCATCATGGGATCTCAGGCATCCACAAGAAAGTGTGAGGTCATGGGACAGCCAGATAAATGTCATCCGCTTTAGGATGGCATACGCTATGATTGAATTACCCTGCCTGCAAAGTATCAGGAGAGTTTTAGTCAGATCCCATTCTGTCAGTGATGAAATCAAGACTTGTCAACAAAATGGCCTGGTGTTGGCTTCGTGGTCAGGGTGGTAGCTTGGGATCCTAGGGTCTGAGTTCAAGCCCCGTTGGCTACTGAATTAACACCAGGGGGTTGACTCAGCCTGTCATCCTTCCGAGGTCAGCAAAATGAGTACCAGTGTAGCAGCCAAAAGGTTAGGTGTATTGACGAGAAGGTGTATTGACGGATTTATTAAATCTGGTATTGGTGTGGTGCAGGCATGATGGACCGAATGGCCTCCTCCTGCACATAATTTCCTTGTAATCCTTCTAATGGCGAGCACAGGACCACCAAGATATTCAACAAACACGACGAATCTACAATGTAGCCTTAAATACCTGTTCCTGGAATTTGGGAAGATAATGGTGAAAGAAAATCACCCCCATCATGCAGACCAGCAATGGAGTGAGAGCGTGTGCGATCATACGACGTGATGTGCCTGTAACACAAAACATCCTCTCGTAGAACATCCAAACAGCAGAAATCAAGACGATGTGGGTTTACATTCGGACTGAGGGTGAGAATTCTTTCCACCGTGCTAAGATGGCATTTAGCTGTGTGAAATGTTGAGAGTAAGAAAGTTTATAAATGATCCTACTTTCACAAAAAGGAATAGGAAAAGGAGGAAAACAGGAAGGTAAGAATGCAAGAAACAAAAATAGCTTGAGGTCCGACACTTTGGTTACAAATGAGGCAGACAGACATCAACTTTCTCATCCATTAGTAGATGAACAGTGCCCATTTTCCCAGAGATCATGAGCCGTGCTCTATTCAGAGCATCGGTGCTGTCGAAGCAGTTTCTTTGGCTAGGGTTACAATCCTGGACGGCTCACGACTCCAACACAGGAAGTCAGGGCAGGAATTTGCAATTTGTTCAGGGTGCAGATGATGGCTCGCCTACTCTTCGCGAAGGACACCACGTGGGGTCTTTAACATCCACCAACTAATGCCAGCAGATGGAGTGTCGGTTCAACGTCCATCCAAGGTACGGCACATACGTTGATGAATCACCCTGCGAGATTCAAACCCAGGCTAGACAGCTTAGTGTGCATTCCCCTCAGCCATCCTGCCATCCGCATTTTTCCAAGCTGAGATAAATATATGGTCTTTTGAGAGGTAAAGAGAAAACAAACAGGGTCATATAGACAGGATAACAACAAACCTCTCAGAGAAGGATGAACGTCCAATACTGGTACGAGACATGTTATGGTGTGTGGGTGACCCTTGAAGGCTCTGTGCTTCTGAATGTACACCTCGAGGAGCAGCTGTTCGTCCCA
This sequence comes from Eptatretus atami, assembly GCA_035128595.1. Lineage (NCBI taxonomy): Eukaryota > Metazoa > Chordata > Myxini > Myxiniformes > Myxinidae > Eptatretus > Eptatretus atami. The sequence continues at coordinate 55,845,929 of CM068957.1, read as the reverse complement.
CCCTCCCTATACTGGAACCTTGGCTCAAAGCCCCCAATGAAAGTGTGGGGCTTGGTGGAGGGGGTAAAATGTCAAGATGTGGAAGTGGTTCTGGCATAGCGTTGTCCAAGGTCAGCAATGGGTTACTGTCGCCAGTCTCATTGGTACAGATCAGACCTGGCACAACTCCTTGACCTCCATTCTGCAATTCCAGGGAGCTACTGACACCAGAGGATAATCGCTGGGAGCTGAAAATACAAGGTCAATTTAATGATTGTTATCACATTTGATGAAGATCAAATTTAATTAATCCTTTCCTTTATCTACATTTCAATTGCTCAAGCTGCATCAAACTGCACTTTACTTATTATGTCAAAGGTACAGTTCCAATTCAAGGCGGGTGCACCTGTAACTTTCAGGTGCGTTAAGAAAAGACAAAACATTCGAGGTAGATTTATTAGCTTTGACCTCGATATCATGCAACATATTCATTTCACACAGCAAATTTAGTGAACCATGCTGTTCCGTTTGAACTGAATCCTGCTGTGCACATCTTCAAATCCCTCTGTACATAAAAGGCACTGACATTGATGATAGGGAGATAAAACAGTGGAAACCAATACTTCGCGCGAGGATTAAACAACAGAAATTATCTCCTGCCAAGCACAGCGGGATTCAGTATGGCGGGGTCCATCGTTATTTTGTGAGAAAAGGACAAAATAGACTGTTGAGTTGAAGCCATTTGAAATGTGGCTAATAAACTCTTTCAAAGAGAATCAATTTGATTATATAAATGTGCATATTCAATAAAATAGACATTATCAAAGCTTTTCGACTTGCACTCCTCAGGATAAAACCACAAGCAGATGAAGAAGAAACACCAAACTCTCATTTATGAAGTTACAATGTAATGTCCTCAATGTTGATTGGTTGAGAGAAAGAAAGGATGATGAATCACCAAAGTACCGGGGGAAACATAATGCAAATTAGCTGAGGGCTAGTTGGAGGTGGTTTTCATGATGACTCAACGTTGACTATGGTACAGTTGTTACACAGTCAAGCCATCAAAATCAAAATAGATATAAAGTTCAGACAAATTATTTCTGTCTACAAAGAATGGGATTGGTTGACCTGATGAATGTGGCCTCTGTAGCACAAAGGTGAGCTAAACTGCATCCGCGACTGAGGATTTTAAACCAGCCAATATGATATCGCTCTGCACACTGAGGATTATTCAGTAAATTATACAGATTCAGATGAAACAGAGGTGGTTTTGGGTGACTATTAGCCAAATGATTAATAAATTAATGATTTTACGATTATTATTTATTTATTTTAATGATGCAATCCATCATTTATTGTGCACCGCTCCCTCCTAATTCTGTCTCCATGTGCTGCACGGCAGCATCGCCAGGCACCTTAGGCACCCCAGAAATGTCACTCGCTGGAGGATTTGTTATTTATTTGGCATGGGGGTGGTGTACTTTGAATGTACCTCTAATCGTCTGTCTAATTGTCTCTCTGTGTCTCTGTGTGTGTCTCTCTCTCTCTCTCTCTCTCTCTCTCTCTCTCTCTCTCTCTCTCTCTCTCTCTCTCTCTCTCTCTCTCATTCCTTTTGTTCTGTTACATCCTGATCCATTTGGCGATCGAGATCTTCCACAAGCTTTGACTGTACACATAAAAAGTGGTTTGCCAAAGATAGATTACAAAATGGCAATGTCGTATTTCCCCCAAGTACGTCACTGTGAACAAGAAAATGGCTCCTCAAGAAAGCACAGTGTTGATGGATATCTTACAAGATTGTCTGAATTATTGGGATAAGTCCCTATAACATACAGAAGAATACAAACTGTATGTGTGACAAGCAGATGATCCCTTTTCTGTAAGGAGACTGATTGCAGAACCCCTATTAGCATATTGACACAAATTATACACAATACTTGTATTGCCTTATCATATTGTTGCGGTTCTGTAAAACCGGCACTCTGAAGCAATGGCACCCAACATTTAGCGATCCTAAGACAGTTATCTCATAAGTATTCATTTAGGTAGCTCTTTACATGTCTAGTGGGTGAATGGGAAAATATGCGTTGTGTATGGCTTTTAGTTAGGTCTTCAGTCCTTTATTCTTTCATTTCTTTACTTCCCTTTCTGTCATACCCAATTACCGTCGCCAAAGGAGAGGGTATTGCATTTGGGTCCGTTTATTAGTACTTGGAAAAAAAAAATTTTGACAAGTATGTTGAACATCTCCATTTGTTTGTGTGTTTGTTTGTTTGTCTGTCCGCTCCCCTTCAACCCAAACCGCTCAACCGATCAATCTGAAATTTTCAGAGATTAATGTCACCAACCCACCCTGTGACGGCCCCGCATTGAAGTTTCATAAAATTCGGTCGACGGAAAAGGTCTACAGTGGCCAATAGGCCAATTTTAGCCAAATTTTCTAAAATCCTCAAATTTCATCTGATTGACTTGAAATTTGAACAAGATTTGCAAATCACATCATAGAATTCAACCACCTATTACTTTTGAGGTTATCATTGGCCATAAGTTCAACCCAAAATTGGCCGAATTTTTCAATTGTTTCTGAAATTGTCAATTTTGATCCGATTGACTTGAAATTTGAAGATCATTTGCATGTCAACTCAAAGAATTCAACCACCTATTAGTTTTGAGATCAACATAGGCCAAAAGGCCAATTTGGGCCAAATTGGGCTGAATTTTCTAAAATCCTCAATTTTCATCTGATTGAGTTGAAATTTGAAAATGATTTACATATCAGGTCACTGAATTCAATCACCTAATATTTTTGTGGTTACCATAGGCAAAAAAGGTCAACATAGACCAAAAGGTCAACATAGGCCAAATTTCTAAAATCCTCAATTTGATTCCACTTAACTTGAAATTTGAAGAGCATTTGCATATCAGGTCACTGAATTCAACCAACTACTAATTTTGAGGTAAACATAGGCCAAAAGGTCAAAATAGGGCAAAAGGCCAATTTGGGCCAAATTTCCTAAAATCCTCCATTTTCATCCGATTGACTTGAAATTTGAAGAGCTTTTTCATGCCAGGTCGCTGAATTCAACTACCAATTAATTTTAAGGTCAAAAGGTCAACACAGGCCTGATTTCTAAAATTGATAGATAGGGCCAAAAACTAAATATATCACTGTATCTCAAAAAGTTGTGGACCAGTTATGACAAAACAAGGTGAATGAGTTGGATAGGTGAGAAGAACAAACTGATTGGATTTATGTTCAGATCCAGCCCATCAGTGGGATACAAAACGTGAACTGTTCCACCTGGCAGAGGTATGCGCTTTACTAAGTGCCATTCTTCTTTGTGTTCTTTTGCCAAATTGTCACTTGATGAGTGATTTTTCATTTGTTTGTCTATCTGTCAGTCTGTTCGTTTATCCGCACAGAACTTTCATGTTTTTCTCCGCAACTGCTTATCGGATTGATAAGAAATTTTCGCCATTGGTGCGACTACTCATGTAGAATGCTTTAATGATAATTTTGACATCATAGGTCACGTGGTGTGGCAGCCATATTGGAAAAACGGAAAAAAGTTTGGACCTCTGTATCTCTGAAACTGCACCAAAGAAAAATTTTTCATTTGGCATATATCAAGTAGTCCTCATGGGGAATGAGTTTCAAATTTTTATGACATCATAATTGCATATGTAGAACGCCACATCCGATCA
>CM068957.1:55792539-55826303 GCA_035128595.1 Eptatretus atami | reverse complement strand
TGAAGTGAAAAGATCCTGGAAGCTGAAGAATGCAAAAATTGTACCAGTTGGATCAATGGGAATTACAAGGAATTACAAGGAAATTATGCACAGGAGGAGGCCAATCAGCCCATCATGCCTGCGCCACACCAATCCCAGATTTTAGTATATCCGTCGATACCCCTTCCCTTCATGTGCAGCCTTTTGGCTGCTACACTGGTATTCATTCACTGACCTCGGAAGGGTGACAGGCTGAGTCAATCCCCTGGTGTTAATTCAGCAGCCAACGGGGCTTGAACTCAGGACGCTAGGATCCCAAGCCACCACCCTAACCACTAAGCTAACACCAATCCCAAGCCACCACCCTATCCATTAAGCCAACACCAATCCCAAGCCACCACCCTAACCACGAAGCTGACACCAGATTAAATGATCAAGAAGAACCTCACAGAGATATTAAAAACCATCCCTGGGAATATTAATAACAAACGAATGACAGTTGGAAGTTCTCTGGGGCATAGTGACGATCCTGAAGAGAGCTCTCAGCATGAAACTTTGACAAACAAAAATGTCACAGCTTGGTCTTCACCCAAAAAAAATTCACAATCGTGACCCCCTTACCAAAATGAAGGTGGATACTTTGAGCCTGCCCTGGGAAGACTCCATTCCACATTCTCAACCCCGCATATGTAGACACCAATCAGTGACACACACACACACACACACACACACACACACACACACACACACACACACACACACACACACACTGAAACCAGGTAGGTCTTGGTTTCACCTCCTGAAACCCACCCGCATGTGGAGATAGTAGGCGACAACAGCAACTTCTGCGCACACGCACACTTTGAGACCTGGGATGGGAACATTTAAAACCCACGCAATCTTCCTGGCAAAGGTCTGCCTGCATGAATACATGCATGCTCGTACATGCAGTGACCTTTGCACCCCACCGGTCGGCTCACTCCAAATCTGATTCGTGCATGCTACAGTCCCCTCAACAGAGGGAGAAGGGTGGGGGACCAGGGGGAGGGTGGGAGAGGTGGAGGGGCCGGGTCAGAAAGAGGAGGTGGAGAGAGACAGATATGATGCCAGTTTATCATCCATCCTAGAGACGACACAGATAATGATGAATCGCCATGCCTGTGAAACATTGGTGACAGTTTATAGCTGGGTCAGGATTCGAATCCAGGCTGCACAGAGCAAGCATGCGTACCTCTCGGCTTTCCTGCCATGATGTGGCGATTCATTACTTCATAACTGAAAACATTTTTCACTCATTGTGATCGTATAATTTATTTTGCCTTCCTAACTACGGTCTAGAACTGCGGTATCACCATTGAAGCTGGAGGAACGTGTGCCAAGTGGCTTCACCAAGCAACCCACAAAACAGTTGAAGAAACTTTTAAAAATGAAGCGTTTCATTTTTATTTGTATTTCTCTCTGCCGAAGTGACGGGTCATGTAATGGAAGAATGAACAGAAAGGGTAAATGTCAAGAAAAATAAAATTTCGCATTTTCAGTGAGCCAGCCACCTCCTGTTGGACCACAGAGCAACACGTGGTCAACACACGCGAGTGGCCCCTGAACTTTCTACAAGTCGATCGATATACAGTATTCAGCGACAGTGCAAATATTGTAGAGTACTCATCAAATGGCTTAAGCACTTCAACACAATGATTGATAAGAAATAGCTCGCTTGGCACACAATAAGCAATCACCGAACCGTCCTATTAAACATACACTCCCGGGGACGCTTAAAATGTCAAATATGTCCAAATTGAACAAATTAACACTTTTTTTAGGAGTCGGAACTGCTTCTAAGATCGATTCTGCAGCTTAATTTTTATAATTCAGCTTAGTTTAATAGACTCTCAAGGTTATCGCATGTGCAGAAATGAAATAAAGCCATAAATGCTGGCATCTCCGGGAGTTTCTAAGCATTATAATGTACCCAGTGATTTGGAGCGATGATGAACAGGCATTCGATAATGTGAGTGAGGAAAGTGAAAAAAAAAAACTTTATTGTAAAGAAGGCCTGCTCCAAGTCAAGGCATGGTTGAGCAGGCCAAAAAGCATGGCGGCTTCAGACTCCAGCGAGGTTACCCAGGATATGCCTTAACACTCCCATGGAGAGCGGTGACCAAGGATGCATCTGAAAAAGGATATAATTAAATAAGGCTGTTAATTATCTTCAAAAGGGGTATTTTAATTAATCCAAACACCCAATTTTCACTCTTGTACTTCCTTGGAGTTCCCTTAGTATGCTTGCAAAGTTTCAGGCTGAGACGTTTTGTAGTTTTGGAGTTATGTAGGACACACACACACACACAATCGTCATGTGACAGGTGGAAAAAAATTGGCTCTGTAATTGCGAAAACACGTTAATACGGCGAACGACTCGGAAATCGGGTGTTATCAAATGTATTTTACTTTGAAACTCACAAGGAGAAACCATATAACCTTTGTAAAGCACTGCACCGAGTCATATAAAATAAGCAATTACTTTAGAAACAGTCATGATGACAAAGGAAAACATGATTGCTCATACAATGCTGAGGTTAAAAATTAGAACCTCTAAGATAAGGATGAAACTTTGCCACCACGGTGCCCGTAGCCAAGCATGCAGGTAGAAACACACACCCGTGGAGAGTCCCAAAATTACAGATCCAGATATACCCACATATGTACCTCTACCTTGTAGCAAATGCTGACTGTACATCCTGATCGGGACATGAACTGTACCGCCGTTCACTGAGGGGCACTCGACAAGTGGCGTAAGCACTTAAAAAAGTACTCCAATTAAATGGTTGACAAGCGATTGCTATGTATGCCTGGTGTTGGCTTAATGGTTAGGTTGGTGGGCTTGTGATCCGAGGATCCTGAGTTCAATTACCTGAGATCAACAATGTGCAGCCGATCAACAGCACACCAGTGTGCTTTGACCTGCACTGTCGTGATGGATGAGTGATATTCATTAGAAAAGTGATTTTCACATACCTGTTTACTGGATTGGTTGTTAAATACATAAACATGGGGAAGAGTTGGTAACTAGTGGAGGTTGTGTATGGGAATTGAGTTAAATACTTTCAGATTCAGCTCATCAAAAATTATGGTATTATCCATTACAATTGATTATGGTATTCGAACCTTTATGTTTCTTTTGGTTATAATTAATGGGTTGATTATAATAGATGAGGCTCCTTTGGTATTTGAGTTGTATTGAGAGGGTTTCTCTTTGTGATGATTTTTTTTTTACTTGTCTAATCAACAGATTAAGTTTGTTTTGAAATTATTTTGAATTTAGATTCGTTATCAGTTGCAGTTTTTTTTTTTTTTTAAATAATTCTTATACAACCTCGATTTGTGCTTGATAAATTTTGGCAGCCCATCAGTCTTCTGGTGTTCAGTTTAATATCGTTTTGTTTTGGAATTACAAATTGAGAAACCTTTATCATTTGTCTTATAATCCTAATCTAAATGTATTGGGGTCTTCAAGTGTCAGACTATTCTCACAATTTTTTTTCCAACTTCTTGAATGGATCGAAATTTGCAGAGTAATTAGAGTCCACACCTTTAAAACCAGTAACTTGGAACACATGTAAATGATCGGTTATATCACAATGGGGTACGCCGCTGGTCATTGGTAACTTGTATTGATTGATTAATATATTATCAATCACTGTAGCTATGGACAACATGACAAAGGTTGATCTATTATCCCAAGCCCACCACTCGAGCACAGATTGGTCAATATTATATATTAGGAATCATCAGTTAATTGTAAGGGGAAAAGCAATATATGAGGAAAATCAGCATGGTATTTATATTAACCATAATACAGAAACAGAAAGAATGACTAGACTAAACAGCAATGATGAAATCAATTAATGGAATTAGGAATTGTACCATGTATTGTAATTGTATTGTTCTCACTGATTAGTATCTCGTACTGGCCAAAAGATAAACAAAATAACCACAATTATGGCTACTGTAGAAGGAATTAGAGAAATGAATGTTAACTAGGTCAGAGTGTAAGAATTATATTATTGAAAATCGTGTAATGATACCACAAGCATTATTAAAATAATACCTATTTTATTTGTTCTCTGATTAATTGGACAGGTGCGTGATTATTAATTAAGTAACACTTCTTGTATGCTTACATACCCATTTCCCATTTCAAACTTTGCAACGAAGTAAGCGGGGTTGATTTGGTATAGAATCGAAATTGTTGCAAATCAAATCACTTTGGATTTGGTATTTGCTCCACAGGGGAGCCTGTCCTCTATTTGGGTTTGAATGTTGTAGTTATGTTTCAGATGAATTAGAATACATTGAAAATTAAAGAAGAAGAAGTTAACTTTCATAATTATTATACAGATGATGGAATATTTTTCTTGACTAAAAGGGATTGTTGGAGGATGGTGGAAAAAATTATTGATTTTTGTTGGACATGTTATTTGTTATCATAGTACTTTTCAATTGTGCTACTACAACATTGCCCTCACTAAATGCACCTGCACTGATTGCCTCATGCTTTGAGAGGAAAATTACTCCCTCTGAAGAGGCCTTTCTAGAATTGTACAAATTGTAACTCTGATAAACACTGCCACCCTTTCTACATGCAAATAGCAAATTAGATGATTGTTTTTGAGTATACATACAACTGAGATTTCTTGAGATTTTAGCATGTCGTTTAGGTGTGAAGAAAAAAAGGAAAGGCAAAATTTTGATATATCATGTAATCCAAGTTAGATGCTTCTATAAGAACTTTTGTCAGTCTTATTGAAATACATTGACCCACTACGATTAATTAAATTGTAATCCGTGTTTAACCTTGATTTTGCTTGTTTCGGAGTGTTAAGAGCAGTTCTACTATGCAGTATACGATTTCGTCTAATGAAGCTTTGGAAGAACTTCCACTAAAAGATTGGATGATGGGGAGAACCTAGATTTGGGTGATTGGGCATTCAACATGTGATCATGGCACGACCCCCTTCCTGAGGAGATGAAACGAGCATGTAAAAAAGAAAAAGAAAAAAAAACCCACTGAAGAAAAGGTTGGACAAGTCAAACCCCAAGAAGGCAAAGACTTAATGTCACCATTGCATGGTGCCTGCATGGGGGAACGACCCCGACCACACTCGCAAATTGCTGCTCTGCAGATACATCGTGAACTTGCCATGGTCGCACAATGCACAACGAAGGCCCTGAAGGTCCATACAGCAGGTCATCTGCAGCATGTGCCCAATGGTGCGGGGGGCTCGTGGGGCCATTGCAGCTGCCTCCAAAGTGCATAGCTAGCTTTGGTGAATCAACCTGATTGCATGAACTGCTGCTGCGAGGCCCCAAATTCTGCTGGGGCTGGATCTCTGAGTCACATCTCGAGTCCTCCGCCTCTTTCGACCCAGTGTCATCTGCAACCCAATGTCGGGCCCAAGCCCGTACCTGCCAAGATCTACCTTCTCTGCAGCTCAAGGAGCGCCTAGACTGTGTTTCCCATTGGGTACTGCTCTATCTACACCCTGACCTGCTTATCTTCTGGCCTCGGGTAGCACGCCTTTACAACTCATGACAGCTGCTGAGGAACAGGCCATAAACTAGGCAGAAACACACTCATTAACCCATCTGGGGCACGATCAAGATGGCCGTTGTCCAACATTCTTCTCCTATGAGCGTTTGCTGCCATTATTTTGGGTGAACTTGTGTAAGGGATATCTTTTCTCCTTTAGGAACGGGGTATGGTGATCACGTGTAATATAATTATGTAAATTTGTCCTCATAGAACAAAAGGGTGGGATGTGGAAGAAAAAATAAATATATTTGTATATTCTCAGTTGTATTCACTTGCTGCTTTTAATTGAATACAAGTAAAATAGAATTATATCTTCCTAATTCGTATGTGCTTTTATCTCACTGAAATACATATAACCAAGATTGGTGTCTCCAATGCTAAAATGAAATTGCCCAGCTGCTAAAGAGAAGAACACATTGCTGGTGCCTATTTGTCTAGCAGAAAATAATCCACCCGGTCTCTGTGTTTTGGCCTAAGCCTGTTATCACCCTCTATCACCCTCTCTTCAAGTAATGTTCACATTAGTTCATGCTTGTTAGCCCTCGCCTTCATTTACCTTTGCCAGATGTCAAGCCCTCCCCTGTCTTTTTCTGTTCAAAAAATAATATAAAGAGAATTGCGATGTGCATGTTTCAGCAGAAAGAGGATCATGTTTGATATTGCTTGGCTTGTATATCCTTCTTTCCCATGTGCATGTTTGTTATTATTTGTTGTTGTTGTTTATTGTTAATAAATGGTCTCAGACTCTGATAGAGAAGAACTCAATTTCTTCCAGAAAGGATTATTATGAGGCCAACCAAAAGAGACCCCAGTTGATCGTCCAGATTATAAATAATAATAATAATAATAATAATAATAATAATAAATGAAGGAGGCCCATTTTATTTATTTGTTTTTTTTCTTTTTCTTCATAGCCACCGGCTTTTAGTACCCAACAAATCATGTACCTGACATGCCTCTTTTTTTTTACCTCACCACCCCTTCCCCTTTCCAAAAAAATTTCCATGAGCCATGTCCCAGACATGTCAGTTTTCTATCCCCAAACAAATATGACGTGGGTCATATACCTGACACGTCACGTACACACTCAGCCTATTAAAAATACAATCCACAGTTACAAACAAATGTATAATAAATGTATAGCGAAAAACAAAAAAAACTACATACCGTGCAGAATAAAATTATTAACTTTGCCATCTTTCTATATCGATCTACAGGAAAAAATCTAATACACAGATTTACATTTGTGAGATGTGGACTCACCAGCGCTCCCTGGTCTAACTCCCCACTCGCAAAGTCGGAGAAAACATTACATAGAGAGCATTGCCCATCAATAATTGTTTCCACATACCATGGCTTCAGGACTCTTAAGCTCCCGTTGAATTTGCAAATGGATGAAAACCATCTTCAACGAGAAGGGCACTAGGTGGAGCGCATACCTCCGCCACATAATGTCTGATCAATGAGAACATTATCGGGCTCAATACATCTTTGAAATGTCATGCAATATATCGTTTTTGGCTCTATCTCTCAATGGCGAAGAATCACTTTAGACATTAAATAATTCTCGTATCCAGATCCAGATTCGGATCTTCATCAAAACCGAATCAATTTGTCATGGTCACATACCCAACCTGCCCACCAAGTTTCATCCAAATCCGTCCAGAACTTTGTGAAATATCGTGTTATATATTAGTTTAGCCCTATCTCTCAATGGTGAAGAATCACTCGAAAAATGATCGGATCCAGATTAGGATCTTCATCAAAATTGAATCAATTCGGCCTTGTCAAACACCCAACATGTCCCCTAAGTTTTATCTGAATCCGTTTACAATTTTTTGAGGTATCGTGCTATTTATCATTTTTGGCCCTATCTTTCAATGGTGAAGAATCACTTTTTAAAAATTCTAGTCGTCGGATCTGGATCTGGATCGTCACCAAAATCTAATCAGTTTGTCATTATCACGCACCCAACCTGCCCACCAAATTTGATCCAGATCCATCCACAACGTTATGAGACATCTTGCACACAAACAAACAAATAAACCAATGTCACCCGTAGGGTGATCCGTATCTTGCCAAAAGGTGACCACGTGTGACTTCTTTAAGGTCACAGTGAGGTGAACAGAGCTGCTATCCACCAGGAGCGACTCCTTGAGGAATATCTGCCTACGAGAGATTCCGATGAGAATCGTTCTACAGAGTAACCATGAAAAATATGTGTTTGCCTCATAACGTCACCAAATCACGTCATAATGTCCAAGCTTGATATATCTAGAAAGCACTCATCGAGGTGTTCAATTTGAGGTACTACACGATATGGTTCCAAAAACTTGAAAATTTGACCTTGGGTCAAATATGTTTGACCTTAGGCGTTAACCATGAAGGTCAAGGCCAATCGCACCAAAAATTAATCAGCTGAATGCCAGACCATGAACTATATTCCCATGAAGTTTGAAGACGATCCGATCAAAATTACTCCAAAAATAAGGGTTTCGTCGACTCCCCTGATTTGCGACAAAGTGACCTTGACCTTGACTTGACTCAAATTTTATGCACTGAAAGGACCTCCATAGGCCTCTGATATGCGAAGTTACAAAAATTTCCAATGAAAACTGTGCTCTGCAGAGTGATTTATACGTGATTACAGATAAAAAAAAAAAAAACACATGAAGGTCAAGGCCAATCGCCACCAAAAATTAATCACTGAGCGCCAGACCATGAACTATCTTCCCATGAAGTTTGAAGACGATCCGATCAAAATTACTCAAAAAAAATAAGGGTTTTGTCGATTCCCCTGATTTGCGACAGTGACCTTGACCTTTGACCTTGACCTTCAAAATTTTATGGCCTGAAAGGGACCTCCATAGGCCTCTGATATGCGGTTACAAAATTTCCAATGAAAACTGTGGTCTGCAGAATTTTTTTTTCGTGATTACAGACAAAACAAACAACAAACAACAAAAAAAAAATAAAATAAAACACAAGACGACTAACATATCTTGCAAAAACTTCGTTTTGGCAGATAACAAGCAGTCATAGACTAGTACTTACGAAATCGTCAACTTGACCTCTGACCTTGTCAATAAAAGCTGTCTCTAGAGAAGGTAGCGACGCAAATCAGAAGTTTTTACGATGATTCTGTACCAAACCATCAAAAATCGAATGTTTGACCTCACTGTGACCTTGACCTTTGACCGATTTTGACCAAAATCTAATCAGCGCTAGCCATCACCAACCTGAATCACATGGTAATTTGACATTGGTAGCTTCTTCTGTTCTCGAGTTATCGTGCCTACAAACAAACAAACACACACACAAACAAACACACAAACAGATGACGGAAGTCATCAATATACTTACGAAATCTAAAGATTTTCTAAGTAACAAATGAAATTGCTCGTTGGGCAAGGAATTGCCGGAATAACTGTCATATCTCCATGATCTCTGAAAAAACAAAAAGCTGGAAATCAATTTGGTTCTTACAAGTCGATAGTGCACATCGATAGTTTAAGGAGTCGAGAGTTTAAGGAGTTATAGCACATAGTTTGGTCATGATCATAACTTGGAAGTCATTCGGACTTGAAATGGCGTTTTTATCGCAATTTGAAAGTTTTGACCCGACCCCCTGACATTCGACCCCCGACCGCTAAGAAGGGTGTTGGTGTGACACACAATGAGACATATGGTGGATGCAGTATTGGAAGATGCACATTTTGGATTGGTTTGAAGTCGATACGACCATTTTAGCGGACGTTATTGCGAAAATAAGAATTTCGGTTTTTCGGTGACCTTGACCTTGACTAACCAAAAACGACAAGTGTCTAAGTTGGACTATGGCCGACATCTGTACCCAGTTTGGTCATGATCGCTGAAACGGTGTGGCTGCTACAGGGTAAACAAACACACAAACAAACAGACAGACAGACACAGAATGACACACACAACCGACCAACTAATTGCCGAAATCCGAAGGATTCTGGCAATAAAAAAAACAGACAGCGAGGGTTGAAAACATAACCTCCTTCACCTTCGGTGGCGGAGGTAAAAATTAAGCTTAAATCATGAAAATGATTCATCAGGTTCATGCAATTTATCTACATTCTACATCAGTCTTGCAATTCACTACTTTTAAAACCAGTCGTATTTTGCATCACTTTCATCGGAAGCGTGCACTGAATTTTACTGTAGAGGTTGCGATGGAACTTACATACATACACAGACATGCACACAGATCAGTATTGCTTGCACATCGCGCACAGAAACAGAAAGTGGCAGTTCAAATCTCGGCACCGCGGCTTGGTAGAACCTAAAAAAACCTCAGTACCGACATTGGGAAAATGATTGATTCAAAGAATTGTGCAAGAGTCGTACACGAAGATATGGATTTTTAAGTTGTGCAAACTGCTTCAATATTTGGTATGTCCTTCCTTCCACCCATCCTTCAAAAATTAAGAAGAAGAAGAAGACACTTTCTAACCCACCGTACGTTCATTAATAGTTTGTTGTTGTTTATTAACCTCCGCCATCGAAGATGGATGGAGGTTACTGTTTTCACCCCTTTCTGTTTGTTTGTTTGTTTGTGAACAGTATTACGGAAAAACTCCTCGACGGATTTCGACGAAACTTGGTGGGGGGGTTAGGTCTGGTCCAAGGATCATGCCATTAGATTTTGGACTTGGTCCAAAATCCAATATGGCCGCTATGGCGTCCAATTTGAAAAAATATTTGAATTTTTTTTTTTGCATTTCTACATGTTTTAAGTGATTTCCAACCCCCCTCCCCCAAAAAAAATTGTTAGAGAAAAAAATTTTTGCAACTTTTTTTTCAACAAAATTTCGATTTCTTTTTTTGGGATTTCTACATGTTTTAAGTGATTTCCAACCCCCCCCCCACAAAAAAAAATTGTTAGAGAAAAAAATTTTTTTTGCAAATTTTGCAAAAAAAATTTTTTTTCAACAAAATTTCGATTTTTTTTTTTTGCATTTTCTACATGTTATAAGTGATTTCCAACAAAAAAACATGCCAAAATTATAATTGCGGCTGATTTTGGAACTTCAGGTAGATATACCCACGTAAAATCAATTTCTGTCTCAAGGAATCTAGTTATGACGAATGAATTGAGTATGTAAAAGTTAAAAGTAAAAGGGAAAGTTGCAAACTATAACTCTGTGAGCACTGTTGACGTCAAATTGAATGAATAGGATATCAGGTTCACTTGAGTGACCTAGCAGTATTGGCGGCGGAGGTTTTGCACTCTACCGAGTGCTCCCCTCGAGTTCCTCCTGTTTTTACATTTCACACACATTGCTCTTGGAAAAATCACGCCAATTTATTTTGGAAAAGCAAGCACCCACAGAGCATTGAGAGGATAAAAATGAATTGCAGTTTACCTGAGATTATTTTGTAAATTCCATTCTCACCTGAATGTAACATTTGTATCTCCCCCACCCCGGCTCCCCCCCCCCCCCCCCGTTCCACGTGAAATATAATTAAATGTAAATTATCAAGCAAAAACTGAATGTCATGTTTAGATTTGATAAAACTGCTTTCAATAACTATTTATCATGATTTTGGTTTGCATTTTATAATGGCTAGTTTTTACATTTTTAATGTGATAAGTAATTGGATTGTACAGAGGAGGATTAATGTTTTGTTAAAGATTTGCATTTCTGCTCCTTGACTTCACAAGCATATCTTACTTTGTATTGTTTCTTAATTGTAATTTTGCGAGGTTTCACATCAATATCGTGATCGTTTAAGTAATACATGTACGCTACATATTTCCGACGGTAGTTCAAGGTAGACTTGGACTTTTTATTCAACAAAGTCATATCGTTCAGAGGGGTTGATATTCCCCATAATAATAATATAGTATTATATAATTCCCCTAAAATTTCCCTATAATTAAATATAATAATATAACAATTATGTATTAAAATTATATGATATAATAATAATTAATAATAACATGATAATTCTCCTATATTCAAGGTACTCCCCGATACACATGGAAACTCGTCCATCGATGTGGTAACGCATTATGCGCATCTGTATCGAAACATTTCAGATGGTTGTGCAGATATTTCAGAACACATGTTTTGATGTCTTTGTCATTTGTAAACTAAATGTCATCCAGATATTCCTTTGAGTAGTCTAAAGAGATGAGAGTCAGACAAGTTTGGACTGTTGGCATTGGTAATTTTTTATAATTTCCAAACACATCTCCTGAGTACTAGCGTTCACATTTAACATGTTCTGAGGTGAACATCATCATGCAGTAAAGTTCCACCTCGAGACAGCATGCGTGGCCGTCATCTGTGTATTTCTTGTTTTTTTGTGTTAATGTTTAATTTGCATCAGGACCATAAGATTACCCTACCTATTGGGTAAGTAACCATCAGTCCCCCACGGGGCTACTTTTTAAGTGGTGCAGACACTTCACTGCATAGCTTCCTTCGTATATGGGTGCGTTTTTTTTTTCTGGGATGTTTGACAAAATAACAAATGATAAAAAAACACGAGAAGGGTTCAAAAACGGAAGCGGGCAGGGACAACCAACTGGTAATGTTTTTTTTTTTGGCTTTCTTATTTCGTATCCAGCCTGTGGCTGTTGGTTGTATCATTGCTGTGAGCACGGCTGTGCCATTGATGCAGGTGCCCCCCGTTTGAGTAAGCTGGTACTCATTTTGCCAACCTTGGAAGGATGACAGGCTGAGTGAGTCAACCCACCTGGTGTTATTTAACGGACCAAAAATGGCTCAAAATGAGGACCCTAAGATCTTAAGGCAGCCACCTTAACTATGAGGTCAACACCAGACTTTGCAAAAAGGATGAAAACATTATAATAAAACAAAGAGTTCTACTGCATAAAAAACATCTTCAGCCATGCAGTAGTCCTGTACAGATTACTGGTCCAACCTGGAATGCCTGTCAGCAGTTGTTAGGACTCCAAGGTGACTCGGTCTGAAGAAATGGAGGTGCTACATTTAGATAAGAAATGTTTGTTTAATATCACTGTGGAATTGACAAAAGCGCTCTTTAATCCATCTGCCTGAGTGGAAGTTCATGAGGCATTCAAATAATCTCAGAAATTATAAGGAGAAGGGAGGTGAAATTTTCCAAAATACTTCAGGCTGAACCAAAGTATATAAGGGCTCAAGTGTACGATGGCCTAGTCGCCCAAGTGCCATTCCCAGGTTCAAGTACACTGCCACAATTCAATTACACTGTGGGGGAAGAAGGTTAAAATTGCCACACCATTTCAGTGTCCTTTGATGGAGGTTGCATCTTAATGCACTTTCTCGTTGGTTTTGTGAAGATCCCAGGTTTCAGTACAGGAGAGTATTCTCACTAGTTAGTCTTTGACTAACATTTTGAATTTCCAGAACTTCTGTTTCAATATTATACCACGTTTTTATTAAGTGTTTCATTTTACCATGACATACATTCATTTATTTACTTATTTTTGACGGCAGTGCTACAGGAATTTGCCAAATGCTTGCAATTATTTTGTTGCAGTTTCACTTTGTCTTGTATACTCTTTGTGCAAGCACTATAACAACTCGTTTGCAAATAAAAGTATCTTCTTGATTTAGACGACATAAAACTGTTACATTGCATAATATGTCTATTAAATAATAGCACAACATACAGTACAAAATGGCTGAACAAAGGCTGCCTAAGTTCATAGCCAAATATGAGACCGATTACCTTTGTGGTATTTGAGTTTCTCGTAGACAGGACATCGTTTCTTCCAGGTCTTGCCGTAGGTTGGAGATGCCTTTTTGATTCCTCGGCTTGGTGCCATCTGTGCTGTCCCCTGAACAAGACAATGTACAAAGTCAGCAAAATATATCTACTTTTAAAACTTAATCGATTAAGCTATTACCGATGATTAAACAAACTGACACTTAAGGTATTCATTCAAGTTGCATAATCCATTTTGTTGATGGAGGAGCCAGGGTCTACTTGGAGTGGGCACAAAGCCAAAAGCTTGCATGAACCAACATTCAAACACTCTGCATACACATTTGGGAAAAGGAGAGTAAGGGAGGAAAAGCCTACAGGAATGAATACTAAGTGCACATATATTTATTTTTACCCTGCACACACGAGGCAAAAAGTGGGGCAAAGCAATATTGGTTCACTTCTATCTGTCCGTGCGTATGTCCATCCGTCTACAAATGTCAGTTTATGATCAAGAAACAACTTAATTTCAATTGAATGTTATATTTTGAACATGAATCGGAACATGAATTTGAAAATAATCCTGCAGTTTAGCAGTACTTTGGCTCTGAATTCATCCTGATTGTGCATGGGAAGAGAGGAGTGAGTTTTTTTTTCTTTGACTCTGTCTGCCTGCCTGGCGGCCAAACAAAATTGAAAATCATTCCAAACAGAAACTTCCAGTTTTTAAGGACGTCAGAAAGGACACAAACAACAAGCATAAAAAAACTAATGTAATGTTTTGAATAAAGTGGTGTGAAAGACGCTGCATCAACGATGGAAGACGTCTAAAAAAAAATTTCTACAACCTTGAAAACCTATATTTTATTCCAATTTAATTATATACTTGAACATTGTAGAATGCAAATAGCCTTTTTGTCACTTTCAAAACTCTTCTGTTTAACAGGACTTGGAAGAAATATTCATGCCCTGAGTGCAGGGTAACGATGAGAAAACTATGAGAATCAGCATTCATGCCATCATACATGGGATAATGTGTTCACTGAACTCTCTTGTGTTATGTCTGAAAATCATCTCAACATATATATATATATATATATATATATATATATATATATATATATATATATATACAATAAGAGAGCTGTTAGTTTGTCTGTCTGCCTGTGTGTCCCATTTTTCTCAGAGATGGCTGAACGGATCTTCGTCAAACTTTCAAAGGTTCATTAGTGATGTGGGTGTATTTTAGGCAAAAAATATATATTTTTAAAGTTCAATGTTTTTTTTTTATCGCTCGATAGTGCTGAAGCCTTTTTGATTAATGACAGATATATTCAAGTCAACGTACGTATAAATAAATACAAAACAATTATCAGCCATTTTTATACAAATAAACCTGTTCCGGAAGCAGTCAAAGTGGGTGGTACATCTTCTTCTTCCAGCACAACAACATATTTATAGATAGGGGGCAAACTCAAGTCAGAAACATCAACGGCACATTCACTACCATCCATTTCGATAAATAACATCTAATTTCACTTTTACAATGCCTCTAAGACAATAATCTACAGGTGTTTACAAAGTCCTGTTACACCCTCCACAAAACCTGATAAATTAATAGCGAACGTAGTGAGCTTCATAGCGAACGTAGTGAGTGAGCTTCATACTTACGCGTGCACATGAGAGAATAGGAAAAACAAACAACAAACACAATACCTGGCATTTGGAATCTGTGTCGTTGCTATGACCCTTTTGCTTCCGGTTTTTTTTTTGCTTCCGGTTTTTGTCATGGGGAATGATGCATGCGGGAGATAAAGGCATCGTCGGAACATGAAAGACCCAAATATCAGACATGGTGTATATTTCCTCCACTGATTTTAATAAAGATATCCCCACATATCAAAAATAATTTTTAATTGTGATTTACTTATTTGATCGCTGATCCGAATCCAGGCCGAAGTAACCGGAAATGGCGTATACAGTTGTGACAAAGTATAGGTAAAGTCAGAAGCGAATGTAAGAAGAATTCTACTTCGCTTCTAGTATTTTTTTTTTTTAGATGAGATCCTGTTCTAGGCGGTGTAGTTGTCATTTGTGAAGGTAATGTTGAGGAATTTTTTTTTTTCAGACGAGATCCTGTTCTAGGCGGGTGTAGTTGTTGTTGTGAAGGTAATGTTGAGGTATAATGTTGAGGTATATAATTTTTTTTAGATGAGATCCTGTTCTAGTGGTGTAGTTGTTGTGAAGGTAATGTTGAGGTATAATGTTGAGGTATTTTATTTTTTAGCATGAGATCCTGTTCTAGGCGGTGTAGTTGTTGTTGGAAGGTAATGTTGAGGTAATAAAATATCTCCCGCATCATCAAAATAATTTTTAATCGTGATTTACATTATTGATCGCTGATTCCGAATCCAGGCCGAAGTAACAGGATTGCAGCATCGAATGTAAGAAGAATTCTATGTACGCTTCTAAGCTTTGACTATTCCATATTAGCGAACGCAGTGAGCTTCATACTTAACGCGTGCAGATGAGATAATAGGAAACAACAACAACAACACAATACCCCTGACGATTTGGAATCCGTGTTGTTGGCTATGACCCTTTTGCTTCCGGTTGTTTTTAACGCTGTGCAGTGTATAAACACGATTGGGTTTATTTCTATCTTGTGAATATTACTTAACGCAGTGCACATGAGAGAATAGGAAACAACAACAACACAATACCATGGCGATTTTGAATCCGTGTCATTGGCTATGACCCTTTTGCTTCCGTTTTTTTTTTGCTTCTGGTTATTTTTTGTTCGGTTGTCATGGGGAATGATGCATGCCGGGATAAAGGCATCGTCGGAGACATGAAAGACCCAAATAATATCAGACATGGTGATATTTCCTCCACTGATTTTAATAAAGATATCCCACGCATCATCAAAAAATATTTTTAATTGTGATTTACGTTATTTGATCGCTGATCCGAATCCAGCCGAAGTAACCGGAATGCGATAAGTTGTGAAGAAGTTATAGGTATCAGAAGCGATGTAAGAAGAATTCACATTCAATCTAGTATTATTTTTAGATGAGATCCTGTTCTAGGCGGTTAGTTGATCGTTGTGAAGGTAATGTTGAGGAATATATTTTTTTCAGACGAGAATCCTGTTCTAGGCGGTGTAGTGTTGTTGTGAAGGTAATGTTGAGGTATAATGTGAGTAATATAATTTTTTAGATGAGATCCTGTTCTAGAGGCGGTAGTTGTTGTTGTGAAGGTAATGTTGAGGTATAAATGTTGAGGTAATATTAATTTTAGATGAGATCTGTCTCGGCAGTGTTAGTTGTCGTTGTGAAGGTAATGTTGAGGATTTTTTTTTTCACATGAGATCCTGTTCTAGGCGGTGTAGTTGTTGTTGAAGGTAATGTTAAGTAATATTTATTTTCATAGAAAAAGACTTTAATTTGATAATATATTAAGAAGCGAATGTAAGAAGAATTCTACGTTCGCTTCTAGGCTTTGCCTATTCCATATTACTTAACGCCATGCACATGAGAGAATAGGAAACAACAACAACAACAACAACAATAACAACAACACAATACCTTGGCAATTTGGAATCTGTGTCGTTGGCTATGGCTCCTTTTTTTGCTTCCGTTTTTTTTTTGCTTCCGGTTTTTTGGCATGGGAATGATGCATGCCGGAGATAAAGGCTCATCTGAGAATAAGACCAAATATCAGACATGGTGTATATTTCCTCCACTGATTTTAATAAAGATATCCCCGCATCATCAAAAAAAATATTTTAATCGTGATTTACATTATTTGATCGCTGATCCCGAATCCAGGCCGAAGTAACCGGAAATTGCAGCATCGAATGTAAGAAGAATTCTACGTCGCTTCTAGGCTTTGCCCATTCCATTATATATATATATATATATATATATATATATATATATATTATATATATATATATATATATATAATATATATATATATATATATATATATTTCATGTTAATGTTAACACTTTGGTTTTATGACAATAAAAGTTTCGGTGTATTCATAGTTTACATTTATACCTTAAGGTTCTTTGGAGGGTGATACGGGACTTTGCGAACACTTACTGTAGATTATTGGCGAAGAAGCATTTTGTAAAAATGTTACTTTAGAATTGGAATTTGATGTTATGCATCGAATGGATGCTTGTGAATGTGCCGTTGATGTTTCTGAGTTAAGTTTGACCCTGATCTATAAATATGGTGCCATTCAGGAAGAAGAAAATGTGCCAATAACTTTGACCGCTTCTGGAAAAGGTTTATTTGTCTTTACATGTCTGGTAATTGTTTTGTATTTATGTATGTATGTGTACTTGAATATAACTGTCATTAATCAAAAAGGCTTCAGCATTATAGACCGATAATAAAAAAAAACTCTAAAAAAATATATAAATCGAACTTTTTTTTTCAAACTCTTCAAAAAAACATTTTTCGCCTAAAACTCCCTGGCACTGACGAACCTCTGAAAGTTTGACGAAGATCCGTTCAGCCATCTCTGAGAAAAATGGTGACACACACAGACAAACAGCTCTCTTATCTGGATAGATGCTTGAGTTCCTCCTGAACACCCGGTCCTGAGGCCAGCAGCCACAGATGTCTCCACGTGTTGCGAATCAACCATGAATGCCGATTGGTACTGCCAATCCTGGCAGGGTTATCACTACTTGCATGTTACCTTCCCTTGGTAAGATGGTATCATGGGGTGCTCGAGCCCTCAATGCATACTTGTGTTGTCTTACCTGATCAGGTGCAGCCGAGTTGAGCTGTCAAGTACACACCAGCTAAAGTGTAAAGCCAATCAGTGGGGTTTAACTTCCCAGCTACCACTACGTGTGGACTATGCTAGACGAATGGAGGAAAAGACGCTACGAACTGGGTACATTACAAAAACAAATAATTTATTTACAAGTGCGAGGAAAGGTGTGTGTATAATAATTAATCAATGGGTTTAATACAAAACATCCGTACAGTAGGGAAAGCAAAGAGTGGTGAGGTGCGGAGAAAGAAAATACAGTTACAGGAAATAAAGACAGTGCAGAGCTAACCTGTTCTAATACTTACAATCTTAATTTATACAAGACAGGCACCATCAGAAACCCTCCCAAGGAAAGTAAGAATAGTAAAGAAGACAAGTAAAAGTACAAGGTGTTTGTGACCTCTTACAAGTCGAGGTCGACAGACCTGCGAAAAACTAGTTGCTGATTATGCTCCGACTGAGGCGAGTGATCTCACCGTGAAGGACGCATTCTAACGCCACGCTCGAGTCTGTGGTTGATCAGTGCCCAGACGAGATACACTTCTAGTCTTGGGGATTTCAATGCATCGACTGGAACTGATAGGGATGGTTATGAGATGTGTGTTGGTCCCCATGGGTCAGGAATTATGAACCAGAATAGCACTAAGTTCCTTGACTTTGCAAGAAGTCATGGACTTAGGGTGGCTGGTTCATGGTTTCAGCGCCCACAAGCTCATCGCTGGACTTGGTATTCCAACGCTGGCGGTGCGGCAAAGGAGATTGACCATGTCCTCATTGACGGTCGCTGGAGGATGATCCAGAACTGCAGGGTCTACCGGAGGCGTCAGTTCCTCAATACTGACCACGGCTTGTTGTAGCAACTCTAAGCTGCACCTTAAATCCTGGAGAATGGTACCATCCCAGCCTAGCTGGATGTTGGCAAGCTCAGGGATGAGAGAGTAGCTGAGGAGTTTGCGAACAGGCTGAGTGGACACTGGGGGGTCTGGGTGCTTTGGGGGGTCCTGAAGAGTTGTGGAGTGCCTTCAAGACCACCATCCTTGATGTTGCCGGTGGATGTCTTGAACTCACCGCAGGGCAAAGAGAAGAATTTTGTCTCTCAAGGGACACTGGATACCATTGACCAGAGTCGCAGGGCCAGGCTGAATGGCAAAGCTGAGCTGTTCAGGGAGCTGAGGCGTAAAACTGTACGTGCACTGAGCGTGGACAAGGAGGCCTATGTGCGAGGAATCTGTGAGGGGGTAGAGCATCACCTGTGGACAGGTGATTCTCGTCCGCTTACAGGGGAATTCGCGCATTGCGTTCATCCAAGCCCATCCCTCGGAGCACTGCAGTTAGAGCAGAGAGTGGTAGGCTCTTGACAGAGGAGTCTGAAGTGAAGGCCCGCTGGGCCGGTTACTTTGAGCGGTTGTACCAGGCTGATGCCCCAGCTGTCGGTTGGACGTCAAGGGTGTTACAATCCCTGTTGCTGACCCTCAAAATCAACTGTGGTCCACCTTCGCTGTTGGAAACACGGGCTGCGGTGAACCGGTTGAAACGGGGCAAAGCTCCCGGGATCTGTGGCATCCATGCTGAACTTCTCAGGCTGGTGGAAATGCTGCACTCGTGTCGTTGCATGCAGTTTTGTGCTCTGCCTGGAACACAGGCATCATCCCAACTGATTGGAAGAGGGGCCTTGTTGTTCCTCTCTGGAAAGGGAAGGGTGATCGCAAAGACTGCAACAACTACCGAGGGTGACGCTGCTCTCAGTGCCGGGCAAGGTCTTTGCTCGGATAATTCTTGATAGGGTTTGCCACCATCTGCTTGAGCACCAGCGTCCAGAGAGTCAGGCTTTACACCAAAGAGGTCAACGATTGACCGTATCCTTGCTCTTCGTGTCCTCACCGAACGCAGACGAGAGTTTCGGCAGGGGCTGCTTGCAGCCTATGTTGATCTCTGTAAAGCGTTCGATTCAGTGAATCGGGATGCCCTCTGGAGGATTCTTGGTCTTCGTGGGTGCCACCAAAACTGATCGATCTGATGTCTGAACTCTACTCTGGTCTGAGAGTGCTGTGAAGTGTGGTGGTACCATCTCTGACTTATTTCCAGTTGTTACTGGAGTTCGTCAGGGGTGTGTACTGCCCCCACACTTTTCAGCACTTGTATGGACTGGATTTTAGGGAGGATGTCGGAGAGATCAAGCTGCGGTGCATCGTTTGGGAATGTCAAGATCTTGGACCTTGATTTTGCAGATGATGCAGTCATCTTTGCGGAGACTTTAGATATCCTTTTGGGGGCCCTCGAGGGTGCTGAATGAGGAGTCGGAGCCGCTGGGATTACGGGTTTCTTGGTCAAAACTAAGATCCAGGCTTTCGTGACATCTTGGATGCTGCTGTCCTGTCTGTGTCTGTTTGTGGTGAGGATGTAGAGGTCGTGGAGAGATTCACTTACCTTGGCAGTGATATTCATGTCTCTGCTGGCTGTGAGTCAGAGGTCAATAGACGTCTGGGTCGGGCCTGGGGAGTCATGGATTCACTGGATCATGGGGTGTGGCGCTGCCGGTACCGTGGCGGGAGGACGAAAGTCCGAGTCTTCAGGTCCTTGGTACTTCCAGTCTTGCTCTATGAGATGCGAGACTTGGACTCTGACCAAGAATCTGAGACGGAGACTTAATTCCTTTGGTACCAGGTCTCTTCGGAGAATCCTTGGCTATCGCTGGTCGGATTTTGTGTCCAACGAGCGATTGCTGAGAGAGACTCGGATGAGATTTGTTACCTGCATAGTCCGTGAGCGTCAGTTGCGGCTGAATGGACATGTGGCTCGTTTTCCTGACGCTGATCCTGCTCACCAGATTCTCTCAGCGGGGAGCTATCGTGAGTGGAGGAGGCCAGTGGGCCGACCACGTGCCTCGTGGTTGCAGCAGGTTGACCATCATCTCAAGGAGATGGGGATGGGCCTGGCATCTGCTGGGGGATGGCCAGACGGAGGCCCCTGGAGTACCGGCGGAAAGTGGACGCAGCGACGCGCTGTTCTGGCACATGCTCCCATACCTGACCTGACCCCCCCCCCCCCACACACACACAACACACACACTGAGGGGAGGAGGGGAGACGACACGATTTTTGCCTGTACACCTGCAACAGTGCAAATGGTTTACTGACCCCTACTGCAGACGGGTAATATTAGGCCACGACACAAAATAAATATTCCCCCTCCCCCACCCCCTACCCCCACAAGCTGCTCCCGAAGGGAGCAGGTGTTTGTAGTCATGAAAAGTTGAAAACATTCAAACTGGCATGCATGTTTAACCGATCAATCTGTAACTCCGAAATTCACCACTGTACTCCAGTCAGTCTGGCATGGCCCCCCCAGGCAGTGTATGAATCCAGTCAGCATACCACCTCAATTTTCCTGAATTTACTTGAGGCGAAAAAAGAAATATTTCATGACTCGATGGATTCCAGAAGGTACCTGCAAGAGGATATTAAGTAAGTTCAAGATGACCTCAGATTGAGGAACCCACATTCGTCGTGGTTTGGACCATCATTTTGGCACCACCATCAGACTACAATCCCATGTGTGCTCCACAACAAACATTGAGCCCATCAACAAATATGTGATGATGTCTCCGTATAAACTACTCAGACATTCACTGAGGTTGCATTTCCTTATTTATCTATTTGATTGGTGGCAATTGAGGTTGCGAGTGAAAAATTGTTTTGCTGTAAATTAAATATTTTCAGTGAAAACAGATAATCCCAGCTTTTAGTAGTGAGAGGAAATTGTAGGTACAATCAAGCAAGTCATGCTTTTATAAAATAAATAAATGTGAAGAAATGTCTGCAATTAAAACTAGATGCAAGGTTGTGTTTATAAACAACCTTGTCTGTAACTTATCAACTCGAATACACGCAATCCCATCAGGTATTGAGAGCCAATCAGAGTCAAGTAGGATTACTACTTGGAAGGGAGACTTCCATGAAAGGCTGTGGATGTTGTAGGATGAGGGGAGGCAGGATAGCTCAGTTAGTCGTGTGCTCACCTCAGAGCTATATGGCCATGGATTTTCTCCCCTGGAAGTGTGATCAGAATAAAACTACCATCCTTGTTCACTGATGGTCATGAGGGGGAAGGGGAGGGGATGCATATTGGAGCATGCAGTGCTTTCGAGAGGAATGTAAAGCCGTCTATCCCATTAGGTTGTTACTGAACCCAGGATATCTCTTGAGAAAAAGAACAGTCGAAAAATTACAAATTCCTTGCTTTGAGATAAATTGGAGGAAAATGCTTACATATACCTGCATTAACAAATAATATTGTGGGTGTTTGGTGAGTGTGGAGTTCGTGGATATGGTTTAGTATGTTGACAGATTCAGTTAATGGGATTTGGTCGAAACATAACAGGTAAAATAGCCTCCTTCTCTGTCTACTTGTTAAAATAAGTTTGAAAAAGATCGTACCTGAGCTCTCATTAGATGCTCATCATTCAGATGCATCAAGGGAAGTTACGGACCAGGAAGGGTCATTAAAAAGTATGGTGGCAATTGGTCAACAATTTCCCAATCCCAACGGAAGTAGCTTCAATGTCTACTCTTGTGAAAGGTACTGTGGGGTCATTAATACATGAAATGCAGACCAGACAGCCATCTTAACTGCAAATGAAATCTGGTGACGTGTAACTTCAATTCAAAATAGGTAAACTTTTAATGACAAATACAGTGCCATGCCAGAATAAAATGAACACCCTGATTGGAAACCAACTTTATATTTACAATAAGAGAGGTGGTTTTGGATGTATGGTATGTGTAGCACCATCTTCCTGTCAGTGAATGTGGTCCAAACTACAAATTGCCTTGTTGGTATGCAAGAAACCCTCACAACACAATACCAACTAGAAAGCATCTGAAAATGCAAAACCCGTCTGTGTCCGCTTCGTATTCGGACATCTTCTTCTTCCGTATGCTAAACATGATGAAAACAGCTAAATACAATATTGTACAAAAAAAACGTTTGACATCAAAAGCAATTGCCCATTTGCGTTTTATTGGTGAACCAATTCAGTGACCCAATATGCAAACCCTGTTCAAATTTCATGTCTATCGGATGAAAATTGACGATTTTATGTGACGTTAACCTTTAACCTTTTGATCTTAAAATAAAAAATAAAAAAAAACATTCGGCTTCTAGCTTTGATTGGAGAACCAATTCAATGAACAATATGCAATTAAGAAAAAAAAATTCAGGTCAATTGGATGAAATTTGACGATTTTATGAGACGTTGACCTTTTTCCTTTTGACCAAATTATATTTTGTCTTCTCTCTATACTCAAAATAAGCTTTAGATAAAATTTTACGACAAAAGCTCAAATGGTAAAGAAAAGTTATGGCACACGCTCGCGCACACACACACACACCACACACACACACACACACACACACACACACACACACACACACACACACACACACACCACACACACACACACACACACACACACACAATTAATTGTACAGTATCAGCTATTCCTAAAATGAAATATAATTAAAAAATTGTAAACCTCAAAATAAAGCTCCCTTACCGAAAGGAAGAACCTTCACCTGCAAGCAATTGGATGGTTTCCCAACTGCATGGACCATCAGTTGGGCACCACTCTTCCTCGAGGTTTTGACCCTTTAAGCCCAGAACCTCTCCAAACGGAGGATCCACAACCTCGGTCATGGATCCACATCAGTAGAATACCTCCACCAGTAGATCCACAAGCTCAGTTGCGTCCAGACAGTCAGTCAACATATTAATGCAACATCACTAATCAAACACCACTCGCTGGAGGATTTAATGTATTATCACATCGTTACATCTCCCATCAGACATTCTATTATATGATAATACGTTAAATCATGCACATCTTATCGGATCCGAAAATTGTAAAAGTAATTCTTCACTATTGAGTGATAGGGATAAAATGATATATATCGTACGAAATCTGTAAATGGACGGATTCGGATGAAACTTGGTGGATGAGTTGGTTAGATGAAAAAACAAGCCGATTAAGTTTCTAGTTCAAGTCTGAATCCAGATCCAGCCCATCATTGGGATACAATCAATAAAACTAATCAGCCTGGGGTGGGGGGTTGGGGGGGTATGGGCTCGACCGATTGCCCTTCTTATTTCACCTGCAACCGAACATAGAATAGCATCTTCGGAATGTTGCTGTCAAAGGAAGGAATTCGTACAATGTGGAATGGACACACACACACACACACACACACACGCACATGAAGGATACTTCAAGACCTGGGAGGTTCTCCATTCCACCTTTTGAAACCTGTATATGGAGATAACAACCAATGACCCACAGAAGTGATTGCAAAACTCAATCTCCCGCTGTGTGGGGACAGACTAAATAGAACAGCACTTGGTAAAGTGTGTACTTCCGCCAGGCTGACCAGTTTACGTTTTGTATCCCACCAATAGGCTGGATCCAGATCTCCAACATCTAATCGGCTTATTCTTGTTACCTAACCAACTCATCCACAAAGTTTCGCCCAAATCCGTCCACAATTGTTCTGGACGGATTCAGACTAAACTTGGTGGATGAGTTGCTTCCTTGACAAGAACAAGCTGATCAAGTTTTAGTTCAGATCCGAATCCAGATTCAGCCTATCAGTGGGATACAAAACATAAACTAATCAGCCTGACAGAGGTATGCACTCTACAAAGTAGCAGTTATACTTTATGATTAAAATTATTTTTGGATGTGTGCCAACCATGGTTTTCCAAAGTGCTTCTCTCCAGACAGTGGCAACAGCTGCCTGGAAATCTATGAAGTTGAAAAGTTGAAATCTTTGAAGATTTTATTGAAGAGTGTGGTTAATATTTGAACCGTTTTCATTTCACTTGCCTTGAGTACTTCCACAATGATACTGTCAATGCCTGGAAATTTGTGACGTTTTCATGGCTCTCATTGCTTCTTCGACTTCCTTTTCAGTGATTAAGGGAAATGCAGGCATCTGTATATCACCAGGGTGTCGATCAAGTTCCTATAAAACTTCCTCTTCATGTTGGAAGGAAGTGTTGAAATGTGCTTTACAGTGGCTCTTCCAACACTCAAGAGCCTTGTCCATATTTGCTTGCACATCACCTTGAGAGTTTTTTTTAATTTACGGTCATACAGATCTGTTTTCTCTCTAACTCCCTTACTTTTTCAAAGACGTTGTGACTATTATTCATCCTAAACTCAGTTTCCATTATCTCAATTTGTTCTTTGTGGTTTCTCTCTTTTTGAATTCTTACTGCTGCCGTGACTCTTTTGTTAAGTTATCTGTAGTTTGCTATGTGTTCCATGTGTCCTGAGTGATTTAACTTCTTAATCTTGGCTTTTCTTCTCTCTTCACAAGTCTTTCCACCTTTGATGAAAGTCCGCATACTTGCCGTCATCCCGGTGTTTCCTGGGTCACATCACTCACATTCCTGGGTCACATCGTTGATGAATATAGCATCTGGACACTCGACAAGAAAGTTGAAACCATCCAAGACTTCCCAGCACCTGATTCACCATGCAAGTTGAGAGAATTTATTGGCGTGATCAATTTTACAGGCAATTCATCCCACGCTGTGCCGACACTGTCCAGCTTTTGACTGAGCTCCTGCAGCGCAAACAGAAGAAGAATCAGGCTATCACCCTTGGTGAGGAAGAGCTCGCTGCTTTCAATGAGATGAAGTCTGCATTAGTTCTAGCAACTATTTTGGTTCATCCAAAGGCATATGCACCAGTTTGTCTTTTCACATATGCATCAGATGTGAGTTGGAGGTGTACCACAACAATATGTAAATGGAGAGTGGCAACCAATTTCCTTCTTCCATAAGTACCTGCAACCTGTTGAGACTCACTTCAGTACTTTTGCATGAGAACTCTTCACCATATACCTCACCATCAGACACTTTTAGCATTTCCGAGAGCGACGACAGTTCAACATCCATACTGATTACAAGCCACTGACTTTTGCCCGACAGGCCAAACCTGATCATCACTCCCCCAGAGAGATACACCGCTTGGACTACATCTCCTGGTTCAGGACGGACTTGAAGCACATAAGTTGCAAGAACTCAGCAGTTGATGCCTGATCAATATGGAGTGTCAATGCTCTTGATGCATCCTCCACCACTGACTTTGAGGCCATTGCTCATGCACAGGAAGGAGACATGGAAATTCAGCAGCTGTTGGACACTTCACTGCAGGTTGTCAAGATACCACTCTCCGCTTCTGATGGCACCATCATCTGTGACACTTCTTCAGGCAACCCTCGCCCTTACAACCCTGTTCAGTTTCACCATGCGATCTTTAATGCCTCACACAATTTATCTCACCCTGGCATCAGAATTACACAGTATTTATTGACTGATCATTATGTCTGGCCAGGCATCAATCAAGATGTTCGAGCATGGGCTAAGACTTGTTTGCAATGTCAATGCTGCAAAGTGCATAGTCACACAAGACAATCACTCAACACCTTTGCAACACCATATGCCAGATTTGATCATGTACATGTTGACATTGTTGAGCAACTGCCTCCTTCATGCGGTTATGCATATATTCTCACATGCATGGACTATTTCACTCGCTGGCCAGAGGCTATACCAATCCCAGACATCTCTACTGAGTCTGTAGCCAGTGCCTTCATTTCACATTGCAAGGCCACATTTGAAGTACCATTAACTATTACCCCTGACAGTGGTCACCAGTTCGAGTCATCAGGTTGTTTGGAACTACCATCAGGTTACCTGGACAATCTTATGACATTATGCTGCAAGGAAGCCACTTGGACCCCCTTAACATGGTCCATTTCACGTCATTTGATGTGCTGACAAGTTTTCACCATCAACTTTAGTGGAAAACATGACTGTATCAGAATGGATCGATTGAAACCAGCCAGCCTGGCGATTATATATAAGGACCGTCAAAGATAAGGACCGTCTTTGAGTAGAAACTTTGCGGATAATGCTATATAAATAAAGATGTGATTTATATCCCATTATCCTTGAAAGTGACATCGAACACACCTCCACTCAACATCAACCATCTTCTTCGTCGAAGCCTTCAAACATTAGCCACTCCACCAACCCCAGCCCTCCAAAATATTTCAAGCAAACCACCTGAAGTGAGAAACACCAGATCTAGATGCCAGGTACATGAGCCAGTGAGATTTGTACAAGTTTTACCACTTTTGTTGCACAATAAAGGATGACGTTTCCTGTATAATTGATAATGTCAGTTTTACGACTTTGGCGACACAGTACCACATTCAACATTACACACATTGTCATCGATCATTCATCTTCATCATTTTATTCACCAGCGATCTAAGAGGGGGCTAGCTATAGTTTCTCCTACCACCTGCTGCACCATTCCAATAGTCGTGTGATTGTTTTACCGTGAAGTACCATGATTGGTTGTTTTACCGTGGTTTTACCAGTTTCACCCACAAATTGGCGTTTTTCTTTCTGTATGCTTTTCTCACTCTTTGGCCTGGTTTCGGAAGGAAAAAAGGTGATTTGTTTTGATTGAGGGAGAATGATGTCACTTGGAACGGAAAGGATGGTGCGAAGAGGACGGAAGGACCCATAGCCTTGTGGGGAGCTCAATTCTATTTCCCACCAAATTCGAGTTATACCAAGCAAAGTATCATTTTTTTTCCAGAACCTCTCATAGGTGACTTGGTTGTGGATTCCACTTTATCACTTGAAATTTTCACCATACTCGTACTCGCCAGAAGTGTTCTTCTTCGACTCATGGACATTGAACATCTTCCCTGAGGAGTTCGTCTCTGTGGCCTCGGATATATTACCATGGACGTTCCGTGAGTTATTTAAATTCCCGAATGGAGAAAGGTTGATTATGAACTTGAAGTCAAATTTGAACGCGTGAACGTTTATTCCAACAGTTATTCAATCCAGCTAATAAATGGTGAGTAGGAATTGTATTTATCATCTTAGCAAGCTCTCCAGCTTCACTCATCAGCTATAACATTGTTTTAAGCACAAAATCAATCGTTTGACTCTCTGTCTACATGTAAACAATGCAAAGCTATCGCGTGCAGCCTGTGACTACGGGTTGCATCATTTTCTGGGGGCACGGCTGTGCCGCTGATGCAGTGCCCTGGTACTCATTTCGCCGACCTCGGCGGGATAACAGGACGAGTCAACCACACCTGCTGTTAATTCAACAGCCGACAGGGGCTCGAACTCAATACTCTAAGTTCTTAAGCCAGCCACCGAATTAACCGCTAAGCCGAAATGACGCATAAGGTGTAACTACATACTCCAGTGAACCTGGAGTCATGGGCTCCAGTGATAAAATAATTAATGTATTCAATCTGTTTGCTTTACATTGGAAATATAATTATGACGTCACAGGAGAGTAATGTGCATTAAAAGCTTCAAGCATTTACACAATTGTTTTTATTGTGACCATGATCTACGTGCCTCATGGAGGAGCATGCACCTATTTATATCGCAAGGAGGACAAAGATATTATTTCGTAGAGATCAGTGTACTTCAACATGGATTACAAGGACGTTATAGTCGACAATAGGTGGCGGTGAGTGGCTTGACCCTTCAGATCCAAAAGAAGGACATTCAAATGAAACGTGCAAATAAGCTGGGAGATGTTGCAACCCAGATGCAATCAGACTCTGAGATAGCAAGCAATTAATAGCCTCGTGTCAAGGAACCTCCAAGAAGACCAGACAAATTCTTGCTACCTGCCGTTTTCGTGAAAGGCACCGTGGGATCTTTAACGTGCACCAACTAATGCTGGCAGACGGGACACACAATTTCATGTACACCCGAGGAACAGTGCGTGCATATTTGCATCACCCTACCTGCGAAACAGCAGGATGACAGTTCATATCTGGATCGAGATTCGAACCCAGGCTAGCGGTGAGTGCTTGTATCTCTCGGCTATCTTGCCAGCCCAGTAGACGGTGGCCCAACACGTGGTATATGACGTACGTGTGAACCTGCTAAATCAGAATCACGAGCCAGGAATTCCATACAACGGGAGTTAATGGAAAGTAAGCCTAGCAGGGTGTCTATAGCTAAACACATTGGATACCTGGGTCAGATCAGTTGATCAATCGAACTAACTCAAGCTACACAGCAACACGTGTTGTACATAGTCCTACACACCTCAGCTCACCTATACTGAGACCGTGCTGAAATCCACTCCTCCAGAACCTTGTTTTTGAAATAAAAAACCAGGTTCCACTACTTGTATGAAGATCCTTCATGAGCCCAGTAATCTTTAAAAAGAAAAAGTACAGGACAGGTGAATGAGAGTACGAGACAGATGTGTGTTTTGTCACTCAAAAGGGGATCGCATCAGAGACGATGAATAAACTGATGGACTAGAATCATCAGTTCAATGAATCAAGGTGTGGATAAAGCACGGGCACTGTGGGCCAAATGGTCTTCTCTGTGTCCTCATTGCCACACTTAGCAAAACCATATTAGAATCCTTTATTAACCTGCAATTACACAACAGTTTAACCTCTTCCTGTGCAAAATTATTTACAAAGCTGATGAGGTCATCTTCGTGAATTATCGCTTTCCACCTCGGTGAGGTCTATGATCGCACGGCCCATCGCACGATGACCTTACAAGTTACGACTGTGACCTTTCACCAATAAAGGGTCCAACCTGAACCCGGCTCACCCCAGATCCGGTCGTCCAGCATACTCTCGATGTCGTCCAGCATGCTGGAAATGGTCTCTTGGTCGATGCTCGCGATTCCTTCACGCTCGCACGACTCGGACGTGATCAATCGCCGACCGTCGCTCCGTCGACTCGGCTTGCACGACAAAACCTCGTCGTCCGATTTGCTGCCATCGTCGGCACCCCGCGCTCGCTCGTCGTTCCTCCAGTTCGCCGCTCGTCTCGGCATCGTGTCCGTCCGGCTCCTCTGCCCGTAGCTCAACGAGCGGCCGAGGCGATCCCGTCGCCTTCTTGCAGCACCGGCATCGCCTGCAACCACCGTCGCCGGCGAGGCAGCGTCGGAAGCCGAGCGACCGCAGTCGTTGAGGCGCTGACGCTCCCTTTGTCGCTCGACCGGGCTCACAAACACGGCCAAACGACCCGCGTGTGGTTCGTCTGACTCGGGTCGTCGCTGCCGCAATGAATCTGGGCGCCGCGCAGTCCGTTTTCCGTCGTCCGCACGACGCCCGTCGGCCTCGTTCGACAGCATGATGTTTGCGTCGCGCACACGTTCGTCCCGCTGAGGAGAGAGAGAAAGAGAGAAAGAGAGAGAGAGAGCGTCGACACGCGCGCGCCAGCGCAGTCTTCCCTCTGCGTGCGTCGTCCTGTGGTGCGGGCTTCGTCAGTCACGCGGGGCGATCCAAATGTCATCGCAATGGAAGATCATCATCATCTCGAGAGAGAGAGAGAGAGAGCGAGCCGTGAGCGTATCCACGGCCAGAATAACGCAATCGGCGTGCATCGTGTGCGGCGGTCGAAGATGAAATGAAGATAATACAAAGCAACAGATTTTGTGTTGCGCAACTATGTGTTTGTCGCCTGTGAACCAGTGCAGCACCACTCGCAGAGACACTGTTGCTCACTACACCTCCATGATGAGCATTCGGAGACGACGCAGATTAGGCAACAAAAAGGGAGCTATGACAAAGCGACTGCATGGCAAACAAGAAGAAACCGTCCGTAATCTGAACTCTGAAGAACGCATTCACAAAAAAACATCGCAAACACACAGGGCCAGGACGGGATCAATGAGACGGGATGGCGATTACATGCTGAAGCCAGAAAGAGTGCGGCTCAATGAACTGTACACCAGTTACAAACAAAAATGGCAATGATCATCTTCAAACAAGAAGAGGAACGAAAAGTTGAAAATATGTCGCCAATCTGAATAAAAGCAAAGGAAATAATTGATTGGGGTGGGGGGGGAGTGGGGGTGGTACCTTGTGGTGCAATACCCCCTGCTAGCGTGGGAAGGGGTGAACACACCACACCCTCCCTGCAAAGAAACATTTCAACAGATTACAATCACATCGAGAATCGAACCTCGACCAGAGAGCTTAAGGGGATGTAACAAGGGATGTAAGTAGCTGCAGTTCTATTCCTACCCAATGAACAGAATTACTCTAAAGTACACTAATGGATTAAAAATATACAAACAGCAATATTACGACAATGACATCTGATGTGTGCTTTGGAGAGGAGCTAAAGGAATTATTCAATATTCAATCCCTTAATATTTACTGGCTTGTCAACGTCATATAGACAACTAGGAATACATAACTCCGTTGAAGCCACCAGATAAGAACCGCAATATTGAGCACAGCCAAGGTGCCCTCAGCCAACCGAGTAATCATGTCCAACCTGTGGTTGCCGGGATACCACAGTGGATTCTCCACTTACCTGTTAGCTAAGCCAAATGGAGTTCCCATGGAGACGAGTCAAAAGTAATGGTGTGGTGATGTATCTGTTTTGCTGTGTGGTTTCTCAGCACGTTTCATGCAGTGAAATAAAAAGTAAAACCTAATAAATGTTAAATCCATCAAATAATGCTCTTTCAAATGATGCCAAGACAGGACGTTGGCCACACTCTTCATAATTATCCCTATTTTGTATTCTACAGCTAATCTGACCTACTTTATGTGGAGAGTTCACCATTTCCAGCCCTTCAAAGCAGGTCATATATATATATATTACTGTAAATCTCTATTATTGACAATTTTCATCAGATTGACTTGAAATTTGAAGAGGAGTTGCATATTTGGTCATTGAATTTAACTATCAATTATGTTTAAGGTCAACATAGGCCAAAGGTCAACAACTTTGCTGGGATTTCTAAAATCCACAATTTTCATCCGATTGACTTGAAATTTGAAGAGGAGTTGCATATTTGGTCATTTAATTCAACTATCAATTATGTTTAAGGTCAACATAGGCCAAAGGTCAACAACTTAGCTGAGATTTCTAAAATCCACAATTTTCATCGGATTGACTTGAAATTTGAAGAGGATTTATATTTCAGGTGACTGAATTCAACTCGCCAATTCTTTTTGAGGTTAACATGGGCCCATAGCTCAACAAAGGCCGAATTTCTAAAATTGACAATTTTCATCCGATTGACTTGAAATTTGAAGAGGATTTGCATATCAGGTCACTGAATTCAACTCGCTCATTATTTTTTATGGTCAAATTTGTTTTTGGGATCTTGCAAGTGCCGTGCTCTGCATGATGTCTTTCTTGTTTTTGTTTGTCTGCCCTGCATAATGTGCTCACGTAGGCCACAATCACCACCGAGTGGTAGCCAAGAGTACACGTTATCTTTTTTCGTTTGAGTCCCTTTTATAAAGTACTAGATGACCCGTGAACCCGTTGGGTTCCGTTGTGACAGCGGTTGATAAAAAAAAAATCATTTCAAAAAAAAAAAGATAGCTCCAGCGAACTATACACATGAGGTTGTTTGCATTGATCAAATAATACCGAAGAGTACGTGATTGAATCGGAAATTGATTTTTTAATATTTTTTTTTCGTTGCCCGATTTGAATGATTGAAGATGTTGCGCGTCAATGTGAAAAAAAAAAACGAGAAAAGAAAGTCGAAGAAAATATTGTGCGTCATTTCAAAACATAATTTTATTTATTCATGAACCGGAAGTATGAGATCAAAATGACGATGTTTATTTTATGCTTAAAATAAATTGTTCTTTGTCTATACTAAATGTTTGAGATTTTAAAATAAATCATTTCAAGAAAAAAAAAAAGATAGCTCCAGCGAACTATACCGCTGAGGTTGCTTGCATTGATCAAATACTCCGAAGAGTACTTGACTGAATCGGAAATTGATTTTTATCTCCCGCCGCGTGGCGGAAGGGGGATATTGTTGTCACCCGCGGTCATCCGGCTGTCCGTCGTCCGGGCGTCAACATTTATAGCTGTGAGTGCGATAACTTATAAACTGTTCGCCATATCGATTTGAAATTTGGGTCACACATGTACCCCTGAAAAGGAAGAACCGTATTGATTTGGGCGTGGCCGGATCCAAGATGGCCGACTGTGGCGGCCATCTTGAAAAAAATGTTTTTTGTAATAAATGGAAAACCGCTTATCTGATTTCAATTATTTTTGGTAACTACGTTCCTCACCCCTGGGGAACTTTTTCGAGATGATGACCAAATGGTGTCTTGTTTCCAATTCACCTCCCTCATTATCTGGAATATGTATGACCTTTTTCATTCAATGGCGGGGGATTCCCCATCTCTGATGGTATATTTTTATAAATTTTTTTCATTGCCCGATTTGAACGAAACATGATACTGCACACTGCAGGAGAATGGTGAGTAAGGTGGCCCTAAATTTTTTGCGCTATTGTGCACCGTTTTGGCTGTATTTCAGGAACATACATACATACAAGATGAGAGTTTTAGTAATATAGAGATGTACAATTAGAATGTGAGTGCATCTATAAAGTATTTTGGTGCATTCAGAATGTAAGTACATCTACAAAACCACACAAAACAAGTCTGGGTGAGGGTATGCAATATTGGATTGCTCCTTTGTCATTGTCATTGTAACGGTTCTAGGAACCTTATGCATACAAACATACAGTTGTCCCGAAGTCAGTTATTCCGTTAAGCATATGTGTAGATAGATCCCTACCTTGTGTGTAGTGGGAAGACACTGGGGTGCGTTGCGATGGTTTTTAGT
>CM068957.1:55776656-55791553 GCA_035128595.1 Eptatretus atami | reverse complement strand
TACCGAGGGCGTGGTTCCCCGGTAGTCGATACTGCGTGGTTAATTAGGTAAATTGATTCTCGACAAAAAAGACCCTACGCCACGCGGTTGAAGTATTGGCGTCCACGGTCGGTTCAGTGACCCGCCGCGTCACGGAATTATCCATGAGCGACGGCATACAATTCCGGGAGTCTGGTGGGAGACGACGTAACTTCCCCCACCTAGTGGTCATTCTCGCCACCGGACCCCGACCGCAACAATATATTTCATGAGAAATAAAATAAGAGGCATTACTTTTGTTCCGACCTTCACATATAAACCTGACTTGGTGACGTAATGGTTAGAGCTTCCTCACTGAGTTGGTGGGGGAGAGAGGGAGTGTTGGGGAGGGGGAGAGAGGAGTGTTGGGGGGGGGAGAGTGAGAGTGTTGGGGAGAGGGGAGATGTTTGGGGGGGTCTGTGCTTCAAACCCTGGGGGAGTCATACCAAAGACCTTTTTTAATGGTATGTGCTGCTTCCACACTCGATGCTCAGCATGTATAAATGAGAGAGCACAGACAAACAACACAGGAAAAGCAATGGAAAAACCACATGTATAACGATAATTCTTTGCCACTGAAAATGCTTCGGTATCACTGACAGGTATACAGTATATATGTATACAGAATATACAGTGTCTATATAAATTATACACCCCCTTTCAAAATTTTCACCTTTTGTTGCCTTGTAGCCTGGAATTAAATTGCATGAAATGAGACTTTTTCCACCTTTATTTACACATCTTAACTCAGAACTTCCAAGTGAAAAACAAATTCTACAAATTTCAGAAAATTAATAAAAAATACAAAAACTCCGAAATCTTGGTTGGATAAGTGTCCACCCCCCCCCCCCCTTCTAATAACGCAATTGTAAGTTAGCTCAGGTGTAACCAATCACATTCAAATCACACACCAAGTTAATTGGCCCCCACCTGTGTTAAATTGTAGTGTTTTGATTTATTTTCAGAAATAAATCAACTGTTCCTGTCGGTTTCCTCTGCTGGGAGGTGCATTTCAACAGCCAAAGGACTCTCAACCATGAGAACCAAGGAGCTTTTAAAAGACCTCCGGGATAAAGTTATGGAAAGGCACACATCAGTGGATGGGTATAAAAATATTTCAAAGGCCTTGAATGTCCCTTGGAGCACAGTCAAGACAATCATTATGAAGTGGAAGGTGTACGGTATCACCAAGACCCTGACTACATCAGGCCATCCCTCCAAACTGGATGACCAAGTAAGGAGGAGACTGATCAGAGAGGCCACCAATAGGCCAATGACAACTTTGAAAGAGCTCCAGGTCTTTATGGAAAAGACTGGTCACTGTGTGCATGTGATAACAATATCCCAAACACTCCACAAGTCTGGCCTGAATGGTAGGGTGGCAAGAAGGAAGCCATCACTCAAAAAAAGCCCACCTTGAGTCCTGGTTGAAGTATGCAAAGAACACATTCCAGATATTCTGAAGCCATGTGGCAAAAAGCATCGTGGTCTACCAAAACCAAGATGGAACTTTTTGGCCTCAATGCAAAACGTTACATTTGGAACAAACCCAACACAGCACATCACCCAAAGAATACCATC
This sequence comes from Eptatretus atami, assembly GCA_035128595.1. Classification (NCBI taxonomy): domain Eukaryota; kingdom Metazoa; phylum Chordata; class Myxini; order Myxiniformes; family Myxinidae; genus Eptatretus; species Eptatretus atami. Next base: position 55,789,954 of record CM068957.1, on the reverse strand, counting down.
CTTACTGTGAAGCATAGTGGTGGCAGCATCATGTTATGGGGATGTTTCTCATCAGCAGGGACTGGGGGAATTTGTCAGGATAGAAGGGAAAATGGATGGAGAAAAATACAGAAAAATTCGAGAGGAAAACCTGCTGCCCTCTGTAAGAAAGACGAAATTGGGACGGAAGTTCACCATTCAGCATGACAATGACCCAAAGCACACAGCCAAAGCTACACTAGAGTGACTAAGGAACAAAAAGATAAATGCCCTTGAGTGGCCCAGTCAGAGCCCCGACCTAAATCCAATCAAAAATCTGTGGCATGACTTGAAGATTGCTGTCCATAAACACTCCCCAGGTGACTTGACTGATCTTGAACAGTCTTGTGCAGAAGAATGGGCAAATATTGCCCAATCAAGGTGTGCAAAGTTGGTGGAGACATATCCGAACAGACTCATAGCTGTAATTGCTGTCAAATGTGTTTCCACCAACATTACCTCGGGGGGTGGGGTGGACACTTATCCAACCAAGACATTCTCGTTTTGTATTTTTAAATAATCTTCTGAAATTTGTAGAATTTTTCACTTAGAAGTTCTTGTTTACAAGTGTAAATAAAGGTGGAAAAAGTCTGATTTAATACAATATAATTCCAGGCTATAAGGCAACAAAAGGTGAAAATTTTGAAAGGGGGTGTAGACTTTCTATAGGCACTGTACATACATAACACACACACACACACACACACACACACACACACATCTTAAGGACAAGACAGATTGTGCCATTCGACAACCATTGCTGCATGATTTGTGACCAACAAGCAGAGTCTGCCACACAAACGCATTGAATATTGCCTTTTTACAGCACCAATAAGGACAGTTTTGTGGCTAGTTTAGAATAAAGATGATTCTAATCCTTTCTCCAACCTACATCAGCACTGTGACGTCACCGTTAGGTTGCGCTGTACTACAACCCCGAGTGGATGTCTCATGGCTTCATAGTTTCGAAAGATTAATAATCTCGTAATAAAGATTAGTCTATTCCCAAGTCCTAAACTGTGTCCTCATTACGGTGCTATCGTAGGACAATAGACAATGTGTTCATGTGGCAGACGATGCTTTATTTTATTTTATTTTAAACTAGCGTGGATTGGCTCACAACGCTCGCATCTCCACACATTGTTATCGAGATTTACATTACAGATTTGCTGTGTTGTCATGATTTACACCAATCATCATATTGTACAAACATTTCTTTTGCACAAATTTATTTGTAATATTGGTGATATTAGATGTATTTGTAATTTATTTGTATTGAAAAAGGTCCCAGTATGCAAAACCTCTAAATGGTCAAGGGTCCAAGCTGTCCAATCTGTCTGAAGGGTGTACGGGGTCGAAATGGTGTTGAGGTCTAAGGAGTCTAAAGGGTTTCGTAGGGTTGTAAAGGTCTAAAGGGTATAAAAGATCGAAATGGTGAAGGGATCTAAAGATGTCTAAAGTGTCTTAAAGGTAAAAGGGTTCTTCAGGGTCTTAAAAGTAAAAGGGGTCTTAATGGGTCTTTTGGGTCCTTTTGGGTCTTCAGGGTATTTTGGGCCCTCCGTGTACGTACGCATCATGCGGATGGCGGTTTGTTAACATCTTTATTGTTTAACAGCCATAATTCTTCCCATGTCATTGTGGGGTTGGCTGGGGAAATCTTGGCCCAAGTCTTTCACAAACTGGCTGGCCAGGGATGACGTTCGACTAAGATTAATGCAGGAATTTGCAATTTGTTCAATTGGCCACCAATAGCTCACCTACTCTTCATGAAGGACACTGTGGGATCTTTAAAGTCCACCAACAAACGCTGACAGATGGGATGCCAGTTTAACATCCATCCGAGAAATGGCACACATTGATGAATCACCCTGCTTGTGAAACACTGGGATGACGGGATGACAACTGGGTCGGGATTCAAGCACAGGCTAGACAGCTTAGAGGAGAGTGTGCATAGCTCGAGGCCATCCTGCCACCCCGTGTTAACATTATCATTATGCCATTATCATTGGATGGAATTGACCAATTAATTTGTGGTTAGAATGACTTTGAAGAAAAATATAACTTGGATGACATAGAGGCTGGAGTCGAGATTGGGAGACGATGTATCAACAACCTATGGTATGTTGATGATGCCACTCTATTGGCAGAAAGTAAAGAGGACTCGATGAAACTACTGCAGACAGTGAAGAAGGAAAGTTAAAAGGCTCATCTTTATTTAAACCTAAAAAGATTAAAATCTTGTCAACTGAGAATATCGACGTGTTCAGAAGGGTTGTATTCTATTACCAATCTGCTTGTAGAGCGCTCGCCAAGTGGCTCACTTGATTTTAAGCACTTAAGCAAGCACTCCACCAAAACGGTTGATAAGGAATGGCAGGTTTGGCAAGTGATAGCAAGCTGATTGGTCATGGAACACACCTCCAATGGATGGGGGTAAAGGCTGCATCTTTTCCACAATTGACTGGGAGACAGAGATTCCTTGTGATGAGTTCTTGAGTGCCTAGCAATGGCTTGGCCTGGCAAAGTGGGTCCATTGTGAGGAGTGGGCTGGTATCCCAGAAGTTGTGAGTTTAAATCTGACTGAAGGCAGCAGTGTTAAGGATTTGGATTTAAACCATCTGAAACCCGAGATAATATCAGGAGAATAGTAATTGGATTGACGAAAAAAATCCCAACTGGCTCGTTAATGACTTTCAGGGAGAAAAGTGTAATGTATCTCTCCCACCTCGTCTGGTATACAGATGGTGCCAAGCCCACACTTTGTGATTCATTATTTCAATCTGTATCTGACTTTAAAGGACAGTTTGAAAATGTAGTCAGTTCTCTGGAGAGGTGTATGCTGGAAATTTGAAGGATGACGTGTTAATCTTTTTTCGGTAAAGAGTCTCCACGTGGCAAGAGGACAATTAAAGAAAAAAATGAAAAGAAGAAGAGAGAAATAAGAAAATCCAGCGAAAGGGGAAATGCATTCATCAGCCCTCACATGAGAGCCCCCATGAGTCGATTAGTGCCATTGTGGTTATGAGGTGGAGGCCTCAGCATGTGGTGATAGGTGCCTTCATTGGTGTGGCTTTAAGAAAGAGAAATGCAACTTTTGTTGAAAATAAAACTGTTGAGTACCAGCAGGACCAGGAATGAATTTGCGTAGGTAATGGTACAAATAATCATTTAAAAAATCTACAAAGTAGACAACCCAGCATTCTGCATTTAGCAATCACAATTAATCTGCACAGAGGCCTTTAAAACAGTCAACAATTAGCTCTTGATGACAGTACAACATATTAGTGGCATAATTGACACACGGCCAAAGCATGGACTGTGCGAGGAATCATGAAACATGGCAGATGCTGATTAGCTTGCATCCTGGAACTATGAAGTTCGCATTTGTTACAGTCTATTTGTACCGTGAGCACTTGGTGAATCATGCCAAGAGGGCACTCCGTTGGCATGAGTGGGCTGTCATTTTTAAATATCTACACATCAACCCGAGTGCCCCATACTTTCCTGTCCTACACGTGAAGGTTATGTGTTGAGTGATTGGAAGAATGTATGCCAAAGATGTGCTTCATTAAAGATGTAAAAACAGAAGAATGATTAAAAAAAAAAGAATAGAAGAAGAAAGGGTGAGAAGAATAATTAATACAGGAAAAGGAGAAAACAAGAAGTAATTAAAAGTGTGAAGTAGAGAGGAAGAGGGTAATTGAGAACAAGAAGACGAGGAGAAAAAAAGAAAGAAAAAAGAAGAAAAATAACATGAAGACATCTCCTCTCAATAGTGGGAGGCACATCGTAAATTATCCTGTCATAATCGTTTTAAATGCCATAAGGAATCTGGAAAGCAAGGCTCACAGCACAAGGTGCTTGTAAACTAAAGTTGTCATGAATAATAGTTTACCGAGGGAGCAATTATTTCAAATTACATCACGAGTGAAGACAATGAAATAAACAGCTTGAGATCCTTCCAGAAGGATGTTATACTTCCTTTTTTTTGTAAACATAGTCGAGGCTCATGGAAGAGCCAGCACACTGAACGGATCAGGAGGTAACAAACAAAAACAGGACGCAAAACACATGCATGGAGAAGGAAACTCCAAGGAAGTAAAATTGGAAAATTAGGAGGGATTTGGGTAGTGTTAATGAGGGTAGAAAGGATCATAGTTTTGGATTCGGGATGATCTGAGATGGTGGTGAACAGCTGTCTTGAAGACCTGGAGAGAAGAATGAGATTGAAGTGGATATCGAAGTTGATTCCACAGGTGGGGGAAAAAAAGAGGAACAAATGAGCAGAGGTGAAGAGTGATCCTGGATTTAGGTAATTTTACAAGAAAGATGGTTGATGGTGAAACCTGCGGGGTTGGGGGGGGGGAGAGGGGGGTACAAAAAGAGCAGAGGGTGCAAGACCAGAAAGGAGATGATAGAAAACAGAGAGACAACCGACCTGTCTGAGATGGCGATGTGATAAGCCCACAGACTCAGCATGGGGGATTCCAACAATCTTAAAGGCCTTGGTTACCAATGGCATCAAGCTGAATAAGATGTGAGGCAGGGGAGCCAGCCAGAGGGGAGAGCAGTACTCATCAAGCTGCTGATGAAGGCCTTGTTCCTGGAAAGGAGTTCAACTGTGCCAAGGAAGGACTTTGTATGATGGAAGATTCCCAGTCGGTGGCTGGCTTTCGAGGCCAACGTTGAAATGTGGGTTGCCTAAGAAGGATCATGACTGACAGTGGGACCCAGGAATTTGACTGACTGAACCTCCTTAAGAGGATTGTTAAGAATGTAGATAGCAGGGTTTGCAAGATTATCCTTTTGGAGAGAGATGCTGAGAGTGTGAGATTTGTCAGGATTGAAAGACATATTCCAAGTGTTTGACCATCTGGTGATTTTTTTACCAAGGTCTGAAGAGATGGAAGAGGCTATAGCCTGCCTGCCTGTCTGAAGGATGATGGACATCACAGCAGAGGGTGGTGTCATCAGCAAATAGATAAAGAGGATTTTCTGGCGAGTCAGAGAGATCATTGATGAAGACCAGGAATAGGACCGTGCCCAGAACACTGTCTTGGAACACTCCAGCATTGACAGGGAGGGGAGATGAAAGGATTCCGTTGAGTGTCACAGGTTGGATACGAGAGTAGAGGAAGCCAGTAAGCCATGTGTGGAGTTGGTCTTGGATGCCATCAGCAGAGAGTTTGGAGAATAAGGAAGGACGCCAGACTGCATCAAAAGCACACAATATGTCCAGAGAGATGGCCCTGAACTCATGTCTGACATTGAGGGCCTCCATCCATTGTTGGGTGAGCAGAAGCAATGTGTCCAAGGTGGAGTGACCTGGTCTGAAACCAAATTGGTGATCTGAGGTGAGGTTGTTGGAGAAAAGGAAGGATTTCATATCAAACTGTGATGATGGATTATATGGCCTTGCTGATGACTGGAAGTAAGATGATAGGTCTGCAGTTGAGGAGATCAGTTTTTGCACCTTTTGATGTAGTGCAGTGATGTTGGTAGATTTCCAAGAAGATGGAAAATGACCTCACACAAATGACAGGGTGAAAACAGACAAGAAGAGAGAGAGAGAAGAGAGAAGAGAGAGAGAGAGAGGAGAGAAGAGAGAAGAGAGAAGGGAGAGAGAGGAGAGAGAGAGAAGAGAGAAGGAGAGAGAAGAGAGAGAGAGAGAGAGAGAGAGAGAGAGAGAGAGAGAGAGAGAGAGAGATGTAGATCGATCATCACTGTTAGGAGAATGGTACAACACACAGATGTACACAAAGTGGGTCGTGGGGGTTGGGAGGTTTTAGATCAACACAAGGGCAGTGAAAAATTGAGTTCATGTAAATGCAACTCCACCACAGGGCAGGTTCAGGCCTATAAATTGGTGGAGCCAGTAACCCTGGAGAGACACTAAGGGTCGGGAATGTCCTGTGGAAGGAAGGATTCTGTTAAACAGATGATGTCTAGTTTATCGGTAGTGGCCTGGATTGAGAGATCTGTCAGGTTGGAGCGGAGCCCTTGGATGTTTGAGGTCCACACAGTTAAAAGATAAAGGGGGAGGAAGCATTGGGATGGTGCATGATGGGGGGGGAGGCTTTGCACGGGCATGGTGAGGCTTTGGGGAGGGGTGGGTGCATGTGGGGTGCAGGGAAGGTTGGAGTGTGTGGAGTGCTGGGGATGGTTTGAGTGTGTGTGGTGCAGGGAATGTTTGTTTGAGTGAAGTGTGTGGGGAAAGGTTGTGTGTGTGTGTGTGTGTGTGTGTGTGTGTTGTTGTGTGGTGCAGGGGAATGTTTGAGTGTGTGGGGTGCAGGGGAATGTTTAAATGTGTGGGTGTGGGAAAATGCTTGAGTGTATGTGGTGCAGGGGAATGTTTGAGTGTGTGTGGTGCAGGGGAATGTTTGAGTGTGTGGGGTACTGGTGAGGGTTTATGTGCATAGGGTGCAGGGGAAGGTTAGACTGTGTGGGGTGTTGGAGAAGATTTCAGTGGGTGAGGTGAGGGGAAGCATTTAGGGGTTGGGTGAGGGGAAGCATTGAGAGGGTTAGGGAGGGAGGCAGAAAGGGGGGGGGACATGAAGCTTTCAGGGGGTGGGTGGGTTGGTTGCTTTTCCTGAGTTCATCTATCTATAATTCCAGCAATTTCTGTGTGTCTGTGTGTCTGTGTGTGTGTGTGTGTGTGTGTGTGTGTGTGTGCGACCGCCGTTTCTCGACGACCGCCGGTCCGATCTGATTGAAACTTGCCAGTAATATTGCTGGGGACCCGCGGATGTGCCTTTTCGAGGTTTGATATCGATCGGACGAGCGGTTCCCAAGTTACGGCCATTTTACTGCTTTTTCAGTGTTGAAAAGGTGTATATATGGCAGCTGAAGGTGTCGTTCTACCTTCTCACCTTATCATGCCAATTTTTCCCAAATTATTAATAACCGGACGATCACCGGTCCGGTCGATTGAAACTTGCCAGGAATATTGCGGGGACCCGCTGATGTGCCTTTTCAAGTTTTGATATCAACGGACAAGCGGTTCCCAAGTTACGGCCATTTATCTGTCGACCAATGACAAGACACGGTGCTATGACATCACGAATGACGTCACAATTAATGTTTATTTATTTATTTATTATTTTTTATTTTATTTGCACGATTGACGGTCCGATCTGATTGAAACTTGCCAGGAATATTGCTGGACCCGCTGATGTGCCTTTTCAAGGTTTGATATTAATCGGACAAGCGGTTCCCAAGTTACGGCCATTTATCTATCGACCAATGACAAGACACGGTGCTATGACGTCACGAATGACGTCACAATTAATGTTTTTTTTATTTATTTGCACGATTGACGGTCCGATCGGATTGAAACTTGCCAGGAATATTGCGGGGACCCGCTGATGTGCCTTTCAAGGTTGATATTAATCGGACGAGCAGTTCCCAAGTTACGGCCATTTATCTGTCGACCAATATCTGCGAGAGAGGGGGACGGGAGAGGGGGGATGAGAGTGGGGCGAGAGAGGAGGGGGAGAGAGGAAGGGCAAGACTTGGGGGATGAGGGGGGGCAAGAGAGGGGGAGAGAGAGGGGGCGAGAGAGGGGGCGAGAGAGGGGGTGAGAGTGGGGGGGTGAGAGAGGGGGATGAGAGTGGGGCGAGAGAGGAGGGGGGAGAGAGGAAGGGCAAGACGAGGGGCAAGAGAGGGGGGAGAGAGAAGGGGGGCGAGAGAGGGCTGCACATACTGGCACTCACACTACGGGCCCGTACTAGTATTCCCAATTTTGACAGACGGAGATAAAGATCATGGGATGGAGGATTAGAACGCTTGGTAAACACATGGAGAAACGCTGCACTGGATGAGTGGAAGTGAGGGGGAGGTTTGTGGACGAGGCACATAGCAGACAAAAACCTCAGGAAAGTAATCCTTTTGGAAGAAGAAGAAGAAGAAGAAGCAGAAAGGACAGAAGAAGAATAAGAAGAGCAAGAAGAGGAAGGAGAAGAAAAGGAAGAAGAAGAAGAGGAAGACGAAGAAGGGACATGTGCAGCATTTGTGAAGGAGAAACAAGGGTTGAAATGCATTCTTAAAATGACTTTTTTAAGAAGAAGCATTTACATTTAATGGCAATTCTGTTTGCTACAGAAGGGAGGGGGAGGGGTACAGAAGGGGGGGGGGGTACAGGAGGGGGGTACAGAAGGGGGGGGTACAGAACTAATCGCCAAAGGAAATTCGACAGAAATGAGAATCGTTACTGGGTGAAATTAAATATGAATTTTTTTGTGTGTGTTTGTTCTGAGTTTTTGAAACGAGGAGAGGATATAGGATAATGTTGAGGAAATAGAAGCTGGGTACCCAGGAATATACCCAGGACTGATTTGCTCAAGCAAACTTTATATCCGAGCAAGGCCTTGAAAATGGCTGTTAAGGCCTTGACAATACGAAACGGATAGCACAAAACAACGAACGTATTAACATGAAATATTGCAATAGGATGAACCAGCAACAAAATGATGAATGACACACTTCTGGAAGAATCGATTATTTCAGGAAATTATAATTCATCTGAGCCTTGAGATGATGTGGTTCATGGTACTAGTCTGACAAAGCATCCAGGTGAGCAGTTTAAGTCCTTCATTAATAAGTTTCAATTTGGCCAAGAGAGAAGAATAAATCAGGGCTGGTAGGTGAGATGAGAGGTATACACACACCTCAGCTGTCTAACCTGAGTTTGAACATCAGCCCAGCTATAAACTGTCACCCTGTTTTGCATGCACAGTGATGCATCAATGTGTGTGCCCTCCATTAGAAGGACTTTAAGCGATGCAGGGGAAGGTCATGGATTTGCTGCCAGCACTGATCGTCAGTGCAAGTTATAGATCCTTCGTGAAGAGTGGGCGAGTTATCACCAGCACCCTCAACAAATTACTGATTCCTGCCATCTTCAGTTGAGTATCCTGCGTCAAAGTGATAACCCATCTAGGATTGGTTCTAGCCTCGAACAGTTTATCGAATAGTTATAATATGCCCTATATGCACTGTAACGAGTATGGGACTTCAATTAATGTCTCGATTAATAAAGAATGATTCGTTGTAATAACCATGAGTTTATATGACAGAATCATTATGTGGCTATAGTTTCCTATTGTCACATAAAAACTTCCTGGTAAGGAAAATAAGCAAGATTACCACTGGGAAACACTTCCTTCGGAGCAAAGTTCAATATGTTTGTTATTCCCATCTGAGCACTGCCTCACAATTATGTGACTCCAGGTTCAAATCTAACATACTGTATTAATGTTTGCATTTTCTACTTAAGTCTTTGTCATCTGTATAAAAATACAAATGTATAACCAGAAGTCGTTGTCCTTTATGTAATCTACAGTGCCTTCAGAAAGTATTCACACCCCTTGAATTTTGTCACATTTTGTTGTTCCAGACTGAATTTTAAATGGATTAAATTTAAATGTTTTTTCTCCGATCTGCACAAAATACCCCATAATTACAAAGTGAAAACATGTTTTGAGAGATTTTTACAAAGTTATTTAAAATGAAATTCAGAAATATCGAATCTACAGAAATATTAAACCCCCTGAGGCAATACATACTTCGTAGAAGCACCTTTGGCAGCGATTACAGCTTCGAGTCTTCTTGGGTATGTCTGCATCAGCTTTGCACATCTGCATTTGGAGATTTTCTCCCATTTTTCCCAGCAGATTTGCTCAAGTTCTGTTAAGTTGGATGGGGATCACCGGTGAACAGCAATCTTCAAGTCTTTCCACAGATTCTCAATTGGATTCAAGTTTGGGCTTTGGCTGGGCCACTCAAGGACTTACACGTTCTTGTTCTGAACCCATTCCAGTTTTGCTTGGCTGTATACTTGGGGTCATTGCCCTGTTGGAACGTAAATCTGCGCTGCAGTCCAAGGTGTTTCGCACTCTGAAGCAGGTTCTCCTCAAGGATTTGCCTGTATTTGGCTCCATTTATTGTTCCCTCTATCCTTAAAAGTCTCACAATCCCTGCCGCTGAAAAGCATCCCCATAGCATGATGCCGCCACCACCATGCTTTATGGTAGGGATGGTATTAGGTGGGTGATGAGCTGTGCTCGGTTTCTGCCAGACGTACTGCTTTGCATTCAGGCCAAAGTGTTCATTTTTCGTCTCATCAGACCACAGAATATTTTCCCTCATGCTCTCATAGTCTTTCACGTTCCTTTTTGCAAACTACAGGCATGCTGTCAGGTGTCTTTTTCTCAGAAGTGGCTTCCATATGGCATAACGTCTGGAATTATGAAGGGCTGCTGAGACTGTTGTCCTTCCAGCAGATTCTCCCATCTCAGCCAAGGAACTCTGTGGGTCTGTCAGGTGGTCATTGGATTCTTCTTCACCTCCCTGGCCAAGGTCCTTCTTGCCCAGTTGCTCAGTTTGATTGGAAGGCCAGCTCCAGGAAGAGTGTGGGTCATTCCATATTCTTTCCATTTCCTAATGATGGAACTCACTGTGCTCTTGGAAACTTTCAAAACTCTCTAACTTGTTTTATACCCTTACCCAGATCAATGCCTCCTCATAATTCTATCTCGGAGTTCTACGGACAGTTCCTTCGACTTCATGTTAGAGTTTCTGCTCTGACATGCACTGTCAACTGTGGGACCTCATATAGAAAGGTGTGTTTCTGTGGTACTCTCCATCCAATGGGACCATACTCTGTGCAGAGCATTGGTGCTGCCTAAGCAGTCTCTTTGGCTATTGGGCACAATCCTAGACAGGTCACCTCTCTGACACAGGATACCAGCAAGCTGGCACTCATTTTGCCGACCTCGGAAGGATGACAGGCAGAGTCAACCCCACCTGGTATTAATTCAACAGCCGAGGGGGATTTGAACTCAGGATCCTTGGATCCCAAGCCTACCACCCTAACCATTAAGCCAACACCAGGCATATTCTGTGGTACCATATATAGAAATCAATTGAATTGGCCACAGGTGGACTCCAATGAAGTTGTAGAGACATCTCAAGGATGATCAAAGGAAATTGGATGCACCTGTGCTCAATTTGGAGTGTCCGAGCAAAGGGATTGAATACTTATTGACACAAGACATTTCAGATTTTCATTTTCAATTAATTTGTAAAAATTTCTAAAAACACCTTTTCACGTTGTCATTATGGGGTATTTTGTGTCGATCGGTGACAAAAAATATAAATCTAATCCATTTTAAAGTCAGGCTGTAACGCAACAAAATGTGAAAAAGTTGAGCTAGAGTTAAAGTGCACCCCCATGCCAAATAAATGAATAAATAACATATCCTTCAGTGCGTGACATTGCTGGGGCACCTTAGGTGCCCGAGGATGCCGCCGTGCAGCACATGAAGGCAGAATTGGGAGGGAGCGGTGTACAATAATTGATTGATTTATTGATCAATTGCATAATTTAAGTAAATGAATAATAATCATAAAATAATTAATTTCTTAATCATTTGGCTGATAGCATACTTAAACCACCACTGCTTCATCTGAATCTGTAATTTTTTGAAAATTAAGTTATTAATCGAAAAATTAAATAATTAATCGATTAATTGATTAATCAGCAAATCAAAAATATCCTCTATTGCAAAATCACTTGGCCACTATTGTGCCAAAATTTCTGCTTCCGCGCCCAAAGGATGGCTGAGATATCGCCCAGAAAAACAAACAAGAACACAAATAAACATACGGAGTTAAAACTGAGTGCATCCTTCCGGAGCATGTCATCGTGGGCACCTTTGGCGCCCACGATGACATTGTGCAGCGCCTGGATATGGAATAGGGATGGGCGGTGTACAACAAACGGAGTGAAAACTGAGTCCACCCTTTTGGCGTGCGGCATTGCCGGGTGCCCCATGATGACATCGTGCAGCGCCTGGAGATGGAATTGGGAGGAGGGCCGGTGCACAAAAAGTCAAGGGGTGTGAATACTTTCTGAAGGCACTGTATGTACAAGCTCTAGCATGAACCTTGCATGGGTGGAGAAATACTCGTTGAGTCACATTAACAATGAAACAACAACCGAGTTGCCAGACATGTGCACAGTTGAAAAAATAGCAAAACCTACCACTCAGTATGTCTCCATTGTGAATAGAAGATTTGAATGAGAATGGAGACCTCCAAGCTGCCACCTGCAGATCATCGTCTTGCCTCTGCTCCACTTCTGCTCTGTATCATGCATCATCAAATTCAGCGTCAGAGCATCAAATGTACAAAAAAAAGCTCTTAAAATGCTGCACTTCAACACTAAAGGATAAACTCGTAATAGTCCATCGGATAAGGGGGCCTACCATGCACTCCCCCCCCCCCCCAAATCGCCATCCTCCATATATTTCCAATCTCATAATTGTGTTCATTGATGTCCCTTTAGATTGAAATAGATGTTAACATTAATATAACCTTTTAGGTCTGTGTTCTTTAACACCTTATTGGGACAGTTAAAATGCCACTTTTTCAGCAATTCAACTATTTCTTAAAGTTTGTGAAATTTGTGGTGATTGTTGTTGTTATATCCCAGGAGTTACAAGCTCAAATTAAACCAAACTTGGCATGTTACTACATTGTCCGAAACATGATAACCAAACAAATATTGATGAACATGTTAATGTTTTGTGGTAATTATGTCCTCTCGTTCGCATTTCTGAAATTGGATATATTTGCTTGTAAATCCACTCTGAAGTGGGATGATTTTATTATATTCTCATGAAAAGTCTTGAGGTGGGACAGATTTGATCGAGGCAACATTTAACAACACCGGCGTCCTCCCTTCACAACCACACCGAATCCACCACCACCATGGGTTGGACCGGCCCCGACACAGCAATGTCGCTGTCAGGGCCACGTTCAACAGATCGGTCACAGATTCTGCAATAAAAATGGAGCGACTCGGGCCACGTGGCTTGGAACGGCTCATCAAACACAGCCGGTCTGCTTGCCACGTCCTCGACAGGGGGCCTTGGCAAAGCATCTCCCACGCGGCGATGATAGAACAAACCCGGAAGTGGAAGTGATGCAGCAACGTCATCACAGCGCTAATCAGCTGCTGATTTGCTGCATAACCGGGGTAGAGAAAGATGATTAAAAGCAACTGTTTTGTCCCTCTCCACCAGCGTTTTCCAAGATTTCATATTAATGAGATGTCATATTAATGAGATGCCAAGATGTCATAAAATATCAAGATTTTGAATGAGGGAAGATATGAGATGGTGGTGAACAGCTGTTTTGAAGACCTGGAGTGAAGAGTGGGATTGGAGAAAGTGTGGGAGTTTGTCCCAGGGGGGACAGATCACAGACAGAGTGGGGTG
>CM068957.1:55746632-55772896 GCA_035128595.1 Eptatretus atami | reverse complement strand
TTGGCTATTTGGCACAATCTTGGATGGGTCACGACTCCGACCATTTCTTGGAGCACAGCTGTGCCACTGATGCTGTGCCCCTCCACTAGTACAGGTCAGGTCAGGTATGGGAGCATGCGCCAGAGCAGCGCGTCACTGCATCCACTTTCCGCAGTTACTCCAGGGGCCTACATCTGGCAATCCCCCAGGCAGATTGCCGGCCCATCCCCATCTCCTTGAGATGCCGATCAACCTGCTGCAACCAGGAGGCACGTGGTCGGCCCATTGGCCTCCTCCACTCACGAGACTCCCTCGCTGAGAGAATCTGGTGAGCAGGATCAGCATCAGTGAAACGAGCCACATGTCCATACAGCCGCAGCTGATGCTCATGGACTATGCAGGTAAAAAATCTCATTTGAGTCTCAGCAACTGCTCGTTGGATCCAAAGTACGACCAGCAATAGCCAAGGATTCTCCGAAGAGACCTGGTACCAAAGGAATTAAGTCTCCATCTCAGATCCTTGGTCAGAGTCCAAGTCTCACATCCAGAGAGCAAGGCTGGAAGCACCAAAGACCTGAAGACTAGGACTTTCGTCCTCCTGCACAGGTACCGGCAGCACCACACCCCATTATCCAGTGAATTCATGACTCCCCAGGCTCGACCCAGACGTCTATTGACCTCTGACTCACAGCAAGCAGAGACATGAATATAACTGCCAAGGTAAGTGAATCTCTCCACGACCTCAACATCCTCACCACAAACAGGCACAGACAGGATAGCAGCATCCAATATGTCATTGAAAGCCTGCATCTTAGTTTTGACCTAGGAAACCCATTATCCCAGTGGATCCGACTCCTCATTCAGCCCCTCGAGGACCCCCATCTTGGATGGGTCACCACTCCGACCATTTCTTGGAGCACAGCTGTGCCACTGATGCTGTGCCCCTCCACCAGCACACTGGTACTCATTTCGCCGACGTCAGGATGACGACAGGCTGAGTTAACCCCAACTGGTGTTAATTCAGCAGCCAACAGGGCTCAAAGCAAGGACCCTAGGATCTCAAGCTGGCATCCCAAGCTGGCCATCCTAACTACTAAGCCAACACCAGGCTTCTGGTAATAAATATAAGTTGGACAATCCCCCATTTTAATATCATAAGTCAGAAGCAAACTTCCTTCACCCCAATGAAGAAAATTGAATAAGGCAATACACATGTAGGGATACAGACAGAAATGTGAGAATCCCGCAATATGTCTGATTGTGAAACAAGATTATTACGAAAATCATAATTTTATTTTCCTCTCAAAATTGTTCAAGCTGAAAACACATCACCACTGTCAGGCCTCTTTATTCATCGTTTTTGTCCAAAATTTGATTCTTCTTTTTCTTTTGTATACAAGGCAGCAGGGTAGCATCATTGGCTGAGGGTACAGCTACACCAATTATACAATGCCCTCTATACTACAGGTTAGGGCAGGAATTTGTAATGTGTTCATGGTGCAGGAGATAGCTCACCTACTCTTTGCCAAAGACACCGTGGGATCTTTAATGTCCACCAACTAATGCTGGCAGATGGGACCCCCAGTTTAATGTCCATCTAAGGGACGGCACACACATTAATGAATCATCCTGTCTGTGAAACACCAGGATGACAGTTTATAGCTGGGCCGAGATATGAACCCAGACTACACTGCTTCGAGGTGAGTGTGCATTCCTCTGGGCCATCCTGCCAACCAATATGTAAAATTAATATATCATTAGCATGAAATCCACATCAATGCTTCAATGTACCAACATGAAACATGTTTTTCTTCTTCACCATCTGTATCATGGTCTGTATCTGAGAATCATCTTCATTGGTTGACTCAAACTCATCATCACTTGACTCCTCTTCTGCTGAATCAAGAACATCAACCAAGTTACGTGAACGAATGTCACATTTCGACCACCATGACTCCAATATGTCCCCACTCAGTGTCCAATCATGACCAACTTTTGGAGATGGGATGGGGGATCTGGAAAATGGGCCCACTTCCATATTGCCACTTGGTAATTAACTCTGTGGATGTGTTCTTCCAGCCAACTTTTACATGGTGGAAAAGACACGACATATACATGGGCATAAGAGGGGAGTACATTTGAATCATCTCGGCATTCTCTTTCATCATGAACAGCCGGGCTTCATCAACATCTTCGAACCTTGGTTGCCATACAAGGTGCAGGTGTACACGTCTCGGCCTGCCTTCAATTAATCTGAAACCGATCAAGATTCTTCCAAGTTTGCAAGAGGTGTTCTGAACTTGTTGGATTTTTGCATCAATTTGTTGGGCTTCATTTCCCCAAACCCTTTGAAGGCGCTTGAAGGCAGAGCAGTGCTTGACCTTGCCAATCACAGCCAGTGAATGCATGTAGACCTGGTAAGTCAGAGCAGTACTCTTGAGTGGATTGTTTGACAAATTTAGACACATCATTCAACCTTTTTTTTTTGTTGCCCCTTCCTGTATCAAAGAACAAGGTGACATCTGAGATCTGATGAGCATAGTGGAGCAAAATGAAGAAAATGTCACTGTCAGGGCTCTTTTTTCATACATTCTGGTCATGTTGTTCTTTTCCTTACAGGCAGTGGAGAATTAATCTGGAATCTGTTTCTTCCTGGGATGATTTCAAGGAAGAGATCTCTGATGGCAAGACTTGGTCTCCATCTGGAGAGACCAACAAGTATGCTTCTCTTTCACAGGTAAATATGACCTTCCTGCTCTGAAGCTTCTTGGCCATGACATCCTTACTCCAAACATCCAGAAGGACTGTACGAGTTGTTTCTTGTTTTTGTCATTAGTGAGAAATTTTTATCCAGTCTGCTGGTTTCTTGGTATTTCCTCCCACAACCTCTTCTGCATCGTTTACTTGACTTAACTGAGTCCACATTGTACTCTCGAGATACATTTACAGTATCAGTACTCAACCGATCACATCAGATTGTGATGAAACTGCATTGAAGATTTTCATACTGATCTCGTGAAAGTTTTCTGGTATTTCCCTCATATATGAGAAGACAGTATCTCAATCTTCCACGATCACTGTCTTATCATGAGGAGGTGGAGATGGATCATCAAAATCCTTGACAAGATGCTGAAAACCCTTGGATTTGTCTGATGTACCTATTGAGTGGGGAACAAGGGTCTGCAGCCTGCAGGTACTTCGGCACTTCTTGCAAATCAAGTAGAACAAGATAAACCTGAGCATTCACCGGCAATTGAAAAGCCACATTACCTTATTGCTTGTGTTCAATTACTTTCTGTTGAGATGTTTTCAACTTGACTGTCTTCCTTGTGTCTACCATGGTCTTGAGGTTTAATTTATTTATGGGTTCAAAGAAATCTGTCTTCTTCTCCAACCTGTCTTTGAGGAACTTTTATTTTTCTCCCTTCCAATATATATATGTGTATATATATATTTTTACGCTGTGGAATTCGCAAACATCATAAAGGTCCCATAGGTGAGTATTTCTGAAGTACATGTGTAGTTAGCCCAAACCCTTGTCTAGAGGGAATTAATGTGATTCATTCGGGTGCGATACTTTGAGTTAGGCGTTTTTCTGTTCTGCTTTATTTCGAACCAACCACACTTCAACGTCAACAACGCCAACAAACAACAAACTAACCACCCACCACTCTAACACAGCCCCGCCACCTCACACACGCCACCATCTCAACCACGCTACCTACCCCAACGAACGCCATCCTCAGCGGTCTACGTACGACGGTTTGCGCGTTGAAGGCCGTCGAACGGTTCGCCTCGTCCCCACAAGCCGCAGGTGGAGGGAAGAGAGGAACGCCCCCCTTATGGAACGCCTCGAAGGAAGGTGGAGCCGAGAACGGGCGTGGCGCCGGGCGTATAAGACGCGGAGGCGGCTGAGGCTGGGTCTCTCTCTTCGTCGTCGAGGCTTTCTGCCTCTCTCTCTCGTCGTCTTCTGCTTGGAGGTTCTTTTCTGCTCTGCTGGCTTCTCTGGTTCGGCGCTCGCTCGTCTGCTGCTCCGGGTTCGGCGTGTGCTCCCTGTCGGTCGTGCTCGGTCCAAGGCGTCGAGAGGCCAGCAGGAGCAGGCGCGGCCGCCGGAGAGGCCTCGCCGCACGCTCGAGCGGGGAGTACGGCAAGGGACGGTCGCCGAGGACTCAACACGCAGGGGAGTCGACTTCCATTTCTTTTGGTTTTTGTGTGAACGTGTGTGTGTGGCGCCAAGTCCGTGAAGTAGAATTGTGTAAGTGGTCGCGTGTGTCGCGTTAGTCGGTAGTAGCTCTGCTTCTTTTGTTTTCTATTTGATGTATGTGCATTATTGAATACTGTTTGCTTTATGTGTGCTACTCGTCCGTCTGTGTAATAAATACGTGTGCTTGTTGAATTCTTCCCCTCTCGCTGCGTCCTTCCTTCGTTGGGTCTCCATCTTGTTTCACGTAAAGGGTTTGAGTGGCGCGAGACGCCGATAAATTAATCTGAACCGTCAAGGCCGACGATAACACCGCTCGGTTATCCCGTTAGCATGGAACGGGTCGCTTAAGCGGCCCGTATCCGAAGTCGGCCTGTGGCGAGGTACAACCCTCGGTAGGTTACCCGTGCGGTATTTAGGTATATCGACTTTCGGCGATTGACCCTATTCCGCGCGGTAGAATGCGGACTGGGTTGTGGTGAGGCCAAAAGGTCCACCGTGACTGGATCGCGCGTTAGCCGGAGGGTCACGATGAATTCTCGTCCGGTGGGCGAGGCGGTCGCGATTCGAGTCACGTGGCCGATCGCACGCCGACGGGCGCGAATTCGCAACACTGGTGTACAGGAGTGTGATTCTAATCCTCCCGTCTCCAAGCTAAATTCACAGGGAATCGGTCCAGGGGTGAGAGGAGCGACCACCGATTCCCTCTAAATTACGAGCGATTAAATTAACCCCTTACGTGGAATAAGATGGCGTCTCAAGGCGAGCGGGAGCCGGGGTATTAGGAATGTATATGTTGTAGTGATGTAGAATCCATGGTCAGGATGTAGACGCGAGAGGACATTGGTGTGGCAGGAACAGTTTCCCCCCAACTGAACCCGGGCCGAAATGGGTGCGGCGGCGGCGCGGTGTATAACACCTCCCCTCCCCTCTCCACAAAACCCGACCTTGTCGAACGAGTACACTCGAAAGATTCTGCAGGCAATAACAGAGATGCAAAACGCAAATGAATGAACGGCAAAATGGATGGAATGAACAAATGGATGGAAACGCACTCAAAATGGAAGGAATGAATAACGAAATGAACGAAAAAATGGATGGAATACGCAACAAATGAACGAAATGAAAACGAACATGGAAACAAACAAAACGAAATGAAGGAAGAAATAAAAGAAATGCGGGGTGAAACGCAGCAAATGGGCCGGAGCCTGCAGGCGGGCATGAAGGCCACAACAGCAAAGTGCGTAATGGCGACGCCACGTGTGGGAGCGAACGAGCTGGGAGGGTGCAACGGTTGTCAGGCCCGCGTGAAGGCAGGTGAGAAAAAAATTCGGGAGACGTGTTGGGCGAGAAGTGTGGAGTGACGGAAAAAGTGACGGTAACGAGGGGAAAATTAATTGGGGTGACGGAGTCGTGCACGAAGGAAATAAAAATAGTGGAGTGTGAGAAAGACTTCAAGAATGACGAAGAGAGTTGATAAGCGGGGACGGGAGTAAAAAACGGAGACAGAGGAACTGGGAAGACTGATAGACAAACACAAGGGCAAGATGGAAGAAAGTTAGAAGCAAAGCAAGGTCGGAGTGTGCGGAGATGAGAAAAGAATTAGAGAAGAAAACTGAGTTACGAAACACCAGAACGAAGAGACGGAATTACAAAACGAGTTGAGGATGGTGAGAGAGAAGAACGAGAACGGAATGAAACGTTAAGGAACCACGCTGTACAGATCGAACAGCTGGAAGCGAAGGCCAGATTAAAGATGAGATGCAAGAAAGAGTAATGATGGAAGAACGAATGAGACAGAAGAAGGAAATCGATCAATGGAAGAAACATGAAACTGCAGAAGAAGGACACGAGAAGAAACAAGGAAGAGTAATACAGCAGCAATGAAACACAAGAAAGAGATTAACAAATGAGCAAACCATGAAACTGGAGAGGAAGGAAGGAGAGGAAGCAAGAAGGGTAATGAGAGAACAGCGAATGAAACACAGGAAGGAAATGAGCCAATTGGAAAATGAGGAGCATGAGGAAGAGTGGGAGAGAAACAAAAACTATACGAGTTTGAAATTAATGAACTGAAGAGAGAATGAAATTGAAGTCCAGAGAGATGGAAAACTCCAGAAAGAAACAGAAACTAACAAATGTATAGAGATGCGGAGAAGAGAAAATAGAGGAGAGACTGCATGATAATGAGGGTTAAAGGAACAGAACACACACACAGAGGTAGTGAGATAATGGGGTGAGCTCGCGGACTGGTAGAGACCGGTGTGAGCAGCTGGATGGCCGCCCCAGGAAGGAGGGAGGAGTATGCCCTTGAGGCGAATCACGACCAGGTGGGTTCGGTCGTGCAAGCGGAGTTGAAGGACGAGTGCTGTGGATGGTGCACGTGCAGCTTGGGGTATAGAGGCCCGGGAACCCTTGTGGGGACACGAATCCCCAGTGTGGTTGTGCAGGGGTGTGTGTTTGCGAGTGTCGGACATGCGTGCTTTGCGGCACGCAAGGTGTGAGTGCGCCCCCGTGTGTGGAGAGACCCCAGGTGTGAGTGCGACCCGTGTGTGAGTGATGTGGTGGCATGTGTGCCGGAGTACGTGCTTCCCAGCGTGCCGTGTGTGAAAGGGGCACCGCAGGTGGAGGAGGCACCGTGTGTGGAGGGAGCCAGGGTGCGAGTGGAGCGGGTGTGCGCAAGAACGGCACGCGTGTGGCGAAGCACGGTGTGTGAGAATGCGGAGTGTGAGTTCTCCGTATGTAAGGGAGATGTCGGTCGGCATGCGGGAGCACGCAGCGCGCTCTCCCGGTGTGAGTGTGTTGGAATGGAGTATGTGCGTCGTGACACGCAGGTGTGCTGGGGTGGAACGGAGACGACGGCGACAGAGGGACAAAAGCGGGTAGCGGCGTAGCTGTTATGGGACCGTGCCGGGTTCAACAGCAAGCGCGCGGGTTCGTGCTGTGCAGCGCACGAGACCCACGTGCTCGCTTGCGGGAGTGAAGCCCGGTCCGGAAACGCCAGCGGTGGATTGCCGATCCGCGGAGGACAAAGTCTAGGCAGGTAAACGGATTTGGACCGATGGGTTCTCACGCGAGCTTGTGTTAAGCTCTAACGGGCAGAGCAATGTGTTCGCGTGGGGAGCCCTCGGAGTGCGATGTTTGCTTTTGGGGTGCGCAGGGTGACGTATGGCTGCACGTGGGGTTGGAATCCGGCAGGAGGGTGAATCCCTGCCGGATGGTACCGTCCAGAGGGACGAGGTACGCGTGCAGCTGCATGAC
This sequence comes from Eptatretus atami, assembly GCA_035128595.1. Lineage (NCBI taxonomy): Eukaryota > Metazoa > Chordata > Myxini > Myxiniformes > Myxinidae > Eptatretus > Eptatretus atami. Next base: position 55,765,455 of record CM068957.1, on the reverse strand, counting down.
GTCACGGGCAAGGTGCAAGTGCGCAGGCTGCGAGTTGCCGCGCTGGTGCTGCGCATAATTGGAAATACAAAATTCAGGAAGCAAGCCTCGCTTTCGGGTGAACAGGATTCCCTGGGCAAGGGGTGAAAGACCCCCTTAGCAGGGCACAGGATGGAACTAGCTAGGGGAAGGGTTAGTGTTAGTTAGAGACCGATTTCATGGGGCAGGGGTAAGTCTCATGGAGTCCGTGGAATGGATTAGGTAGAGGGATTTTAGTGAGATTTAGGATATGGGAAATGGAATTTTAGGATTTGGAGGACAGTGACAGACTGTGAGTGTGTAGGGGGACGTAGCTTAGCTACGTAGTATTAAATGGAACGTGCTGTAGTAGGGAGACGTGGGAGCACGAGTTAGTTGGGGAGGTAGTTAGAAGGATGGCAGGATTCAGCGATGGGTGTGTTGGTGAGTTGCGTGAGACGTGTTGAGTGAGTGAGGCCAGCGGGTCTGTGTGAGTGGAGCGAATGTGGAATGCATGGTGCGATGAGTGATTGGGGGGGAGTGACTCCCCCCAAGGGACCCCGGGGTCAGTGTAGAGTGAGTTAGCTGGGTTAGTTAAATTTACAAAATGGAGGTCGTTTTGCTGTTGGTGGGAGTGTAGGCTCGGAACCTGTTTGGAGGGTGCAGGAGCCTGTTGACGGGCTGGGAGCGTGGCTGCGAACGGTGAGTATCGCTGAGTGGGTACCCGGGCACGGGTAGTCGGCCGTGGTAGGCAAGGGCCCATGGGGGCGGGTTAGCGTAGTGGGCACGGTGCGCCCGCTTGGTGCGGGGGCCCGGAGGCCGTTAGCCGCGTGGGCAGTGTCGTGGCACGGGTGACCTCGGAAAGGGCCCGGGGCGCCAGCCTGCCACGTGTGCGTTTCAGGGGAGTTGCCATGGGGGCACTCCCGGTGTTTAGGGAGCTGGTAGGCTCGGAGGCAGTGTAGTGCCCAGGGGTGCCATCGTTGGGGAATCGGCAGAGGGTCGTGCCTGCACAGGGGAGCCACGCGCCCCAGCCATGAGACCGTGTGAGGGCACGGGAGGAAAATTTGAGGGCGAGGCCCGAAATTGAGAGGTCACCAACAACGGCGACGGGAATCTGGGTTGTTAGAACAATAGTGTAAGCGCGAGGCGCTTGTTGAAAGCCCGGGGTATTTTTAAAGGTTAATGGATAGGGTAGATTAGGAAGTGTACCCTCCGACCATCCATCCTTCGCTCTCGTTGTGGGCCGCTGGACCCACTTTGGGTAGATCGCTGAAGTCTGGGAGGCATCTTGAGGCTTGTTGGGCCTCGCAGCAGGACGCTAGCTCTCCCTTATTCCCCTCCGGGAAGGGAACGTAGGGGTTGGGAGTAGGCTAGGTGACAGAATGTTAGCCGAACAAGGACGATAAAGGGGGTTAGGGGACGAATTATAGTGGGAGAAGTAAACATAAAAACACAAAAATAAGTTGGGGCTAAATTGCGTTTTGACAAATTAAGGGAGTGGGTATGAACAGTGACAGGCAAAGGCAATAGGTGGGAGGAGAGACCGTAGGGTAGGTCCGAGCCCGCCTTCTGCGAGTGGCCAGACACCGCACCCCTCCCACCAACCTGCACTGCATGGCAAGAGGCCGGCCAACTTCATCGGCCTGCGTTTTGCTGCGAGGCCTGTACCGGCCAGATCGTCAGCAGCTGTTTTGCTGCAAGGCCTGTGCCGGTCGGATCGTCCGACGGCTGTTTTTCTGCAAGGCCTGTGCCGGCCACTTCGTTTGCCGGCTGTGTTTGCCTGCAACGGCCTAGTTCTGCGGGCTGTGTTGCCTGCCTGTTACCTTTTGCATGCCATGCCTACTGCCCACTCGTCATTTTGCCCAGTTCTGTTCTATTTTGCTTTGCCCCCCCCTGTTCATTTCCATGCGCGCCAGGATCCGCAAGCAACAGTTTGCAAGCTGCAGGAATGTCCTGTTGGCAGCTGCAACAGGGCCTGCAGTGGCGGCCCGTGCACCGGTTTTCTTTTGACTCTCCTTTTTCCTGCAGAGTCCATTGATCCTGGGCATGGTTTGTGTAAATTATAAGGTTAAGATGTATTGTACTGTAAATTTGAGTGCACCGGCATGTCTGTCCTAGCGCCGGCAATTTATTTAAGTCGTCTGTGTGAGTGAGTTTGTTTAGTTAGTTACTCAGCCTCAGGTTATTTATTTTGGGGACACGAATACCATGAATGTCGCACTCAGGGATCCGTAGGTAAAACGTACTAGGGGAGAATACACATGATGGCACACGATAATTTGACGACTCGGACGAGTCTGTAAAAAGGGGAGGGGTAGTGTATACGGCTGTGGAAATTCGCAAACATCATAAAGGTCCCTAGGTGAGGTATTTCTGAAGTACATGTGTAGTTAGCCCAAACCCATTGTCTAGAGGGAATTAATGTGATTCATTCGGGCTGCGATACTTTGAGTTAGGCGTTTTTCTGTTCTGCTTTATTTTTGAACCAACCACACTTCAACGTCAACAACGCCAACCAACAACACAACGCTAACCAGCCACCCCCACTCTAACAACGCCAGCCGCACTCCAACAGCACCACTAACCACGCTACTTACCCACGAACGCCATCCTCAGCGGTCTACGTACGACGGTTTGCGCGTTGAAGGCCGTCGAACGGCTTCGCCTCGTCCCCCACAAGCCGCAGGTGGGAGGGAACGAGAGGAACGCCCCCTTCTGGAAGCGCCTCGAAGGAAGGTGGAGCCGAGAACGGGGCGTGGCGCGGGCGTAAAGACGCGGAGGCGGCTGAGGCTGGGTCTCTCCTCTTCGTCGTCGATGCTTCTGCCTCTCCTCTCTTCGTCGTCTTCTGCTTGGAGGTTCTTTTCTGCTCTGCTGGCTTCTCTGGTTCGGCGCTCGCTCGTCCTGCTGCTCCGGGTTCGGCGTGTGCTCTCCTGTCGGTCGGTGCTCGGTCCAAGCGTCGAGAGGCCAGCAGGAGCAGGCGGAGGCGCGCCGGAGAGGCCTCGCGACCACGCTCGAGCGGGGAGTCAGGCAGAGGACGGTCGCCGAGGATCAACACCGCAGGGGAGTCGACTTCCATTTCTTTTGGGGTTTTGTGTGAACGTGTGTGTGTCGGCGCCAAGTCCGTGAAGTAGAATTGTGTAAGTGGTCCGTGTGTCGCGTTAGTCGGTAGTAGCTCTGCTTTTTTGTTTCTATTTGATGTATGTGCATTATTGAATACGTGTTGCTTTATGTGTGCTACTCGTCCGTCTGTGTAATAAATACGTGTGCTTGTTGAATTCTTCCCCGTCTCGCTGCGTCCTTCCTTCGTTGGGTCCCATCTTGTTTCACGTAAAGGGTTTGAGTGGGCGCGAGACGCCGATAAATTAATCTGAACCGTCAAGGCCGACGATAACACCGCTCGGTTATCCGTTAGCATGGAACGGGTCGCTTAAGCGGCCGTATCCGAAGTCGGCCTGTGGCGAGGTACAACCCCTCGGTAGGTTACCCGTGCGGGTATTTAGGTATATCGACTTTCGGCGATTGACCCTATTCCGCGCGGGTAGATGCGGACTGGTTGTGGTGAGGCCAAAAGGTCCACCCGTGACTGGATCCGGCGTTAGCCGGGAGGGTCACGACTGAATTGTCCGTCCGGTGGGCGAGGCGGTCGCGATTCGAGTCACGTGGCGATCGCACGCCGACGGGCGCGAATTCGCAAACTGGTGTACAGGAGTGTGATTCTAATCCCTCCCGTCTCCAAGCTAAATTCACAGGGAATCGGTCCAGGGGTGAGAGGAGCGACCACCGATTCCCTCTATAATTACGAGCGATTAAATTAACCCCTTACGTGGAATAAGATGGCGTCTCAAGGCGAGCGGGAGCCGGGGGTATTAGGAATGTATATGTGTAGTGATGTAGAATCCATGGTCCAGGATGTAGACGCCGAGCAGGACATTGGTGTGCAGGAACAGTTTCCCCCAACTGAACCCAGGGCCGAAATGGGTGCGGCGGCGGCCGCGGTGTATAACACCTCCCTCCCCCTCTCCACCAAAACCCCCCGAGCCTTGTCGAACCGAGTACACTCGACAGGATTCTGCAGGCAATAACAGAGATGCAAAGAAACGCAAATGAAATGAACGGCAAAATGGATGGAATGAACGAAAAAATGGATGGAAACGCACTCAAAATGGAAGGAATGAATAACGAAATGAACGAAAAAATGGATGGAAATACGCAACAAATGAACGAAATGAAAACGAACATGGAACAAACAAAAAAGAATCAAGGAAGAAATAAAAGAAATGCGGGGTGAAACGCAGCAAATGGGCCGGAGCCTGCAGGCGGGCATGAAGGCACACAGCAAAGTGCGTAATGGCGACGCCACGTGTGGGAGCGAACGAGCTGGGAGGGGTGCAACGGTTGTCAGGCCGCGGTGAAGGCAGGTGAGAAAAAAATAATTCGGGAGACGTGTTGGGCGAGAAGTGTGAGGTGACGGAAAAAGTGACGGTAACCGAGAGGGAAAATTAATTGGGGTGACGGAGTCGTGCACGAAGGAAATAAAAATAGTGGAGTGTGAGAAAAGACTTCAAGACATGACGAAGAGAGTTGATAAGCGGGGACGGGAGGTAAAAACGGAGACAGAGGAACTGGGAAGACTGATAGACAAACACAAGGGCAAGATGGAAGAACAGTTAGAAGCCAAAGCAAGGTCGGAGTGTGCGGAGATGAGAAAAGAATTAGAGAGAGAAAACTGAGTTACAGAAACACCAGAACGAAGAGACGGAATTACAAAACGAGTTGAGGATGGTGAGAGAGGAAGAACGAGAACGGAGAAGAAACGTTAAGGAACCAGCTGTACAGATCGAACAGCTGGAAGCGAAGGCCAGATTAAAGAATGAGATGCAAGAAAGAGTAATGATGGAAGAACGAATGAGACAGAAGAAGGAAATCGATCAATGGAAGAAAACCATGAAATGCAGAAGGAAGGACACGAGAAGAAACAAGGAAGAGTAATGAGACAGCAGCAAATGAAACACAAGAAAGAGATTAACCAAATGACAAACCATGAAACTGGAGAGGAAGGACAGGAGAGGAAGCAAGGAAGGGTAATGAGAGAACAGCGAATGAAACACAGGAAGGAATGAGCCAATTGAAAGAAACGATGAGATTGGAAAATGAGGAGCATGAGGAAGAGTGGGAGAAAACAAAAACTATACGAGTTTGAAATTAATGAACTGAAGGAGAGAATGAATTGAAGTCCAGAGAGATGGAAAAACTCCAGAAAGAAACAGAAACTAACAAAGTATAGAGATGCGGAAGAGAGAAATAGAGGAGAGACTGCATGATAATGACGGGGTTAAAGGACAGAACACACACACCAGAGTAGTGGAGGATAATGGGGGTGAGCTGCGGACTGGGTAGAGACCCGGTGTGAGCAGCTGGATGGCCGCCCCAGGAAGGAGGGGAGGGAGTATGCCCCTTGAGGCGAATCACGACCAGGTGGGTTCGGTCGTGCCAAGCGGAGTTGAAGGGACGAGTGCTGTGGATGGGTGCACGTGCAGCTTGGGGGTATAGAGGCCCGCGGGAACCCTTGTGGGGACACGAATCCCCAGTGTGGTTGTGCAGGGGTGTGTGTTTGCGAGTGTGCGGACATGCGTGCTTTGCGGCACGCAAGGTGTAGTGCGCCCCGGTGTGGATGAGACCCCAGGTGTGAGTGCGACCCCGTGTGTGAGTGATGTGTGGCATGTGTGCCGGAGTACGTGCTTCCAGCGTGCCGTGTGTGAAAGGGGCACCGCAGGTGGAGGAGGCACCGTGTGTGGAGGGAGCCACGGGTGCGAGTGGAGCGGCGTGTGCGCCAGAAACGGCACGCGTGTGCGAAGCACGGTGTGTGAGAATGCGGAGTGTGAGGTCTCTGTATGTAAGGGAGATGTCGGTCGGCATGCGGGAGCACGCAGCCGCGTCTCCCGGTGTGAGTGTGTTGGAATGGAGTATGTGCGTCGTGACACGCAGGTGTGCGTGGGTGGAACGGAGACGACGGCGACAGAGGGACAAAAGCGGGTAGCGGCCGTAGCTGTTATGGGGACCGTGCCGGGTTCACCAGCAGCAAGCGCGCGGTTCGTGCTGTGCAGCGCACGAGACCCCCAGTGCTCGCTTGCGGGAGTGAAGCCCGGTCCGGAAACGCCAGCGGTGGATTTGCCGATCCGCGGACGGACAAAGTCTAGGCAGGTAAACGGATTTGGACCGGATGGGTTCTCCACGCGAGCTTGTGTTAAGCTCTAACGGGCAGAGCACATGTGTTCGCGTGGGGAGCCCTCGGAGTGCGATGTTTGCTTTTGGGTGCGCAGGGTGACGTCATGGCTGCACGTGGGGTTGGAATCCGGCAGGAGGGTGAATCCCTGCCGGATGGTACCGTCCAAGAGGGGAGGTACGCGTGCAGCTGCATGACGTCACGGGCAAGGTGCAAGTGCGCAGGCTGCGAGTTGCCGCGCTGGTGCTGCGCATAATTGGAAATACAAAATTAACGGAAGCAAGCCTCGCTTTCGGGTGAACAGGATTCCCTGGGCAAGGGGTGAAAGACCCCTTAGCAGGGCACAGGATGGAACTAGCTAGGGGGAAGGGTTAGTGTTAGACCGATTTCATGGGGCAGGTAAGTCCTCATGGAGTCCGTGGAATGGATTAGGTAGAGGGATTTTAGTGAGATTTAGGAATATGGGAATGGAATTTTAGGATTTGGAGGACAGTGACAGACTGTGAGTGTGTAGAGGGGACGTAGCTTAGCTTATAGTATTAAAATGGAACGTGCTGTAGTATAAGGGACGACGTGGGAGCACGAGTTAGTTAGGGAGGTAGTTAGAAGGATGGCAGGATTCAGCGATGGGTGTGTTGGTGAGTTGCGTGGAGACGTGTTGAGTGAGTGAGGCCAGCGGGTCTGTGTGAGTGGAGCGAATGTGGAATGCATGGTGCGATGAGTGATTGGGGGAGGAGTGACTCCCGCCCAAGGGACCCCGGGGTCAGTGTAGAGTGAGTTAGCTGGGTTAGTTAAATTTACAAAATGGAGGTCGTTTTGCTGTTGGTGGGAGTGTAGGCTCGGAACCTGTTTGGAGGGGTGCAGGAGCCCTGTTGACGGCTGGAGCGGGCTGCGAACGGTGAGTATCGCTGAGTGGGTACCCCGGGCACCGGGCTAGTCGGCCGTGGTAGGCCAAGGGCCCATGGGGGGCCGGGTTAGCGTAGTGGGCACGGGTGGCCCGCTTGGTGCGGGGGCCCGGAGCGCCGTTAGCCGCGTGGGCAGTGTCGTGGGCACGGGTGACCCTCGGAAAGGGGCCCGGGGCGCAGCCTGCCACGTGTGCGTTTCAGGGGAGTTGCCATGGGGGCACTCCCCGGTGTTTAGGGAGCTGTAGGCTCGGAGGCAGTGTAGTGCCCAGGGTGCCATCGTTGGGGAATCGGCAGAGGGTCGTGCCTGCCAAGGGGAGCCACGCGCCCCAGCCATGAGACGTGTGAGGGCACGGGAGGAAAATTTGAGGGCGAGGCCCGAAATTGAGAGGTCACCAACACAGGCGACGGGAATCTGGGTTGTTAGAACCAATAGTGTAAGCGCGAGGCGCTTGTTGAAAGCCCCGGGGTAGTTTAAAGGTTAATGGATAGGGTAGATTAGGAAGTGTACCCCTCCGCATCATCCATCCTTCGCTCTCGTTGTGGGCCGCTGGACCCACTTTGGGGTAGATCGCTGAAGTCTGGGGAGGCCATCTTGAGGCTTGGTTGGGCCTCGGCACAGGACGCTAGCTCTCCCTTATTCCCCTCCGGGAAGGGAACGTAGGGGTTGGGAGTAGGCTAGGTGACAGAATAGGTTAGCCGAACAAGGACGATAAAGGGGGTTAGGGGACGAATTATAGTGGGAAAGAAGTAAACATAAAAACAACAAAAATAAGTTGGGGCTAAATTGCGTTTTGACAAATTAAGGGAGTGGGTATGAACAGTGACAGGCAAAGGCAATAGGTGGGAGGGAGACCGTAGGGTAGGTCCGAGCCCGCCTTCTGCGAGTGGCCAGCACCACCGCACTCCCTCCACCAACCTGCACTGCATGGCAAGAGGCCGGAACTTCATCGGCTGGCTGCGTTTTGCTGCGAGGCCTGTACCGGCCAGATCGTCAGCAGCTGTTTTGCTGCAAGGCCTGTGCCGTGATCGTCCGACGGCTGTTTTTCTGCAAGGCCTGTGCCGGCCACTTCGTTTGCCGGTGTGTTTGCCTGCAACGGCTAGTTCTGCGGGCTGTGTTTGCCTGCCTGTTCACCTTTTGCCATGCCATGCCTACTGCCCACATCGTCATTTTGCCCCAGTTCTGTTCTATTTTGCTTTGCCCCCCCCCTGTTCATTTCCATGCGCGCCAGGATCCGCAAGCAACAGTTTGCAAGCTGCAGGAACTGTCCTGTTGGCAGCTGCAACACGGGCCTGCAGTGGCGGCCCGTGCACCGGTTTTCCTTTTGACTCTCCTTTTTCCTGCAGAGTCCATTGATCCTGGGCCATGGTTTAGTGTAAATTATAAGGTTAAGATGTATTGTACTGTAAATTTGAGTGCCCCGGCATGTCTGTCCTAGCGCCGGCAATTTTATTTAAGTCGTCTGTGTGAGTGAGTTTGTTTAGTTAGTTACTCAGCCCTCAGGTTATTTATTTTGGGGACACGAATACCATGAATGTCGCACTCAGGGATCCGTAGGTAAAACGTACTAGGGGAGAACTACACATGATGGCACACGATAATTTGACGACTCGGGACGAGTCTGTAAAAAGGGAGGGGGTAGTGTTACGGCTGTGGAAATTCCAAACATCATAAAGGTCCCATAGGTGAGGTATTTCTGAAGTACATGTGTAGTTAGCCCAACCCATTGTCTAGAGGGAATTAATGTGATTCATTCGGGCTGCGATACTTTGAGTTAGGCGTTTTTCTGTTCTGCTTTATTTTGAACCAACCACACTTCAACGTCAACAACGCCAACCAACAACAACAACGCTAACCACGCCACCACTCTAACAACGCCAGCCCCGCCACCCTCACAACCACGCCACCATCTCAACCACGCTACCTACCCCAACGAACGCCATCCTCAGCGGTCTACGTACGACGGTTTGCGCGTTGAAGGCCGTCGAACGGCTTCGCCTCGTCCCCCACAAGCCGCAGGTGGGAGGGAACGAGAGGAACGCCCCCCTTCTGGAAGCGCCTCGAAGGAAGGTGGAGCCGAGAACGGGGCGTGGCGCCGGGCGTATAAGACGCGGAGGCGGCTGAGGCTGGGTCTCTCTCTTCGTCGTCGATGCTTCTGCCTCTCCTCTCTTCGTCGTCTTCTGCTTGGAGGTTCTTTTCTGCTCTGCTGGCTTCTCTGGTTCGGCGCTCGTCCTCTGCTGTCCGGGTTCGGCGTGTGCTCTGTCGGTCGGTGCTGGTCAAGGCGTCGAGAGGCCAGCAGGAGCAGGCGCGAGGCGCGCCGGAGAGGCCTCGCCGACCACGCTCGAGCGGGGAGTCACGGCAGAGGACGGTCCGCGAGGACTCAACACCGCAGGGGAGTCGACTTCCATTTCTTTTGGGTTTTGTGTAACGTGTGTGTGTCGGCGCCAATCCGTGAAGTAGAATTGTGTAAGTGGTTGTGTCGCGTTAGTCGGTAGTAGCTCTGCTTCTTTTGTTTTCTATTTGATGTATGTGCATTATTGAATACTGTTTGCTTTATGTGTGCTACTCGTCCGTCTGTGTAATAATACGTGTGCTTGTTGAATTCTTCCCCGTCTCGCTGCGTCCTTCCTTCGTTGGGTCTCCATCTTGTTTCACGTAAAGGGTTTGAGTGGGCGCGAGACGCCCGATAAATTAATCTGAACGTCAAGGCCGACGATAACACCGCTCGGTTATCCCGTTAGCATGGAACGGGTCGCTTAAGCGGCCCGTATCCGAAGTCGGCCTGTGGCGAGGTAACCCCTCGGTAGGTTACCCGTGCGGGTATTTAGGTATATCGACTTTCGGCGATTGACCCTATTCCGCGCGGGGTAGAATGCGGACTGGGTTGTGGTGAGGCCAAAAGGTCCACCCGTGACTGGATCCGGCGTTAGCCGGGAGGGTCACGACTGAATTGTCCGTCCGGTGGGCGAGGCGGTCGCGATTCGAGTCACGTGGCCGATCGCACGCCGACGGGCGCGAATTCGCAACAATATATATATATATATATATATATTATATATAATATTAATATGTTTGGCTCGAATAGCAGACAGATGTATGGTCTCTCAGTTTCTTCTATCGCCTCCTTTCTGGTCGTGCACCACCTGCCCTCTCCACGCTCTCACCCTCCGAGTTTTCTGCAGGGGGTATGTAATCTGCCAGTAATGCCCTTCTCTTGGAATTCCCATAATCCAGCACTGCTCACCTCCACTCTTTTGGTGGCTGCCTGTGGAATCAACTTTCTCAGTCTTTTCAATCTCATTCTTCCCTCCAGAGCTTCACGACAGCTGATCACCCTACTCCCTCCCCCCAACACACCCATCCACAGCCATGGTCTTTTCTTCTGCATTAACCCTATGCAAGCACAATCATTCTCGGTTGCCAGTTTCTTCTTTCACTTTGGGATTGAGAGTATGTGGTTACCCATGTTGTTCCTCCCCTTGCTCTCATTTTCTCCATATCCTTTATTTTTCCAAGACTCACTCTATTTTTTCCCTCAACCCTGCTGTTGGTGCCCCCTCTCTTTGTACTGTTATTACCTCTGCCACCGAAGATGGAAGGAGGATATGTTTTCACCACTGTTCTGTTCTTGCGTATGGCAGCTTGGCTGCCGGGGTCGCTGTCATTTCTTGGAAGCGCAGCTGTGCCGCTGATGCTGTGACCCTCTACCAGTACACTGGTACTCATTGCACCGACCTCGGAAGGATGACAGGCTGAGTCAACCCCATCTGGTGTTAATTCAGCAGCCAACGGGGCTCAAACTCAGTACCCTAAGATCCAAAGCCAGCCACCTCAACCACTAAGCCCACACCATGCTTTCTTTTCATCCCAGTCTGTCTGTTAATTTGTTTCTTTGTGTGCAGGATATCTCAAAAGGTTGTGGATGGATTCAGATGAAATTTGGTGGACAGGTTCGGTGTATGGCAAGGATGACTGACGAAATTTTGGTGAAGATCCGGATCGATAATTTTTTTAAAGTGATTCTTCAAAATTGAGAGAAAGGGCCAAAATTATATATAAGCACAATATCTCAAAAAGTTGTGGACGGATTAGGACGAAACTTGGTGGATGTGATGCGGGTGTGTGATGCGGAAGTATTGATTCAATTTTGGTGGAGATCCGAATCCAGATCCGGATGCGAGAATTTTTTAATTTTAAAAGTGATCTTCACCATTGAGAATTTGGGCCAAAACGATATATAACATGATATTTCAAGAATTCCTTGGGCCTGATATGATCTACTGGATAAGGCATTGTGTGGTGGAGGCACACGCTCTACCGAGTGCCCTTCCAGTTTTAATTCTGTTATGTCCTGATCTATTCTGTGTTTTAGCTCCTCCACAAATCTCGACACTGTATACAAAAAAGGTCATGAGGATGACTGCATTCACTTGTGGAGGCAAACATTGAAAAAAAATAATTCAAAGAGGAATTAAGTTGTTGAGAATTTTACAACCCTCAGTAAATTTGGTGGTTTAACTCATCCCCTGTTCTTTCATTACGTTTTCTGCTATGGATATCACATGAACATATGAAGTTCTGTATGATGAACAGTCATACATGTATCGCAACATTCTTTCAACTTCAACTACATCCGTAAACAATATCCTACCGGGTCATTCAACCGAAACATCAACCGTGAAGTTTATAAAAGTTATTGTGACGAGATGTCTATGATGCTTGCCCACCGGTAGTGAAATGGAGCCACAGTGGCCGTAATGGGATGAACAACTGATGTCTGAAGATAAGGCAACCGGACAGGGGACAGTTGTGAAGTTTGAAGCTTCTTTTCCAGACAAATATCTTCATTCATCTCTTTAGCATATATTTCTGCCGAACCTGCACTGCAGATCATTTTTTGCTGCACACACGACTCAAACTGTAATACACTGAATGTCACCGACCATTCTTTACATATCAAACCTGGAAACATCGCTGTGTATAAACTCAAACTGTAATACACTGAATGTCACCGACCATTCTGTACATATCAAACCTGGAAACATCGCTGTGTATAAGTAAGTCCTCCAGACAAAAAAAATATTACAACTCACATTTGCAGAGGTAAAATGCAGGCCTCCCGTCCTGCTGTCGGTGTAGATGAGGTTGCTGGACCTTGACATCCTGTTTTCGCTTGATGAGATGCCAAAAGAGAATTCTGAAAGGCTTTGAGCTTTATCCAAGCATTGCTTAGTTCTGGATTGCATCTGACTCTCTTTGTCTGTCCCCTTACCTGACTTGGTTATTGCAGTGGATGCAGAACGGTTTGGCAATACATTAAAAGGCACTTGACAGGTAGTTTTACTAAGTTTCTTCTGATTGTTCTTCAACAATCTGCTGTACTGTTGAGGGCCGAGCCCTTTTGGGCCTTCAATTTTGGGGCTACCAGGATTTTCAATCTTAATCTTGCTCGAGACATTGCTTCCAAGCTTCTTTCCTGGGGCCATCCCTTTCTGAGGCAATTTTGATTTGGAAAAACCCTTATGACTGTGTTTCTGTGACCCTGGAAAGATTATTGTCTGCCCTGGTCCACTCAATTTCTTCCTTTGTCCTTCCAAGCTGCAGGTAGGAGGTCTGGAAATGACATCTCTGGTTGCAGTTCTTTGTGCTGCAACCTTCAGGGTCTGTGATCCTGGAGAAGGATCCTCCTCCTGAAGAACAGTCAAAGAAGAGGAGTTTAACTCCAGCATGGAGTATGTGCCCTTTATTCTCCTGTCACCATTACAGCTTAAGCGGCCCTTGGGTCCCTGGAGCTGAGGAATGCCCGATAATCGTCGAGTCGTGCCTCGAGATAATTTTCCTTCATTTTGAAGACAAGAGGCTTGAGAAGAACTCGAGGCAAACTCTGAAAAGACAGTAACAGCAGCAGGTTTTGACCTATAGCTATTTCACACAACTTTGCTTTTAAAATAATTACATGTTCTTGAAGCAATATTTCAGTATTGTCAGGTTTAAATAAATAATATGAATCTCTTTAAAAAAAATTGCGCCTGTCAGTCTGTGTACTGCTGAAAACCTCCCCAACCCACTCTCCTCACCGCCACCCTCCAACCCCAAGCCAGTGAAACATCCATTCTGAATTTCAGCATTTCTATGATGCCTCTGAATTACCACGAAGACAATATGCAATCAGATGATGCTTTGTGAGGCATCTACATCAGATTAGGGAAACCAAAGATGAGTACACTCTCTTTGAGAAATTGTGACATCTAAGAGTCCATTGGCAAGTCGATGAAACAGTCTTCTGCAGATCTCACCTTGTGTCCAAGATGTTTTGTCCATATCACCACCAGTGAAACTCCTACTACGGTGTGTAAGCCGATTCGTGCTCGGACAAACGAGCCTAAGATAAAGAAAGCAGGAGATATGTTTGCAAAGGGTATAGAGGTTAGAGATTAAATCATTACATCCATGTGAGTACCATTGGTCGTTTCACTGATAAAAAGTTTACCATGTTGTGGACTATAAAAGTACCTGGAGTTCATAGGGTGTCGAGTTTGACTCATGGCGTCTTGTCCTGCAGGTTAATCGCATTCTCTGAAAAAACGTGGTTGGGAGATTCACAATGGTGCAGTCAGCACTCAATGCACCAACAAGAAAAGCAAAACAATTTTTTTTTCTAGAATCATTATAATTCACGGATCGGTGTTTGTTTGTTTGTGGTGCTACTCCACCTACAGTTCTGGACCAATTACATCCAGACTTGTCTAGGGGTGTTTTTATCTTTGCCAGTGGTCTTGGGGGGATGAGGGGAGAGGGAGAAGTGAGTGGGTATTACAGAAGCCTCCAGGTGGGGGATGGTATTACAAGTCTCACCCTTTACAGGACAGTATTCCTGTCCCCACATTTTCCAATGCAGTGAGATTTTTTGAATTATTAAAGAAGAACCCTTGCACCAGCCCACATCATAGGGAGTTTGCAGTATCGGTAGCTGCCCTTTTGGTGAGCTGAGATATTTCTTTAAACTATTTCATTGTGCAGAGGCACATCCCTTTCTCTCAGGTACTTTTCCAAGTATTCTCAGCTTCTTTTGCAAGCACTGTGAGCCATTTTAGGGAGCAATTCTAATCTCACACACACAATATACTTTAGGGAGCCCCGAAAACTGCTGTTTCTAGGAGTTTCTGCGTCTGCTCTCCGAGCATTCTGGGGCAGATTATGTCAATTAGAAAGTCTCATATTACACACATCAGATACAATGAGGAAAGTAAATTGAGAGAAAAACAAAAATGGGATAAGAAAGATGAAGATTGCAGGAAGAGGGGAGGCAATGGGAAAGGAGGTTAGAAGGGGAAACTAGTAAGGGTAGAGGAAGAAATTAACTGAGGAACCCAACCTCATATGCCAAACATTCAGATGGTAAACATTTAAACTGTTTAGTGTTCCAATCTGGGTATGCATGGCGATGCTGGAATCCCAAGTACAAATTCCACATGTCCATTGGTAGACAATGTTGTTACATTTCTGGCAAAAGTATGCCAACATCTCCTTATGTCCTTTCCCTGTACAATATTTATTTGGATGCTCCACCATGAGCCTTTGACCTATGCACCAAAAGCAAATACATCAAAAGGAGGTGTGTGAGATGGGAAGCTTGTAATAAAATATATTCTGCTATTTTTTCATTCTGAATTTATGTCTGGCTCTTAAAGCATCCTCTATTTTGTGTACTACAAACCAACAGCAATTTCAAACATAAGCTCTCATTTTGCAAATGTTAGTTTGGCGAGGCCAGGTCTCCTTGAGTGGTCTTGCTGAATTGAACGTTGAACCCTTACTTTCATTGACAATGTGTAGTCCATCTCATTCCCCGGGTGCACCAGACCTGGTACGTTGCATGAAGTTGCATTGTTGACTGCTATCACTCCTCACTGATGAACCGATTGCACCTCATTGCTATTTACACTTTAACTAATGCGACTTGGGTAAAGGAAACAAGAGATTTTGTATCTAAAGACCAGAAGAGAAAGAACCTGCTCTTTCTCTTGTTCCCCGATGAGACTCAAAGGTAATGTCTCATAAATAAATGTCTAGTCATTAGCTCGAGCTTGTTCAGCTCTTGTTTGCCGAAAAAAATGAAGATCCCTCTTGGGCTACTTGTATCCATCCATCCATCGGGACAAAACTCTGTGCAGAGTGTTGGTGCTGCCTAAGCAGTCTCCTTGGCTATTGGACACAATTCTGGACAGGTCACCACTCCAACACAGGATACCAGCATGCTGGCACTCATCTTTGCCGACCTCGGAAGGACGACAGGCAGTCAACCCAACCTGGCATTAATTCAACAGCCAGGTGGGATTTGAACTCAGGATCCAAGGATCCCAAACCCACCACCCGAACCATTAAACCAACACCAAGCATATGCTACTTGTATGTAGGCTCACCAAATGATTTAATGGGGCCGCCAAAGCAGTGAGAGAGCAGAAGCAATCCCTCCATAAAGGAAATTCCGAGTCCAGCCCAAAATCAACATCATCCACAAGAAATAACTGTTAAACGAGCGACATAAAATTCCCTGTACTATTGAACACCAGTGTGGGCTGATTCATCAATTGTAGGTGCCATATAAAGTGAGGTCCATGTTTTGTGGTCTCATTTTCAACAAACGTGAAACACTGTGGAACCTTAAAGTAAGATTTTACAGTACCCATGACTCATGTTAGACACTGGACATGGAAGAAAAGCACAAGAGGACACAATAACGAAATTAGCAGAGACAAAAACAAATCCTGAGTTGATACATATACGAGGGTCGGTACGAAAGTAATGCCTTTTATTTTTCAGTTCGTAACCAAAGCATCATAGTAAAGCAACATGAGGTCAAAATGAAAGGTTTCTATCTCTCGCCCATTTGGAGTTGAGCTGCACTGTGATCGGTCACGTGACAACATCACATCATGCTTTCAACAGGGCTGCCCCGCTAGATGTGCATATGAAATAGAGAACAGTAATTGCATTACTGTGGAGAACTTGCCATTTTCTCTTGATTTTTAAGATTTTGTGATGAAGGAGTATATGGTACAGCCAGAGTAAGTGATGCTGTCAACAGCTTCAAAGATTAACAAGACTTATACTGCTGTTTGAGGCTTGTCAAAGCCAGCAGCAGCTTGTTTTTGTGCTTTTATTGCCCATGGCTTTGGCAAACAACATACTACATGTCAAACGCGCATCAGCAAACAATACTTTTTACCTTTGATCACACATTATTACATAAATCTTAACTCAAAAATTAAATAAACCCTGTTCATTTCACACTACGTCTAATTCCAAGTGGCACAGTATTACCTCCGAGATAACCCTGGTCCCGAGCAGGGTTAAAATACCCAGGGGTATCAGCCCGAATGATTCCTTCCCCCAGGAGACGAAAAGTGTAGTGTGAAAGCTCTGAATTTATGGAGGTAGCAAGGTCGGGTGGAGGGAGGTAGAATTGGATTTACCTCCGAGATGCCTCCAAAATTTTGTCGTGTGAAAGGGATATTCATGACAAAAGATTTTTCTCCTTTATAATTTGGCCATTTCAGGTAGGCCCTGTCAGGTCAGGTATGGGAGCATGCGCCAGAGCAGCGCGTCACTGCGTCCAATTTCCACCGGTACTCCAGGGGCCTCCGTCTGGCTATCCCCCAGGCAGATGCCTGGCCCATCCCAATCTCCTTGAGATGCTGATCAACCTGCTGCAACCACGAGGCACGTGGTCAGCCCATTGGACTCCTCCACTCACGAGACTCCCTCGCTGAGAGAATCTGGTGAGCAGGATCAGCGTCAGGAAAACGAGCTACATGTCCATACAGCCGCAGCTGATGCTCACGGACTATGCAGGTAACAAATCTCATTTGAGTCTCTCTCAGCAACCGCTCGTTGGACACAAAGTCCGACCAGCGATAGCTAAGGATTCTCCGAAGAGACGTGGTACCAATGGAATTAAGTCTCCAGCTCAGATCCCTGGTCAGAGTCCAAGTCTCACATCCATAGAGCAAGACTGGAATCACCAAGGACCTGAAGACTCGGACTTTCGTCCTCCCGCAGAGGTACCGGCAGTGCCACACCCCATTATCCAGTGAATCCATGACTCCCCAGGCTCGACCCAGACGTCTGTTGACCTCTGACTCACAGCAGAGACAAGAATATTACTGCCGAGGTAAGTGAATCTCTCCACGACCTCAACATCCTCACCACAAACAGGCACAGACAGGACAGCAGCATCCAAAGATGCCATTGAAAGCCTGGAACTTAGTTTTGACCCAGGAAACCCGTAATCCCAGCGGCACTGACTCCTCATTCAGCACCCCGAGGGCCCCCGAAAGGATATCTAAGGTCTCCGCAAAGATGACTGCATCATCTGCGAAATCAAGGGCAGAGATGTTGACATTCACAAACGATGCACCGCAGCTTGATCTCTCCGACATCCTCCCAAGAATCCAGTCCATACAAGTGCTGAAAAGTGTGGGGCCAGTACACACCCCTGACGAACTCCAGTAACAACTGAAAATAAGTCAGACATGGTACCACCACATCTCATCAGTACCAGAGTAGAGTTCAGACATCAGATTGATCAGTTTTGGTGGCACCCCACAAAAGCCAAGAATCCTCCAGAGGGCATCCCGATCCACTGAATCGAAAGCTTTACAGAGATCAACATAGGCTGCAAGCAGCCCCTGCCCAAACTCTCGTCTGCATTCGGTAAAGACCCGAAGAGCAAGCATACGGTCAATCGTTGACCTCTTTGGTGTAAAGCCTGGCTCCTCTGGACGCTGGTGCTCAAGGAGATGGTGGCGAACCCTATCAAGAATTATCCGAGCAAAGGCTGTGTCCGGCACTGAGAGCAGCGTCACCCCTCGGTAGTTGTTGCAGTCTTTGCAATCACCCTTCCCTTTCCGGAGAGGGACAACAAGGCCCCTCTTCAATAAGTTGTGATGATCCCTGTGTTCCAGGCAGAGCACAGAACTGCATGCAATAACACGAGTGCAGCATTTTCCACCAGCCTTGAGAAGTTCAGCATGGATGCCACAGATCCCTGGAGCTTTACCCCATTTCACCCGGTTCATTGCAATGTGTGTTTCCACAAGCGAAGGTGGACCACAGTTGATTGGAGGGTCAGCAACAGGGATTGTAACACCTCTGACATCCAACTCGACAGCTGGTGGATCAGCCTGGTACAACCGCTCAAAGTAACCGGCCCAGCGGGCCTTCACTTCGGACTACTCTGTCAAGAGCCTACCATCCTCTGCTCTAACAGCAGTACACCGAGGGATGGGCTTGGATGAACGCAATGCGCGAATTCCCCTGTAAGCAGGATGAGAATCACTTGACCACAGGTGATGCTCTACCCCCTCACAGATTCCTTGCACATAGGCCTCCTTGTCCACCCTTAGCGCACGTAAAGTTTTATGCCTCAGCTCCCTGAACAGCTCAGCTCTGCCATTCAACCTGGCCCTGCGACTCTGGTCAATGGTATCCAGTGTCCGTTGAGAGACAAAATTCTTCTTTGCCCAATGGTGAGTTCCAAGACATCCACCGGCAACATCAAGGACGGTGGTCTTGAAGGCACTCCACAACTCTTCAGGACCTCCCAAAGCACCCAGACCCCCCAAATCACCACTCAACTTGTTCGCAAACTCCTCAGCTACCTTCTCATCCTTGAGCTTGCCAACATCCAGCCGAGGC
>CM068957.1:55660074-55670872 GCA_035128595.1 Eptatretus atami | reverse complement strand
AGAGGAGATTGGAAATGTCACATAAGTTCCAGAGAAACTTAAATGCATGAAGAACAACATGATTGATACCTTTTACACATTCTGATTTAACTCACAACTTAAAAATACGAAAGAACATGGCTTTGCATGTAAAGAGGGCATTAAAGTAACCTGCGGCACCATTTAAGGACACTGGCAATTTGAGGAATGCAGTTTATCCTCATCAGCGCTAGGAATATGCAGGAGTACTGGTCGCTCTGGGTAGTTGTTTGACCTTTCGTACTGCTGAAAGCCTGGTTTATTTTCTTTGGATCATGAGTAATAGTTTGTGCTTTTCTGTCATTGGCTGACCTTAGTTCGACTTTGCTTGGACCACTTGGAGCTTAATCTTGTTTGACTCTCCTTTACATTTCCCATTGGATGGACCTGAATTTCACCCAGATTAGTAGCCTTGAGCAAGCTACTTTTCCTAAACAAAGGCTGACCACAGCTATTTCTATCTTACCTCTGTACCCACACTTGTACTTGCTTGTGTATAAAAAGGCTCAGACTAGAGCTTTTAGGCAGAGTTCATTGAATGGTATTCTTTGTTCTTTCTCTGTACGTACATATTGTTACGGGGCGGGGGGTCGACCCTGAGCACGACCGCTAGATGGAGCCGCGAGCCGGCTCGACCGATCGCCCGGAACGTAAAGGTCGTCACCCCGGATAACTCCGGAACTGACGGGTCCCTATCGGACCGATCTTCCGCAATGGATAGGCCACGTGCAGGGGTTTCCTTAGAAGCCGGTTACTGGCAACCCGCAGCGTCTACTCAGAGAAAAAATGTCAAAGGTCGCCGCCTACTTACTTCAGCGCCAATTTTTCGATTTTTTTTTTTTGTCACCACGAAATCTCTACATCCCTGTTTTGAAATCCGAGAAATGGAATAATGGTTTCCTTAATGAATGTTAGTTCATGTACACTATTATTATGTCACACACTTACTTCAGATTGCTCACTGTACTCCACCATGTGCAGTATCATCTCCCTATTAAGAACTAAGGTATGGCCCAAATGTTGCTAAAATGCCTCTCTTTTAAGTGCTTAGCTACTCCATCTTCAGACACCTTGGTGTGCCCTAAACCATGGCCTTAAATTAATGAACCTTGTTTAAAAGATGCTTGAACTAACTATAGAGTATAGCTGAATTTCAGTCAACCAGTCAGTCAGTCATTATGTTAATGCAACTACATCCAGTACAGCGCTAAACACTTGTTTGGTGGAGTTTTCACCCCAACAGCATGATAATATGAGAACTATTTCATGTCAGAAATCGTGCTAGAAGGCATCTCCAGCCATCTAGGATCTTCTGGCTTCCAGGGCCCTAAGCGGGCCTGGACCCCGGCCATACAGCTGCTCGCCGTTTGCTCGCGGTGATGGTAACCTGCTACTTTTTAATGGTAGCCTCCTACTCCAAGAAATAAGGAAACCCCTGCACGTGGGGTAGGGTCGATTCCAACTTCAATTTACCTAAGTACCATGTGGTCCGACTACCGGGGAAGTTCACCCTCGGCCGACTTTGTCCGAATCGAGTCGCTATCGCAGACTCGGACCCGGCGTAACCGAGCGGAATTACCAAAGTCGGGCCGGACCAACTGAACAAGTTACCAACACTAATTCTCAAACACACGTCATGTCGAGCCAATGGAAGAAACACAAAACGAGCTGATACGTTCAACAATCGGGGTTTATTTATACAGTAATAATGGGGAACTAGGGAACACAAAAGAGCAGAACTATACCGACTATACGAAATGCAATGCAATCATTTACAGCACACAAAGCATCGTTGCCATTGTGGAGCAAAACAGCTTCAAAGCTGTTCTTCCCCGAGTCGATGAAGAGGCGCCAGTCTGGCAGATCGTGATCACACCCAAGTTCTTTTCAACAGACCGTTGATGTCACTGCAGAATGTCATCGTGTCTTCCATCTCAAAGAACTCAGCATGGTCTCTGTGACGTGCTCTGAACAAGGATATCTTTGGTGTTAGAGTTCAAGTAGATTCCACTGCTGCAGCCTTGATCCAAGCAGCTCTGCTCGCCTTTGACAGCGAGAGATCGCTTACAAGATCATTTAAGTCTCCCTGGTTCAGAAGGTGTGATTCTTGAGTGCGGGTTCAAAAGGTTCATCATCACCATCCTCTTCACCACTTGCTTACAGCTATGTTCTGATCAGCTGGAGGTGTTGGACGGGGTTCTCGTCATCATGAGGCACAGGTTCGAGCAGAGACGCAGTCAGCGTACTTGATGTGACCTTTATTCTTCTTGTTGAAGCCGGCGATGCCTTGTGCAGCAGAAATAACAATCATCATGATGATTCAGCGGCTCACGCCATATCATGGGCCCACGCAAATGCATGCTCGCGCGCTTGCCCACCAACCACTGAGTCAAGGTGTTGTGACAGCTGTGCAGCAGATGTGGTGGTGCCCAGCTCTGTTCTTGTCCCCACCTTACAGCCCGAAGTGTGAAAGTAGGCGGCCTTCATTTTCACTGCTGTAGATATACTTCGCTGTTGATCTTTTTTGGTATACCGACCACAGACATAAAAGAGTTGTCAGGATGATTGGTACAGGACGCCTACTCAATCTTTATCTGAAAAAGAAATATAACACAAGTTAAACAATTGTACGAAATAGACATGTTAAAAGACATATGTAAATTTCATTGAAATCCTGACTTTAGGCAATGGGAATATTTCTGTTCCTGAAAATCCTGACGTGATACAGCAAAACGGTTATGAATTTTTTGAAATCAGCGTACCCAAATTAGTCTTAATCACTTTACCACATCTCCAGTAAAAAAAATTTTTGAAATTTGTTTGTTCAGTGTTATTAACTCCTTTGCTGCTCTACATTTCCTCTCAGATCTAAACTCTTTCCTCCATTAATCTCAATTCGCCTTCTTTAAACGGTCGGTACAACCGATTGAGCTGGCAGTAATCCTGGCACCGCCGGAGTTATTTCTTGAACCGGAAGGCAGAAGCTGTGGCACAGCCCATGTCTCCCAGGTTCGGATACAAACTTGGTGTGTTATTCACATATGCAGATGGATCACCTGCATTGCTTCCTGATCTTCCCACCCTTGCACTACAATTTCAGAGGCAGTTACAGGGCGGGAGTAATTCCTTTAAACTTGTGCTTCTAATTCCATTACTTTCCGTTTATCAAATTTTTAGCCACTTCATTTATTTGTAGGGCTCTCTTCCCACAGTTTACAAGCTTCAAGATCTGGCTCGGGTTCTAAACTTATCACTTGTCCGTTGTTCTAATGCGGGATGACAAGTATCTATAGTTTCTGATCTTAGGAGCCCATCTCGGAATGGGTGTGGGTCCTGCTTTGTCACATTATACCATAATGCCAGATTGAAGTACATGACTTAACTCCATATTTTTCATATCTCATTCCGCCACGGTATTCGTGGTGGGCATTTTAATCAACTTTTGGTTTTACAAACTTATTCCCTATTTTCCCTCGGTCCTTCCTAGAGTATTCTGGGCCGGTCAGTATTTTCCACTCTGGGGTGTTCTCGGGCTGGGTCGGGCGCCTTTCACACCTTCCCACGGACCCTCACACTCCCTGGCACACCTTCCGCTCCCTCAATCTCCCAACGGGGTATCTTGCGTTGGGTCAGGAGCTTCCATACCCTTTCCCTTCCTCAATCTCCCGTTCGGACCCTGTCTCTGAGGTGTTCTTGGGTTGCCCCTTCCTGGGTTTCCCTCAACCTCCCAATGGACCCTAACCTTCCGGGGTACCCCCTTCTGTTGTGCACAAAAACTCTTCTCCCCTTGTTCTTTTAAGATAGAGGACAGATCACAAAGAGCAGTGAACCTGTATGCCCTAGTGTGAGAAAAGAGGCAGTTCTTCTTACCTTATCTTAAGCCGGCCGGCTCTCTCCTCTTTTGTCTCACCAGGGCAGCTCGCTTTCCTCCTTGGTCTGTCTTATCCCATCCTCATCGCCAATTGTCGAGATCAGGTGCGTCCATGCTGATTGGTATCGAGCGCTGTCAACACTGATCTTGGTAGAGAAGGAGTTTATTTGTCACACATCAAACATGTACATGGAGAGGAGAGAGAGGCAAAGAATACAAACAGTAGTTCAGTCCAGTCCAACTCTGGCAAGCTTAGCATAGCATTTTAGCTTCTCTTATATACAATTTGCCCTGCCCTTGTGGGACCATCTGTTAACATGATTCACCCTTTTCCCATCATTGGTTTCTATTGGGAGATTCCATTCCCAGAGATCAATTTCCTTTTCGGCGAGAAAGCCTGGAGCTATTTCCTTCCTTTGGGCTTTGAAAGTATTTTTCTTCCATAGACAGGAAGGTCTGTTCTGGTCATTATCCGGCTAAGGAAAACTAGGGTGACAGGAAGATTGCTTACATTTTAAGAGCCATGACATTCCGTCCTTTGTTCTGCTCTTTGGAAAGTGGAAACGCTGTTAAACTATGTCAAGCAGTACTGATTTACGACCAGGTCTCCCTTGGTTCAAGACTCAAGAGATGTAGTGCAAGGGAAAATGCAAAGCCAGCTGTTCAGTTGTGTGAGAACAAGAGATTTACGACATGCCTTGAGTGTTAAAACAGCCCGGCATCCACAGCTGGTGAGAACACTTTATAACCCAGTGAATGTTTGTGGCTTTTAAAATGTGCCTTTCAACTGGCCCAGTTTAAAAAGGTAATTCTACCAAGAATGGCTGTTTTCATCTTGGGAGATGTGCAATATGTATATATATAATATATATTATATATATATATATATAATATATATATATATATATATGTGTGTGTACATGCACTGCGAAGTTTATTTTATAGATAGGATTTTTACACGTATGACAACACACAACAACAACTGCTCGAGGAATTGTCCGCGCTGTTCGCACGCTCACGAAGCGTTTCGTTCTGGTCTGGAGCCAAACGAGAGAATGCGTCATTTTGCGGCCAATGGGCGACGAGCAGATCAGGTCCTTTGCAAGAAGGCGGAGCCGCGACACACGGTCCGCCCAATGAGAGCAGGCCACGCATGGAGCGGATCGTGCCAGAGAAGGACGACGAAAGAAAGGAGAACAAAAATAATTGCGCCCCGTCAGCTCGAGTGCGTGGTCTGGTTCTCTGATCGCATCTCAACGCTGGTCTGGTTCTCTGATCACATCTCGACACTGGTCTAGTTCTCAGATCGCATCTCTCGACGCTGGTCTGGTCTGCTCGACGCTGGTCTGGCCTCATCTTGTCGCTGGCGCTGGTCTGCGTCTGGCTGCCCTGGTCCGTCTTTTGGTGACTGGAGCTCTGGAAAGGGGTGGACATCCAGCCGCGCTCGCGGCCAGGTAGCCAGCTGTCCTGACTCCCAGCCGAACTATCCTCCGCGGCTGGAGAGCCGAATAAAGACCATTTGGGTCCGTTTCTTTTGCGTGTGCGTGTGTGTGTCTGTGGGCCCAGTCTAAAAGTAGGAATTGTTTAAGTGCCTTGTACATACTTGCGTTGCATAGTAGTGATAATCTGCCCTTCCGTGCTTCCTCGTTCCCACGA
Source organism: Eptatretus atami (assembly GCA_035128595.1). Classification (NCBI taxonomy): domain Eukaryota; kingdom Metazoa; phylum Chordata; class Myxini; order Myxiniformes; family Myxinidae; genus Eptatretus; species Eptatretus atami. Next base: position 55,665,327 of record CM068957.1, on the reverse strand, counting down.
TTATTGTTAATAAATATCCTATTGTTGAATGTTTCAACTCGTCCTCGTCCTTTCCTTCATTGGTTTAGCACGGTGCGTGTTGGGTGATTAAAAAGGCCGTTGCTGCTGTAGTTGTGCATTTGGACCGACGGACCTCGTAACCATCCGCTCGGGTTACGCACGGGTCGAGCACTGAAATGGCTCGTCCCGTTCGAGCTCCGTCGAGGGTGTGACTTCCTCGTTAGCTCGCCCGTGGGCTTCTAGGTATTTTGAAGTTTGGCAAATAACCCTGTACCACGTGGTTGAATTATTGACGATTCACGGTCCTGTAAGGGACCCGTACCTTTGGAGATATCCGAGGTAACGATCTGAATTCCGGGTGTTCGGTGGAGTCGACTCTGCTGCTCCAATTAGCGGTCGTGCTCGTCGCCGATACCCGGCCCACAACAGTATATCATCAGAGTAGTTCATTTGCATATCTTCCAGAAGTAAAAAAATAATAATAATATAACCACAAACTATCCAGGAAATTCTGTAAACATATAATTACCTTTCCATCAATTTACTTTACCGAGAACCTTATCAGTCTTAACAGTTAGTGACTATTATGCTGTCAAAGGAAAATGGGAGAAAAAAAACAACAAAACCCCCAAAAAACCCAATTTGAATTCCCTTACAATCGAATTCCTTACCAACAAATCAACTTCCAAACGGAATGCAGGACTCCTTACTAATGCTTCCACTATCTTTATATTCACACATGAGGCATACAAAATAAGTCTCTAACAATGCATTGTGTGAGTGGAAGCATGAAGTTTCATGGCGGTGTATTGTGATGGCAAGTTGTGCTTTCTCTGTGAAGGTGAGCATCACATTGATGACTGTTGATCGTGTATCGAGCCAAAACTTTACTGGACAGAAAGATCTTTGCCAAAGAAAAAGGTCTTTGTTTTGCTGCCTTGATAAAGGACAATTAGCCAAGGCGTGTCGCCAGAGAAAGGCCTGTACAACGTGCAAGGAATGGCACCCAACTGCTCTTCATGGAGATAACAGACAGATAAGCATGTCACAACAGAACACTGTTCAGAAAGTAGTATCAAGAGACACCACTGATAAGTTTGGAGACAAGTATGTCAATGCTCACAATGAATTGAGTCCTCAGTGACACAGGTCAGAGCAGTAAATGCTCAATGATAGTTCCTGTATGGTTGCACCGTCACAAGCCAGAAGTTGAAAGGTGATGTATGCGTTACTCGACACTCAATCCAACACCACCTTCATACTTGAGGATACTTCTGCTGCATTGGACTTAAAGGTACCCAGTGAATTTAATCCTATCTACAATGTCTGCCAGGGACCATCTGGTACAAAGTCAAAGGATTGATGGCTTGCGGGTTGGAGGCTACAATGGCTCATTGCAGATCTCACTTCCAACGACACTCTCGTGAGATTAGCCAACCAATGTCTCCAATACCAACACCAGAAGTTGCGAGGAAATGGCCACACCTGTATAAAATTTCTAACAGCTGGTACTGGTCCAAGACGAGCTGGTCCAAGATGCTGAAGTTGGTTCCTTATTGGTTATAACTGTGCCAGGGCTTTAACACCTCGAGACATAAGTCTCCACTAACAAGCCATGTGGTCAGAGAACTGATCTGGGTTGGGGAAGAGTAGGAATTGTGGACCCAAGTGCTCTAGACACTGATGATATTGGAGTGAGTAATCGCTTTCTCTCAAGATTAGCATTATCAGAGCTACCTTATCTGGTAAAGCATGCGAAAGAGAGTATATAGAGGTTGTACTCTGTTCAAGAGCCAAGATGCCAACTTGTACTCCCATAAGCGATGGAGAAGAATTCAGTACCTGGCAAACCAGTCTTGGACAAGATGGAAGAAAGAATACCTTCAGAGCATAACTTCAAGACAGAAGAAGACTGCTCCTCACTGCAATTTGCAGATTGGAGATGTGTTACTGATGAAAGTCAAAAACTTGACACGTAACTATTGGCAGTTAAGCGAGTTATGGAGACCTGCCTGGATGAAGACCAGCATGCCACAAGGTTAGGCTGACCATTGGTAACAGATGGCAGAATGAAAGGTCTCCGTCTCACTTGAATGACCGATACACAAGCTTGTGTAAATCTATGAAAATGATCGTTATACTTAAAGTATATTGTGCCTGTTAGAAATTGAGAAGCTAATTTGAGGTATTTCATGTCAGTCATGACATTTGTCGGTTAGTAAAGATTTTCATAACCATTAATGTTCTGAACAGAGCTTGGAGCGAAGGTTCTGGGCATAGCTCAGAACAGATGCAGATGCATTCTGGGAAGCCAAAAGCTTGAGCTATCTGCGAAGCTTACAGCTGCTGCAAGCTTGCATCCCGTGAAGCTTACATTGTGTTGTAAAGCATTATACTGCGTTGCAAGGTTCATATCGAGCCACAAGGCCATCAGTGTGACCGGGCCCATTCTACGTTTTATCTACTAACAAGCACTACTTGTCAAGGAGGATTAAAGTGGTCAGTATATCTCTCTATGTAGCTAATTGTAAGACTTCACGTAGTGAGAAAGATTGTAATGTATTTTGTACGCGTTTTCATGTAAGCGTATTGCATGTCACGCATATTCGTGCCTTTTGCAGAACGTATTTGGACACCATTTGAGGTCTGTTTCCTGTTTGTTTGATTTATAGTGGAACTGTTATGCATTTCTGAAGCATTGTTGTCACAAAACATCATTCCTTCCTTTGCAGTTTTACGAAGCGATTAAAGAACTCTAAGTTTCTTTGGGAATGAATAAACGGCCGAAGACTTCTGTATAAACACTACTCCTTATGTCCATACCTGCATACGATCTCCAACGAACCTGCGATACTATGATTACGAAACCTTAATGGCAGATTCGCGCTTGCTGCCGTTAAAATTCCATTGGAAGCATATTTATCCATGTCCTCTGTTACATTTGCTTTTCTGTGAAACATGTATTTGCTTTCATGATGTCAATGTGCTATGTTGTAGATAAAGTAACTAAGACTATGTAATTACCTGGAAATGTCACATAAGTTCCAGAGAAACTTAAATGCATGAAGTACAACATGATTGATACCTTTTACACATTCTGATTTAACTCACACTTAAAAATACGAAAGAACATGGCTTTGCATGTAAGAGGGCATTAAAGTAACCTGCGGCACCATTTAAGGACACTGGCAATTTGAGGAATGCAGTTTATCCTCATCAGCGCTAGAAATATGCAGGAGTAACTGGTCGCTCTGGGTAGTTGTTTGACCTTTCGTACTGCTGAAAGCCTGGTTTATTTTCTTTGGATCATGAGTAATAGTTTGTGCTTTTCTGTCATTGGCTGACCTTAGTTCGACTTTGCTTGGACCACTTGGAGCTTAATCTTGTTTGACTCTCCTTTACATTTCCCATTGGATGGACCTGAATTTCACCCAGATTAGTAGCCTTGAGCAAGCTACTTTTCCTAAAAAAGGCTGACCAAGCTATTTCTATCTTACCCTCTGTACCCACACTTGTACTTGCTTGTGTATAAAAAGGCTCAGACTAAGGCTTTTAGGCAGAGTTCATTGAATGGTATTCTTTGTTCTTTCTCTGTACGTACATATTGTTACGGGCCGGGGGTCGACCCTGAGCACGACCGCTAGATGGAGCCGCGAGCCGGCTCGACCGATCGCCGGAACGTAAAGGTCGTCACCCCGGATAACTCCGGAACTGACGGGTCCCCTATCGGACCGATCTTCCGCAATGGATAGGCCACGTGCAGGGGTTTCCTTAGAAGCCGGTTACTGGCAACCCGCAGCCGTCTACTCAGAGAAAAAATGTCAAAGGTCGCCGCTACTTACTTCAGCGCCAATTTTTCGATTTTTTTTTTTTGTCACACGAAATCTCTACATCCCTGTTTTGAAATCCGAGAAATGGAATAATGGTTTCCTTAATGAATGTTAGTTCATGTACACTATTATTATGTCACACACTTACTTCAGATTGCTCACTGTATCCACCATGTGCAGTATCATCTCCCTATTAAGAACTAAGGTATGGCCCAAATGTTGCTAAAATGCCTCTCTTTTAAAGTGCTTAGCTACTCCATCTTCCAGACACCTTGGTGTGCCTAAACCATGGCCTTAAATTAATGAACCTTGTTTAAAAGATGCTTGAACTAACTATAGAGTATAGCTGAATTTCAGTCAACCAGTCAGTCAGTCATTATGTTAATGCAACTACATCCAGTACAGGCCTAAACACTTGTTTTGGTGGAGTTTTCCACCCACAGCATGATAATATGAGAACTATTTCATGTCAGAAATCGTGCTAGAAGGCATCTCCAGCCATCTAGGATCTTCTGGCTTCCAGGGCCCTAAGCGGGCCCTGGACCCCGGCCATACAGCTGCGCTCGCTTTGCTCGCGGTGATGGTAACCTGCTACTTTTTAATGGTAGCCTCCTACTCCAAGAAATAAGGAAACCCTGCACGTGGGGTAGGGTCGATTGCCAACTTCAATTTACCTAAGTACCCATGTGGTCCGACTACCGGAAGTTCACCCTCGGCCGACTTTGTCCGAATCGAGTCGCTATCGCAGACTCGGACCCGGCGTAACCGAGCGGAATTACCAAAGTCGGGCCGGACCAACTGAACAAGTTACCAACACTAATTCTCAAACACACGTCATGTCGAGCCATGGAAGAAACACAAAACGAGCTGATCGTTCAACAATCGGGGTTTATTTATACAGTAATAATGGGGAACTAGGAACACAAAAGAGCAGAACTATACCGACTATACGAAATGCAATGCAATCATTTACAGCACACAAAGCACTTAACAGTTCTATCTTGTTAGACGGGCCCACGGATACACGTATGCACACCACACACCAAGAAATGGTGGCTGATGCCTTTAATAAGGACTTCAGCTCGGAGGAAAGATGAGCTGAAACCCAGAACCTATCTCGAACCTCTCCACCTCGTGTGGTCTTCAAGCTGTTCGGACCCGGGCTCCAGCGAGGGCGAGCTGGATCCAATCGCCGTGAGCCGTGATCCTTCCCGAGCTCTAGCAGATCCCCTCGCGCTCCGGACCACGTGCTGGTGAGACGAAACACCGAGCCTTCCCGAAGATGCGTCGCTTTCCAAGTAGAGCCAGCCGAACCAAGATGAGGCCACGAAGCAGAACAAAGGCCGAACCAAGATACTCAGAACCAGCACGACCCTTTGAACCACCGACTGCACAGCCAACAGCAGAACAACAACCCGAACTG
>CM068957.1:55605448-55619530 GCA_035128595.1 Eptatretus atami | reverse complement strand
GAGTAAGGTGGCACTAAAATTTTTGCGCTATAATGTACCGTTTTGGTTGTTTTTCGGGAATATACATACATACATGATGAGAGTTTTAGTAATATATAGATATTTGAGATGTTTCGCCAACTTCACCAATTCAATTGATTGGACATGATTTAGAAAGAAACACACCTTTCTCTGTAAGGTCTCAGTTGACAGTGCATGTCAGAGCAGAAACTCTACCATGAAGTTCAAGGAAATGTCCGTAGAACTACAAGATAGAATTGTGAGGAGGCATAGATCTGGAGAAGGGTATAAAATAATTTTGTGTTGAAAGTTCACAAGAGTCTGAGACTATCCAGACTCTTCCGAGAACTGGCCGTCCGACCAAACTGAGGAACCACACAAGGACCTTGGTCTGGAAGGTGATCCAGAATCCAATGACCACTCTGACAGAACTACAGACTTCCTTGGGTGAGATGGGAGAACCCACCAGGATAATCTCTGCAGCACTTCACAAATCTAGACTTCATGGGAGAGTGGCCAGACTGAAGCCACTCCTGAGAAAAAGCACATGATAGGACACCTGGAGTTTGCAAAAAGGCAAGTGAAAGTCTCTCAGAGCATGAGGCAAAATATTCTGTGGTCTGATGAGATGAAGACTGAACTCTGGCCTAAATGCAAAGCGCTACATCTAGCAGAAACCGAGCACAGCTCCTCACCCATCTAACACCATCCCTACCGTGAAGCATGGTGGTGGCAGCAACATGCTTTGGGGATGCTTTTCAGTGGCAGGGACTGAGAGACTTGTCAGGATCGAGAGAACAATGAATGAAGCCAAATACAGACAAATCCTTGAGGAGAACCTGCTTCAGAGTGCAAAAGACCAAAGACTGCGGCGAAGATTTACATCTCAACAGGACAATGATCCCAAGCATATAACCAAAGCAACACTGGAATGGCTTCAGATCAAGAACATGAAAGTCCTTGAGTGGCCCAGCCAAAGCCTAGACTTGAATCCCATTGAGAATCTGTGGAAAGATGAAGATTGTCTGTTCACCGACGCTCCCCATCCAATTTGACAAAGCTTGAGCAAATCTGCAAGGAAGAATGAGACAAAAATCCTTAAATCCAGATGTGCAAAGCTGATACAGACACACCCAAGAAGACTCAAAGCTGTAATCGCTGCCAAAGGTGTTTATACAAAGTATTGACTCAGGGGGTTCAATACTTAGACACAAGACATTTCAGCTTTTCATTTTTAATTAATTTGTAAAAATTTCTTAAAACACGTTTTCACTTTGTCATTATGGGGTATTTTGTGTAGATTGGTGAAATTTTTTTTATTATTATGTAATCCATTTTAATTTCAGGCTGTAACAACAAAATATGACAAAAGTTGAGGAGTGTGAATACTTTCTGAAGGCACTGCAGATACAGTATATCAAATTTGGGACAAAGACAAGACCACACATCAGTGCACTGTTATATGACGTAGTTTGACATGGTAAAATCAACACAACATATGGTAATTGGTCCTGGAATAGGGAACACCAAATAAGCCAACCCAACCCTTCATAAAATTATACAACCTATTAAAGAAAAGTACTTGTTCAATCACTTTGCACAACTATTTATCCAAAAATCATAATGCCGAATAATGCAATGGCAAGCAATTCCACATCCCACAAACTCAATGAAATAATCAGTCAGAAGGTAATTATGAATGGTAACATTCTTAAAAGTAGGGCAAAAATAATTTTTTAAAAACAGGTAATTTCGTTTTAACACTCGGCATTCCTACCCGTCACTTCACCGATGGATTTAATCAAAAGACATGTTTTACTTCACAAATGTATTGCATTCCTGTCTGTGAATCTCTGAGGATATTAAATGAAGTGAAACACACAAAAAAATGATCTTTTGTATTTTTTTGTTATTGTTGGTGCTGTCATGGTGGCTGTGGTTATTGTTGTTTGCTCTGTCCGTGTCCTTCTGAAGGGTTCCTTGCCTTTCTGTCGTAGAATAATAAATGTTACCGGTGAACCCACTATGTTAAGCTCCCATTCACCCTTCTTCGATCACAGAAAGGGGGCTTTTAAAACGGGCATCCCTATGATTAAAGGCAAATTTTTGTTTCAAGTAAATCAATTATTATTAGCTTTCCAACTGCACCATTTTTAGCTCGCCTGTTCGAAGAACAGAGAGCTATAGCGATACCCCCGGCATGAGCGTCAGCATCAAGCGTGAGGCGTGAAAATGTAAAAGTTTTTGGTGCAAGTTATTTCCTTTCTAATGTTTTTATCTACCACACTATTTTTTTACTGATTACAATATACAAATACATATATTGCTTTAAAATTATTTGGATCAGACTTCACTGCAATGCTTTATAAACTAGAGGGGGAGCACTCGGTAGAGTGCAAAACCTCCGCCGCCATACTGCTAGGTCACTCAAGTGAACCTGATATCCTATTCATTCAATTTGACGTCAACAGTGCTCACAGAGTTATAGTTTCAACTTTCCCTTTTACTTTTAACTTTACATACTCAATTCATTCGTCATAACTAGATTCCTTGAGAGAGAAATTGATTTTACGTGGTATATCCAACTGAAGTTCCAAAATCAGCCGCAATTATAATTTTGGCATGTTTTTGTTGGAAATCACTTATCACATGTAGAAATGCAAAAACAAAAATTCAAATATTTTTCAAAATGGCCACCATAGCGCCATATTGGACTTTGGACCAAATCCAAAAACTAATGGCTAGATCCTTGGACCATACCTAATCCCCCCACCAAGTTTCGTCGAAATCCGTCGTGAACCACGATTGAATAAACTAAACTAGATCGACGCGCATGTAGAAATGCCAAAAAAAAAAAATCGAAATTTTTTTGAAAAAAAAGTTGCAAAATTTGTTTTTTATTTCTCTAACAATTTTTTTTGGGGGGGGGGGTTGAAATCACTTAAAACTGTAGAAATGCAAAAAAAAAATTCAAAATATTTTTTCAAAATGCCCCCATAGCGCCCATATTGGACTTTGGACCAAATCCAAAATCTAATGGCATGATCCTTGGACCATACCTAATCCCCCCACCAGTTTCGTCGAAATCCGTCGTGAACCACGAGAATAAACTAAACTAGATCGACGCGCATGTAGAAATGCCAAAAAAAATAAAATCGAAATTTTTTTGAAAAAAAGTTGCAAAATTTTTTTTTTTTTCTCACAATTTTTTTGGGGGGGGGGGGGTTGGAAATCACTTAAAACATGTAGAAATGCAAAAACAAAAAAATTCAAATATTTTTTCAAAATGCCCGCCATAGCGGCCATATTGGACTTTGGACCAAATCCAAAATCTAATGGCATGATCCTTGGACCATACCTAATCCCCCCCACAAGTTTCGTCGAAATCGTCGTGAACCACGATTGAATAAACTAAACTAGATCGACGCGCATGTAGAAATGCCATAAAAAATAAAATCGAAATTTTTGAAAAAAAAGTTGCAAAATTTTCTGTTTTTTTTTCTCTAACAATTTTTTTTTGGCGGGGGGGGGGTAGGAAATCACTTAAAACATGTAGAAATGCAAAAACAAAAATTCAAATATTTTTCAAAATGCCCGCCATAGCGGCCATATTGGACTTTGGACCAAGTCCAAAATTTAATGGCATGATCCTTGGACCATACCTAATCCCCCACCAAGTTTCGTCGAAATCCGTCGAGGAGTTTTTCCGTAATACTGTTCACAAACAAAACACAAACAAACACGACAGGTGTGAAAACAGTAACCTCCGTCCATCTTCGATGGCGGAGGTTAAAAATATTATTAGACTGCTCTTTGAGCGTCAGCGTGAGCGTGAAAATGTTAAAGTTTTTGGTGCAAGTTATTTCCTTTCTAAGTTTTTATCTACCACACTATTTTTACTGATTACAATATACAAATAAATATATTGCTTTAAAATTATTTGGATCAGACTTTACTGCAATGCTTTATAAAAATATTGTAGACTAGCTTTTTAAAACGATAAATGTATAAACAGGCGAGCATTGGTGGCTTTGACACCAACTCTCTGGTTATTATTCTGCGACAGCAGGAAGTGCTACATTAAAGCTAGAGGTCCGGCTTCTTCTTCAACCGGGAAAGACTCGCTTTTAAAATGGTCAATTTTTTATAACTCTTCGACAGCAGGAACCCTTCAGAATGAAGCGCGACACCTGGACAGATGCTTTTCCTTTTTGTAATTTAAAACAACCTAATGTTCGTTGTGGAGCTTTACATAAATCACATGAGGGACAAATATATGAGGAGACACCAGTGTACTTCTACATGAATTACAATTGGACATCAGAGGAAATGGAACAAACACATATGGTATATGGGATTCTAAACCTGGGTTCACCACCACACGAGCCAAGGGCCAGATGGGAATACTAACAAGCCAAGCCATTTTTTCGCAATTCACACTGTAACCAGGACCATATATTCTGAAATATCCATTGTACTTACTACATTTGCTATACAAAAATCGATGAAGACCTACCAAGCACCATGGTCATGTACGTTCCTCACACACCAGATTCCAGCAGCAGTGGTGGTACATATGTGATACAGGCAGCCACACATATCTCAAGACCACCAGTCAGTGCATTTATTAACACCAACTGTAGACACTTCATTCTGCGCACTGTTTTGTATCCAGTGTTGAGAAATCCACGTCTTTCTCCACTTCTCAATAGAGCACCAACACATTAATATAAAACACTGGTCAATGTCATAATTGCATAATGAATGTTGTGAAAGGGTAAAAAAAAAAAACAGCTGTCCTGGTTTGAGTCATTGCCTTGGACCCTTCAGAGCAATGCATGTTGGGCAATAGCCATCATCACAAAAGATCAGAGTGGGCAGCGCTTTTCTGGGAAAAAAAAAACTTCCGTGCTTATTCCTCTATTGGCTGCTCGATCAAGTGAGGTAAACTCCAGAAGGCAACTTCATTTGGCAAGGATGAAAATATAGGATGCACATACAATGATCCATCACTAAAAGGGATGTGGGAAGGAAGACAACAATATTCATAACACAATCAATTTTTTCCATAATACACACAATGTGCAATTGATGAAACCATCTCATAAATAAAGTATGTGTCAGATTGGTATAAAAATAAATACAAAGGTAGATAAGTAATAAAATGAATAAATAAAGCCATTCTGGTCCAGCAGTAGATCTCGAGCATTTGATACAGTCCGACACCCCACCTTGATCTCCAAACTCTCTGGCTATGACTCCAAGGACCTACCTTCTGATGGCTCACAGACTTCCTCCGCTTCCATAATCAGCATGCATCTCTTAACAGCTGGAGTTCCTCAAGTAGTGTTTAGGCCCAGTGTGTTTACTCACCTTCATCGAAGATATTTCTGATTCTCTGGAAAATCCTGCCTATTTCTTTGCTGATGATTCCGCTCACTGCCGTATCATTTCTCATTCTTCAGTCATGCAGGCAGCAGCCTCTTCCATGTCTGCAGACTTGATATATACAGGAGCGTTGCAACACTTGGAATATGTATTTCAACCCCGACAAAAAACACTACCCTCTGTCTCTCCGAAAGGACAGTCTCGCAAACCTTCCCATCCAGTTCCTGAACAAACCACTTGAAAAGGTTACGTTACAAATTTTAGGTCTCACCATCAACCATACATCCTTCATTGTGCAAGGTCTCTCCTTAGCCAGTCAACTTTTGACAACCTACGAGGTCTTCATGCACAGCTTGGTGGAGTACTGCTCTCCCCTTTGGGTTGGTACCCCTGCCTCACACCTTGCCATTCTTGATGCCATGGATAGCAAGGCTTTTCGCATCAAAGGCAGGTTGGTGGCCTATCTGTATTCTGCAACTCCCTTCTTGTCTTGCACTCTCTACCCTCTCTTGCCTCTGTCTCTGCCAGGTTTCTGCAGGGTGCACATGGTCTGCCAGTACCCCTTTTTTGGTTAAACCCACAAAATCCAGGCTCACTGCTCACCTCCACTCATTGTTCCTCTTTTCTCTCACCTGTGGAACCAACTTTCACAGTTTGTTCAGTCCCATTCTTCCCTCCAGGGCTTCAAGACAGCTGGTTTAAGAGGCTGTTGAACACAGCCTCCCCCCACCCTCCTCCACCTCCAATCCATACTCACGATCTATTCTTATGCCTGATGTTGGCTTAATGGTTAGGGTGGAGGGCTCTGGATCCGAGGATCCTGAGTTCAAATCCTACTCAGCTGTTGAATTAATACCAGGTGGAGTTGACTCTGCCTGTCATCCTTCTGAGGTCGCAAAATGAGTCGCAGCTTTCTGGTATCCTGTGTCAGAGTGGCGACCCATCCAGGATTGTGCCCAATAGGCAAGGAGACTGCTGAGGCAGCACCAACGCTCTGCACAGAGTATGGTCGCAACGGATGGATAGATGAATGGACTATTCTTCCCCAACTTCCCAAGCACTCGTTTTTTCCATTTACTGTGATTTCCCCCCACCCCTCTTCCTCACTTATTTAAGTTTGTTAGTAAGTTGGCAGTTGACTATCTTACTCCGACTGACTATCATTCCCCTTCTCTCCAGTGCGTACCTCCACCTCTCGAGGCTCGCCTCAGCCTGCTCCCACTCTCCCTACAGATCATGATGTCATCCGCGAACATCATAGTCCATGGAGACTCCAGTCTGATCTCGTCCGTCAACCTGTCCATCACCATTGCAAACAGGAAAGGGCTCAGAGTCGATCCTTGGTGCAATCCCACTTTTACCTTAAACCGGTCTGGCAGTAGGAATGACGGACCGGTTTAAGGTAAAAGTGGGATTGCACCAAGGATCGACTCTGAGCCCTTTCCTTTTGCAATGGTGATGGACAGGTTGACGGAGAGATCAGACTGGAGTCTCCATGGACTATGATGTTCGCGGATGACATCATGATCTGTAGGGAGAGTAGGGAGCAGGCTGAGGCGAGCCTCGAGAGGTGGAGGTACGCACTGGAGAGAAGGGAATGATAGTCAGTCGGAGTAAGACGGAGTACATGTGCGTAAATGAGAGGGAGGTGGTGGTATGGTGCGGTTGCAAGGAGTTGAGGTGGGGAAGGTGGATGGGTTTAAATACTTGGGATCAACTGTCCAAAGTAACGGAGAGTGTGGGAGAAGAAGTGAAAAGAGAGTGCAGGCAGATGGAGTGGTTGGAAGAAGAGTTGCAGGAGTGATCTGTGACAGAAGGGTAGCTGCAAGAGTGAAGGGGAAAGTATAAGATGGTAGTGAGACCAGCTATGTTGTATGGTTTGGAGCGGTGGCACTAACAAAAAGACAGGAAGCAGATGGAGGTGGCAGAGTTAAAGATGCTGCGATTCTCGTTGGGAGTGACGAGGATGGATAGGATAAGAAATGAGTATATTAGAGGACAGCGCAGGAGGACGGTTTGGAGACAAAGTGAGAGAGGCGAGATTGAGATGGTTTGGACATGTGCATAGGAGGAGCAGAGTATATCGGAGAAGGATGTTGAAGATAGCCGCCAGGCAGAGGAGAAAGAGGAAGGCCAAAGAAGAGGTCATGGATACGGTGAGGGCGACATGCGGGTGTTGGAGTGTCAATGGAAGATGTGGAGGATAGAGCGAAATGGAGACGGTTGATCCGCTGTGGCGACCCTAACGGGAGCTAGCCGAAAGAAGAAGAAAAGAGTAAGTTGGCAGTTGTTTATTCCTTTTCTGTTTCATCACTGCCTCCCCCTTCCTCTTCTTGCTGCGTTCGTTCAGGTTGTTCACCCTCCATGTGTTCCTCTACTCCTCTACTTCATCTCACTCTCTATCTACTCTGTCGTTGGTGCTTTCCCCTTTCCATTTTGTTCCATTCTGCTTTAGCTCTCCCACGAATCTCGATAATGTATAAAACTATGGTATCCTATGGAATCCTATGGTATCAAAGGCCATCTCCACTCATGGCTCGCAGAGTTCCTCTCCTGTGCAGTCAACGTGTGCCCTAAATGGATTCTTTCATCCCCTCTTCCTGTCCAGGCTGGAGTTCCTCAAGGTAGAGTTTTGGGCCCTGTTCTTTTTCTGTATTTTCATCAATGATCTTTGACTCTGGAAAATCCTCTTTATCTCTTCGCTGATGACGCCACTCTGCCGTACGATCTGTCATCCCTCAGACCGGCATGCAGCAGCTTCTTCACTCTCTGCAGATCTGGGTGAAATCACAAACTGGTCCAACACGTGGAACATGTCTTTCAATCCGGACAAATCTCACACTCTCACTATGTCTCCGAAAGGACCGTTTAGAACCCCCCCCCCATCCACTTTCTCAACAATCCTCTGGAAGAAGTCCTTTCTTTCAAGCTTCTGGTCTCACTATCTGCCATGACCTTTCCTGGGAAAGCCACATTTCAAACCTGGCCTCCAAAGCCAGTCGCCGACTGGGAATCCTCCATCGTGCAAAGTCCTTCCTCGGCCCACCTGAGCTCCTGACCACTTACAAAGCTTTCGTCCGCAGCCTGCTGGAGTACTGCTCTCCCCTCTGGGCTGGTGCCCTGCCTCCCACCTTCCTCGGCTTCACCTGTGGAAATCAAGGCATTTCAGATCATGTCATCTCCCGATGAGGCTGAGTCTTTGGGCCTCTCACTCTCTCACCGCAGGCAGTTCGGTGATCTTTCTGTCTTCTACTGTCTCCTCTCCAGCCTCGCCCCCCAGCTCTCTCTGTGATTTGTCCCCACCACATTTCCGCAGGGCGTTCAAGGTCCGCCAACAACCCCCTTCTGGTAAAACTACAAAAATCCCAAATCACTGCTCACCTTCTCTCTTTCATTCTCTTTTTCCCCGCCTTTGGAATAAACTCCCTCACTCTATTCAATCGCATTCTTCCCTCCAGGCCCAAAACACTGTTCACCACCACCTCTTATCACCCCATCCAAATCCTCGATCTTTTCTACCCCCTTAATCCACCCAAGCCCACCTCCTTCAAATTCTCTGCTTCCTTCCTGAAAGTCCCTGTAATGTCCATCTGTATACCCCATGTTCCCCACCCCATCCTCTCCCTTCCACAGATTTCCTCATGTCTCTGTCCCCACGTTTTGTCCTTCCCACTCCCCCTCTTGTCTCATGCCCCCTTGCTGTGTGTTGTGTGTTAGCTCTCAAACGAGCCTCGACAAGGTATACAAAAAAAAATAGACATAATTTGATGTCTTGGCATCGATATGCCTCCGCCCACATTATACACTCATTATCATTATACATTCTTGTACCAATTTATTTAAATCCCTCCAGCTGTTCTCAAGCATCATAGTTTTTTACCTGACAAGACCTTTGACCTCTTGATGCCAAAATCTATCAGTTTGTCTTTGCATCATAATATATACTTGTACAAGTTTGGTCAAAATCCCATCACTGGTTCACAAGTTAGCACAGCAACAGAATTTTTATATATGGACCTCTCGACCTCTTGACCCCATAATCTCATCAGTTATCTTTACATCATTATACATACTTGAACCAAGTTTGACTTGGATCCCTTCAGCTGTTCTTAAGTTACCACTGAAACAAAAATCTATCACAGATGGACAGACGGACAAATGGACAACCCAAAGACAATGCCTCCAGTGACTTCGTCAGCAGAGGCATTAAAAAAAAAGAAAGAAGAAGAAGAAAAAAAGCAGCAGAATTGGAAGAAAACAGAATGCAAAACTAGTGGTGATTGTCCATGCTTCAGCCATAGGACCACGTCGTTCCCACCCATACACACAAGTGGAATTAGGCAACAATGGAATTAGGCATCTCAACCGAAAGCTGCGGTGAGTAATAGAGCACGATGTTATCAGTTACCGAGTTCACCGAGGCTTAATCAAAATTCAGCAATTCTAAAATGAAATTTAGGAGTGCTGAACAGAACAATCCATGCACCACGTATAGATGATGCACAGTATGACGAGTCAAACAAAAGAATTTCATGACTGAAGTTTGCAGCTCAAATATCATGCAACTATAATATTAATTTTTCTTGAGAACTAGCTTGCATATAATCTTAAAAAGAAACTTCAAAATGATCTTTCAAATATTTTAAAAGAGCTGCAATTGGTCACACCCCATCACAGTCCATGCATTTACATACGTATAACACAGACACAGCATGCTTGTCCATGTAGGGCAGCGTTAGAGTTGGACGAGTAGGATAAGCAAGCAAAGGATCAGGACACCGCAGTAATGGCGTCATCAATAGAGAGCAATATACGATAAGGTGACGAGGATTAATCGATAGAGATTGCAGTAAATCGAAGAATGAACTATCCATATTAAAGTAGATCTGCGTGCCAGGTCTCCCACCGACACAAAGGATTGACTCTTTGGAAATGGGTGAGGAAGCCAACTAGGATATTCCACTGGAATTGATTGCTCATTCAGATTAAGGTAACATTTGAAAATGGCTGCAAATATTTACCTTTTATATAATATGAATCAACAAATTAGAATGAAAAGGAAAAAAAAAAAAAAAAAGATTAATTTTTCTATTTAAACATGCTGCATTTGACTTGCCAGACCTTTCATGAAATAGTTACGATTTGGAAGTTTCCTGCACTCAACAAACAGGTCCTATAGCTCAGTTATATCGATAAGAAATGTGGATAGATAGCTCCCTTTTCCCTTGTCTAATGGGAATTAAATGTACGTGCGCTGTGCGTTATATTAATAGTTAGGATTTTTACACCCCTTATAACAACAACAACACGCCTTCACCTCGCTTCCTCAAACTGACGCCATTGTCTACGTGCATTCGACCACGTACGTGGGCGGAGTTTCCTCGGCCACCAGAGCTCCGACTCCGCCCAGAGAGATGGAATGTTCCCTCGACCAATGGGAGGCGTGAGACGTCTCAGACATCGACTTTCTCACGAACCCTCGACCAATGGGAGGCGTGAGACGTCTCAACATCGACTTTCTCACAACCCTCGACCAATGGGAGGCGTGAGACGTCTCAGACATCGACTTTCTCATGAACCCTCGACCAATGGAGGCGTGAGATGTCTCAGACATCGACTTTCTCACGAACCCTCGACCAATGGGAGGCGTGAGACGTCTCAGACATCGACTTTCTCACGAACCCCGGACCAATGGGAGGCGAGACGTCTCAGACGGCGATCCTCCCCACGACACCCCAGCCCGCAGGAGAAATGCATATATGAAACGCCAGGCCTTGGAAAGAGCGTCAGGGTTGGGCGATCGGGTTCGAGGTGCCGGAGATCGACTCGTCAGGTCTGGTCGGCTTGGCAGCGATCGGTTCGAGGTGCCGGAATCGACTCGTCTGCTCGTCGGCTTGGCAGCGATCGGGTTTGAGGTGCCGGAGAGCGACTCGTCTGGTCTGGTCGGCGTGGCAGTGCTTGGGTCGTCTCTCGACTCGTCCACCTGGCGTCCGACATTTTCCCTCCGTCCCTGGTGCTTGGAGTGGCATCGTGTTGCGGGTTCGAGTCCCGTCGAGCCGGATCGTCGAAGACCACACGAGGTGGACAGGTCCAAGCGCAGGCTCTGGTCTCAGCTCCCTTTCCTCGAGCTGGAAGACTTCAATAAAGACCATTGGGGTCCATTTCTGTGTGCGTGTCTGTGTGTGGGCCCGTCTATAAGTAGCAACTGTTAAGTGCTTTTTGTTTGTACATTGACTGCATTATTAATATTCGGATAATCTGCCCTTACGTGCTCCCCTCATTTCCCTATTGTTATAAAATATCCCATTTGTGAAATGTATCAGCTCATTCGTGTCATTCCTCCATTGGCTTAGCGTGCTGCGTGTTGGAAAATTAGCAAGGCCGTTGTGCTGCTGTAAGGGGGACTTTGGACTGACAGGACTTTGGTGACGCTCCGCTCAGGTCACACTCGGTTCGAGTACGCTAGCGGCTCGTTCCGTACGGGTGCCGTCGAGGGTGTGGAGACTCGGTAAATGCCACGTGGACATCGAGGTATTTTGAAAATTGTCAAATAACCTGTACCACGTGGTAGAAATATTGACGCTTCACGGTCCGATAAGGGACCCGTACTTTTCGGAGTTTTCCAAAAGATACAATCTAAATTCCGGGTGATCGGCGGAGTCGACTCTACTGCTCCACCTGGCGGTGGTGCTCGTCGCCGACGCCCGGCCTGCAACAATATCAACTGAGACTGTGTGTTGTCCAAACTGTTTGCGATAACTTTTAGAGTCCACACTCTTCACAAGTGCTCAAAGGCGTAACAAGGCTCGTCGCAGAACATTTCGATATTATAACAAATCCTGAATGACTCACCAATCTGATGCAGACACTTGACTGAAAGTGCAAAACTTGTAATTGTTCCGGGTGCTGACAATAACTCGTCAAACTCTTTGTGAAAGACACTGTAGATATTTAGCATCCAATAACCAGTGCTGGCAGGTGGGTTCTATGGCTTAAGGTCTGCCCGAAGTATGTCGTACACAAACTGATGGTGTCGCCCAGCATGTGAAACACCAGGATGACATTTCAAAGCTGGTTGGGATTGAAACCCAGGATAGACAGCTCAAAGGCGAGTGTGCGTACCTCTAAGCTATTCTGACAGCCCTCACTGTTGAGATCATGATTAGTTATTTGTTTCTTTCATACTTTTGGGTAAATATTTTAGAAATTATCTGTATATGACTAAACTCTCATCTTGTATGTATGTATGTATATGACTGTTGTATGTATGTATGTTCCCGAAATGCAGCCAAAACAGTACACGATAACGCAAAAATTTTAGGGCCACCTTACTCACCATTCTCCTGCGGTGTGCAGTATCAAGTTTCGTTCAAATCGGGCAATGGAAAATATTAAAAATCAACTCCGATTCAGTCAAGTACTCTACGGTGAGAATTTGATCAATGCAAACAACCTCAACGGTGTAGTTCACTGGAGCTATCTTTTTCTGTTTTTTGTTTTTTTGAAATGATTTTTTTTATCAACCGCTGTCACAACAGGAACCCAACGGGTTCACGGTTCGTCTAGTTAACACTAAAAAAGATCAACAAGCAGCTTGAACTTGTGCGTAACATCCTGCATGAAAATAAAGAACTTCGTACACCTCTCACAATCTGGCACAACACAACAATCGAGTAAAACATGTGCATCAAGATAGAGTACAACTTTACAAGGCATTAAAACCTTCCCAAACCATGCACATTCCTCGGTCCTTAAATCACTCGCTTTGAGATCTTATGATATGCATGTATGCCATTCTATAAGTAAGAACGATTATTTTGTTTCAAAAGCTAATTTTTGTCCAACATAACTTTTAGCTACCAGTGAGTGTCTCAAGTCTTTAAGTGAAGGTCAGCAGCCCAGTCACCACCATCTCCCTCCCTCATCTCCAAATTCCCTCCCCACCCCTCATTATTAATGGTTAACGCTATCCTGAGGCCAAAAGGGACAATCCAAGAATTGCTTCACTTTGGGGGGAAAGTTTGTCTAAAACTTGAATTGCACTTGAAAAACCTCACAAGCAGTGTAAGGTCAGGGTCACACTGCCCCACACTTGGAGAAATGGGACTTATCCAGCAGAAAGCTCATTACTTATGACTCAGAACTTATCGTTCTTAATTAAAAAGGACCCTGTATTTTCTCTAGTGCGTTGTGTTAATAGTAATGGTGACCAAGAGCGATAAATTAGTTACATAGTGACCAATAATACGATTTAGCAACACAAAATCTCCCTTAGCCACCTCTCCTAGGCTCCCTCTGTTTAAGTTTGGTATTGAAGTGCATCTCAGGGATTGGAGAAGCGTAGTGAGCTTACCTTGCTGTATGGAGTGGTGGTGGTGATGACGATGACGATGATGATGATGATGATGATGATGATCTTTAACTGCCACAATTATTCCCACCTTGTAGGGTGGGCCAGGGAACGTTTTTAGCCCAAGTCTATCACAAACATGTGGGCCTGGCCTGACATTCGACTGAGTAGGTTTAAAGCAAGAATTAGGAATTCTACGTTGAATGCATTTAACATTAAAAAAATTAATAAATAGTATTTTAACTCTGTGTGATGAGGGTGGATGTGGGGGAAATAAAGTTTTAGCTTCACCCACCGTTAAACCTGCAATCATTTCAAGCCACCAAAAATTAGAATGCGGTGAT
>CM068957.1:55553037-55581685 GCA_035128595.1 Eptatretus atami | reverse complement strand
TTATACCAGCATATAATATAAGAAGGTTTGTCATTTCACCTCGGCTCAACAAAGAATAGGGAAGAATGTATGGGGCCAACTATCAATGGTTGGAGTCCACTAGCCTCGTTTGAGGAGTTTGGGAGACTAATGGTGCTCTATTATAATGTCTGATTTTATTTTTTTTTTAACCTTTTATGTTTTAAAAAAGGAAAAAAAAACAATCACACATTTATCAACCAAATCTAAGGACATTCATGTTTGCCTCTTAAGACCAAATTTACCATATCAAATAAAGCTTAGCTTCAAACCTATCATAAGAACCAAATGGCAGGGATTAAAGCCATGTCAACAAAAATTATACACAGCCCCTGGACCTTTAAAAGCGAAATCAAAACACAATTATTTTCCTGCCAAACCATATGAAAAATAAATCAACCATATCTAATTTGAAGGATTTAAAATTTCATTTGAATTTTTTGCCAATATTAAACCGAATGTCAAAAAAGCCCGAAAGTTGTTTTTTTTGATTTTCGAATTTTCCGCTCGTGGTTGACACGTCACCACCTGGAACCCACCTTGATCCAAATGGTGGCCTTAACAAGAGAAACAGTTTTGGAATCATTTTGACGCTCGGACTCCAATACTGATTCCACCATCATCAGCAACTCTGAAGTACTTCCAGTAATGGTTGAAACTGATAAGTGGGATTCTTGAAGAAACGGTGAGCCAAAATAGTGATGAAAACCGCTTTGTGGGGAATTGATTGGTATATAATTTCGAAACCTTGTTTGAGTGATTCAGATGAATGTTGACAAATTGACGTGTTAGTTGTCGAGGAAAACGTTACTCACATATTCGTCCAGATTGTACGTAGGTTGTTTTTCCATTTTCAATCGACGAGTTTATAAGGATCGTATTAATTGAAAAAATCAGTTATAATTACTTCCAGGCAAGAAGACAGAAATAACCCACCAGCACCCGACAGCCACATCGCCCAGCACACTCAAACACAAACAAAACGGGTGAAGTAAGAATGCTATTTGTCCCCCATCGCAGGCTGACCAGGTGTCATATATGTTTACTGATCATCCCATTCTATTACTTTCCTGGGCATGCCATTTTGTCCTTCTGTAGCTCGTGCAGTGTCATGTCCCACCTTTGTGTCCCCATCCATGCTGTGTTGTGCCATGGTCCATGCATGTGTCGCCATGTCGATGTCCCGCAACAGTGGACTGGGAAGTGCAGTAGTGCGTGGATTTGTTGGCTGGTTGATGGCGGATGTGGAGGGGGAGGGGTATGTTGAATGGGTCATCGTATTGTGGGTGAGGTTGCTGGAGGAATGTTGAGGGGGCCAGTGCTGGCTGGGCAAGGGGTGGAGGGGGGTTGCTGAAAGTTTTAGCTGCCTCAATCAAATTATCTCAGAGTAGTAGATGATACATAAGCTACTGCTTACATACTTTACATCTTGAACTATAAAATATGATGGTGGTTCATTTTGAATTTGCAGAGAAAGATACGCATAATATTTTTTCAGGTGCTCTTGTGGTAACTCTGGGAAAATATCAACAGGAAGAAAAAGTATCTGCCTGCCAAGGAAAAAATTTACAGATCGGTCGCTGGCGCGCCAGCACAGGTGCTCGAATCCACCGCTGAAATTGCCCTACATGTGCTGGAGGCTGGGTAGAGATGGCCTTACAATTGTTGGTAGTGACGGCTGTTGCTTGTGCTTAATCATGGGTATGGCATTCTCTCACTGCATTCTCTCAATCATGGTGTGATAATCACGCAGATCTAAGCCAATCTGTGTTGTCATAACAGTTCTCGTAAATGTCCGAATTACAAAAGAAAACTTTTCTAGGCCCAATTCAACAACTCGGGTATTTTCGGGCAAATTTTGTTCCAATTTCTTCAACACCTTGGATATCTTCCACTATTGTTGTTAGCATGGAAACCATCTCGCTTTTTATTATTTCAACCACCAAGGAATGCATTGATTGAAAATTGTGGGGCGGGGAAAATCGAAAATTATTTGCCGTTTTGAATTGTCATACCACGAGTATCCCGGAGAGACTATGAAATCAGTCCGGTCGACTTCCATTGCGCGTCACGGCTAAGCTTAAATAAAAAGAATTATTTTCGACTTTTTAATCAAAAATTACCGAACTTATATATAAATAGGAAATAGAAAAAATTCACATCAGACTATTCTGTGCGGTATCAAGGATTTTTCATCAAGGGATAGGTATAGAATCAAGGGCGTTTCTGAGCAATTGTGTTTCCCCTTTTTGAAGCGTAGTTCATCATCAATGCACCATGGGTCTGGGTGATGGTCGAATACTCTTCATCTGTCAGATTTGAATCATTGAGCGATTCTGTGTAAATAACCAATACTGCCAAAATGCCACCACTCTGTAGACATTAGGTTATGGTCGCTAGACATTTTTTGTAGACATTTGGAACAATCCAGACTGAGAATTCAATCCCATACCACACAAACCACAAGAAATATTACCCACTTACACCACCATACTGCATTACATACTGTTGTCCAACCCATGAAATGAATTCTACATTTTGTATCTCGATTTAATTAATCCATATTTGGTTGAAAAAAAATATTCTGTTCATTGATAATTTCAAATGCTAATTCCAATCCATGTAATTTTTACTTTTTGAATTGTTTAGATTTTCTTTATTATTCCGAAGGAGTTAACGTTTGTGATGAACTTTGGTGAAGTTGTCCATTTTGACAAAAATGGAGATCCACCCTCCACGCATGACCTTTTTGAATACTCAATTGAGTCCTGAGGGAGATGTTAATCTCAAAGTTCGTCGGAGTTTTTGATGCTGTTGAAAAGAAAGTGATTAACCATTTCATGAACATGAAATTTGGTGTTGGAAGATGTTTAAAAGGAGTTGAGAGAATTTAATTCTCTGTGTCACCACACTTGGTGATTTTTTAGGTCTTATCTCAAAATGTACATGTTACACACCTGTATTTTGTATCATTTTGGAAGCCCAATTGGAAGGCATATTTGTGTACCAGTGATAACAATTTATTGCTGGATTGGAAAACCGCAGTTTAGTCGGCCGGACTCGAAAGATTTTCTGCTTCACTTTACTTGTTGTGTATTCAATTCGAGGACAAAGTACAGGCAAAATGCCAGAAGTATAAATTGACACCCATGATTTTAAAAGAATTTTGTTTAAATTGCACATTGAAGAACATTTTGATGCCAATTTAAATACAACACTTGTATTGTGTATAGACCTTGCCATTTGCAGATTTCAATTGCTTTTACTCTTTCAGGCATAGAACTAACGATTCTGAAATTTTCTCTTGTGGGATTTCTGCTCATGCTTTCTCGCAAACGGAGTTCGCAATTCTGCCCATGATGCTTGGATCCTATGTACTTTTTCCTCACAGTTTTTCAATCCAAATATGGGCCCAGAGCGTGTTTCAATGGGATTCATGGCCAGCGAGAACTGACTATGGGCCATGGAAGTCGTTGATCCATTCTGTCCTGCAAAATTATTTGCGTCTTTGTTTTTTGCAGGTATTGGCATGAGCTTCAGCTTCTATGAACAGTGTTTGTTTTTGACCCCAATTGAACACAGTTCTTGCTAGAGACCAGGGTAAGATGTCCCTTCCTTAAGGAATAGAACTATGTAATCTGTGTCATAGTGGTTGATGTTTGAAAAACATACTCCACCAAGCTCTTTTACTGACCAAGTGCTCCAGATTGCTTTCCCACACTATCACTGAACCCCCCCCCCCCCGTGTTGCCAGTTGGCTGCAATTGCGTTCAAAAGAAAACTCTTGACTGGGAAGTCTCCAGACCATACGCATGCACTGTCAGAAAATTGAGCCAAAATTGGGACTCATCTGGAAAAATGACAGTTTGCTAAAAACTGCAAGGGTCTGTGGGCCATTCACGTCACCCACATCTTCTGCTTAGATATGTTGGCGTCTAAGAAAGAGTTTTCTCCTAGCTGTTGTCCCATAGTTAGCCAGCTTGATGAAGGACCAACACGGCAATTATTTGAGCTCACCTGGACCTCCTCTTGCAAACATCTGCTGCCTTGCAACGGGAGTTTTCTCAATGGACTGCTTGACAGCTCGAAGAACACCTCTCTGAGGCCCAGATCGACCAAGAATGGGAAGCAGTGGTCCTTTCCTTCACTGCTGAGAATGGCCAAAAAAATCACCGATGACCGTAGGGAAAGCGGAAAATGCCAAGTCTGAGCTATCTGTTGGCTGGCTGACTCCACCTTCCGAATGGCAACAATGCGTCCTCTTTGAAAATCGCGAAAGTTTGTGTACTCCCTGGTTGAGCCATAGTTAATTTCACACAAGACCCAGGTAACTCGTTTCTGCAAAGGAAATAGTCGAATATTAGTACAAATCACTGAGTAAAATTACGTTATACAGATGAAATGAAGAAATTTAAGGATTCTATTTACTCTGTTATTTCTCTGTCCATGTTATTTACAGACCCCAAAACACCTGGGAAAAGAACAACCACAGCTACCAAAATATGCTGTCGTTCTTTTCTTTGTCACCCTAGAGGACCACACTGTAAACAATGCTGTCCTTCATCATAGGCAGGAAGACTTTGCAAAGGATTGGCAAAGCCTGTTTTCTTTAGTTCACATCACACATTTGCATTCATGTTTATGAGAGTTTTGAAAAAAATGTACCCACCCTCGCAGGTATACGGTTAATTGTTTGTGCTGGAAGTTTTATATTCAACTGTGAAATGTTTCTAAGTTTATGCAAAATATTTCATGGAAAAAGTAGATTATCTTGTTTGTCTGGCAGTTTGTAAATGTTTCCTGTTCCCAATTTTTTGTTCCAGGTTCCAGTATCTGTATGTATGGACCATGCTTGCCAGGAACTCGTAATTTAACGCAAGAAAAGGTGAACCTATTTGTTGCTTAATTGCATTCCATGCCACTGCTGGGAATACTCAAATAAAACAGTTTTGTATCAAAAATCTTGTTTATAGACATGCACTACGGGCTAAATGGCCTCCAGGCTGCATTATTATTCTTTTTAATTCCTTGTACAATACAGAATAATATAGCTTATTTATGACATTTTAGAATCAATGCAGTAATGTAGACTTCTATGTAGTGATGCCTGGACCACTCCATTAACCTCAATACAATATATATCCTCAAAAAAATCTACCAAACGAAACTATAACTATAAGTTACATTACCAGGCTCTTGGAGAATTCCCCATCCAATTAACACTCATTAAGGCGCTTTTGGATATCATCGTTTGAACAAGAAAAATCAGAGACCAAAAGTGACCCGTGCCATTCTATTCTTATCTGATGGGCCCGAACTCAAAATTCGTTTAAGCACGAACTCTGTTTTAAAGCACAATCACTGCTTTTATAGTCGGGAAGGTGCAAACTGATCGAAATTAAAATATCTTTGAAAAGATTCCACGAAAATATGGAAAACGCATTCCTTTGAAGGACAGGAAAGGATCAGAGGGTTGGGTCTGGTCGGACTACGACTGTCCAATCAGCCTCTATGGGCCGAAGCTCGCCAGATACATTGTAGGACGGCCAATCAGACCTACATGGCGTGGTTAAGGTGGAAATATATCAGCCTTGTCCATGCAGGGGCAGTCACGGTTTCCAATCGACAGCAACAACACACACATATTATTTTATATAAAGTACGTACAACTTATAATGTTACATCATCGATAAAGTATGTACTAGTGCCAATACAATGTGAGCACGTCGATAAACTTTGTTACTACAACATTTGTACATCAGTAGACATAACGTCTTTATATATACATAAGCCTAGTTCACGACTGCGGTGTCACCAATTCTCTATAATTACGTTACTATTTGAACGTCAGTTGCACGCTGGACTGGCATGTAAATGTAACATCTATAATTACATACGATTTGAATGTACCTTTTAATCGATGGAATCCCATTAGATTTCTTAGACCCCTTAGACCTTTAAAGAACTTTTAAGATGCCTAAGACTCTTAAGACCCTTTAAGACGCAAAACCCCCAAAAGATACCAAAATTCCAAGACCCCTAAGACTGTTTAACCCTGAATGCTTAAGATCCTTTAGACCACTAAAAGACCCCTAAAACACGTCAGAACACAAAGACCCTTAATACCCTAAGATCATTGAAGACCGTTAAGATCATTAACCCCTTAGACCCTTGATTACCCTAAGACTCTTGAAAGACCCTAAGACCAGAAGATCCTTAAAGACACCCAATACCCTAACGACTCTTTAAAGACCCCAAAGACCGTTTAGGACCCCAAGACCGTTTAACCCCAAAGAACTTAGAACCCCATAGACCCTTTCTAGAACCAAAGCGACCCATGGAGACACTAATACCCCTAAGAGCCTTGAAACTCAAAAGACCCCTTTAAGCCCAACCAGACCCTTAATGCCCCAAAGATCCTTGAAGATGCCTTAATGCCTTAAGACCCTAATAGGCCCAAAGGACCCCTGATCCCCTTAATACTACCAAACCCCACTGAAGACCCTTTCAAACTTCCAAAGGACCCTTAAAGACCCACAATACCATTAAGATCCTTTGAAGACCCAAATATCCTGAATTCAATAAGAGCTTTAACAAAACCTTTTGACCCCATATTTCCAAAAAAAGTAAAAGAAACAAGCGATATAAACATTTTTAAAAAAATTACAAAAGGATGTCGGATTGTACTCCCAAAAAATAATGTAAAAACGGGGATGGTCACAAGAAATTATCAAGTAAAACCATCCCTACTTTGATAATGGTTGCCATACGCAAGACACTAACTGTGTTGTGTGTGTGTGTGTGTGTGTGTTGTGTGTGTTGTGTGTGTGTGCTTATTTGTGTGGCTGGTTTGTGTTGTTGAAGTCAAAGTCCACTTTATTGTTCATGTGTTTTAAAAACCAAGGTTAGAAACCAATAAAATTCGAATTCACAAACACTTCTTGCTCTATACATGCATCTATTACAACAGTATTTATAA
Source organism: Eptatretus atami (assembly GCA_035128595.1). Lineage (NCBI taxonomy): Eukaryota > Metazoa > Chordata > Myxini > Myxiniformes > Myxinidae > Eptatretus > Eptatretus atami. The sequence continues at coordinate 55,574,688 of CM068957.1, read as the reverse complement.
CAAACAACAGTACACAAATTACAACAGTTATTGAAATTTACAATATTTTCAATTTTACAATTTACAAATAACACAGAGCATCAGCATAGACCAATTTAGTTGCAATTTAGGGATTCGGACAGCCTTGGAGGAAAAAAAAAAAAACTATCACGAAACTTGGTGTTGAGTCCGGAAGCTGCGTACCGGCCTGCTAATGGCAGAGGTGAGATCATTTCCGTGTGTCCAGGATAGTGACCTCTTTTATGATGTTAGAGCGCCTTTTTGTGGCAGCGGTTTGGTGTCGATATCCTCAAAGGATTGAAAATTCTGAACCTGTGAGGAATTTGGTATTTCTGTAGTCCGACAATTCTTTTGTATGGCCATGCAGCCTATGTGGTGAAGGCCATTACCAGGCTGCTTGATGCAGCCTGTCAGTATGGTTTAAATGGGCAAGCGATAGCATTCACAAGTTGTGGAGTTTGCCAGTCCAAATTTCCTAGCCGTCTGAGGAAAGTAGAGGCGCTGTTGTGCTTTTGTTCATAATGGATCGGTGTTATGGGACCATGTCATATCATCGGGAATTTTAACACCCAGAAATCTGAAGCTGTTCACAATCTGCACAGGCTTCCCCATCGAAGGTGATAGGAAAATGCCCTGTTGCATTTCTTCTAAAGTCAACAATGATTCTTTATCTTGCTAACATTTTCGGACAAAGTATTGTTTTGGGCACCACAGTCAAATTCATGCACCCCCCACCTGTAAGCATTCTCATCATGTCAGTTTATCAAACCAAAACACAGTGGTATCAGTCAGCAAATTTAATTATACATTGGTGTTATACTTTGGTATTGCAACCGATGAGTATACAAAAATAGAGTAGTAGGGACTGAGTACACAGCTTTGTGGCGGCACCAGTGATTAAGTATGAGTATGGATTAAATAGCATGAACAACTTTCACAACCTGTGGCCTTCCTGTTAGAAAATCAAGATCCATTGACAGAGTTACAAAGACCCAGGGCCTGTAGTTTCATGACAACAAGTTTGGAAGAACAATGCGAAGTCAATCAGAGTATAATTAATCAATTAATAGCATTCTCTGACATGTGCTCCGCATTGCTCAAGATATTCTAGGGGCAGTATTGCAAAAGCCAGATATATAGATCATCAACAGATCTATTCAGTTTGTCAGCAAACTGCAGTGGATATAGGGACGTTGCGGATGTTGCAGTTTATGAAAGACATAACCAAACTTTCGGAGACACTCGTAACTACAAGGTGAGCACCACACCTGCGGCAGTTAATCAAAGTACTGCATGTGTGTATGAATGTGTGGTTTATGTTGTGTGTTGTGTGTTTTTTGCATGTCATCCGAGTGGCAGAATGTGTGTGTCACGCATGAGGCATGCAATGTTGGAGTGCATGATGTGTTTGTGGATGTGTATGAACGTGTGTGTTTGTGCGTGTATGTTGTGAGTGCATGAATGTGTGTATGCTGCGTGAATGCATGAATGTTGTGTATGCAATGGTTGAGTGCTATGATGGTCCCTGTGTGTGTGTCTTGTGTTCGATATACCAAAAATATGATAACAGGGTGTATTGCATTGGGGCCGTTTGCTGTCTGTCTTTCTGTCTGTTGTTTGTCGCACAGAAATTAAGTACGGTTTTCTCTGCAACCGCTTGTGGATTAAACAAATTTTCACCACCGGAGCACGACTCCTTTAAAAATCGACGGATAATTATGACATCAGAGGTCACATTGGTGTGGCAGCCATGTTGGAAAAAGGAAATTTTTGGACCTCTGTATCTCTTAAACACACCAAGGAAAAAACCACACCACACATCTGTATCTCTTTACGTCTTAGTGCCTCTATATGCCGTCATAATTGCATATATAGAACACTCCAGCCATCAGTATGAAATTTTTGAGGATCATTTCTTGGGATAAATTCGAGTTGACAGAAAAAAATTGATGATGTCATTCGATTCCACATGGTTTGGCAGCCATAAATAAAAAAACCTTCAAAATTCATTTTCTCCAAAACAGTCTGAACAGATCGAGGTGAAACTACACAGGTATGACCACCTCTCCATGAGGAACAAACGTTTCCCACCCTATGATGTCATAGGTCACATGTTTGGGCAACCATAATTGGATATACAATACCGAAAATCTTAAAAAATCTTCTTCTCCAGAACGGCTGGACAGATTAGGCGGAGCTTATAAAAATGCGTTTCAAGCTTTGTGGATAATCAGGGTGTTCAAAATAATTGTAGGTCATGCTGTCTGGCAAGCCATATTTGATTCAATGAAATATTTTTAAAAAACTTTAAAGGTCCCCTGACATGCCAAAAGTACATAAATTTCATTTATATATGTCCTCGAGGAGTTTTCATCGTGATTTTCAGATCTGACAATGTTTTTCACAATAACTCATTCTGTAAAATGTAAAATTAAAAAAACAAAGTTCTTCAGGAACGCCCCTAAAAATTCTCCTGAAAGGGGCGTAACCCACATGAACGTCACGTACAGTATGTCAAAGGCTGCCACGTTAATTACTTCAAGGTTGGTGTCTACGTGATTCTATTGGCTTGCTTTGTGTTTCCACATTTGATTGGGTCGACTCAATCGCTTCGTTCATTTCTGCTTTAAAAAAATCGAACATTTGGTTTTGAAAAGGATGGCATGGACTTTGATTTGTCAGGTAGCGACAGTGAGTGTGAGAGAATGAAGGATTTTGGTCTGATATCGATGGAGAATTGTCAGATAAGTTAGTCGCGGGGGAGTGAAGTTCATGGCAGCGGAAATGAAATACGGCTTTACCAGTTCGAGCCCGAAGGCAGACGGCAGAGGAAACTGGGATGAAAGTCCCGAGTTCATGAATGATCGGGGACATCGAAGGAAGATCGGATAACAACTGCGTTAGGACTAAATCCTATTCGTAATTCCAATATGTAAATTCGACTTGGCTACTGCCGATATTCAGAAATATTTTTACTGAGGACGTTGACCAGCGCAGCGCAGCGGGGGGGGAAAAAACATGTTGCTCCATGGCGAATTAATCACAAACAAGGCCAGCGCATTCATCGGCCGTTATCTCTCCGCACGCATTAAAATGAAGCAATCTTGCTGTTTCCGGATACGATGAAAACTTGTGTGCAGAACACACCTTGTGACACAATGTGTCTCGAGTGTAGCCGGATAAATCTGAACATTCTGTTGCATTTTTATTGATTTTATCTACTGTCGTCATGTAGCGCCAGTAGAAACAATGAAAAAAGAGAATAATAAATAAAAAGCTACAGCACGTCAGATTTATCGGCCTAGTCAGACGGACGCAGGATTTAATCGGCCTACAGTCGGACGAGACGACGGCGGATTTTACGCCTAGTGGTACGGACGACGGATTTATCAGACTAGTCGGAACGGACACGAAATTTATTCGACTTAGTCTAGACCAGTGTTTCTCAGGCCGGGGTTCCCCGGGACCCTTAAGGGTTCCGCAAGAGGTCTGCTAGGGGTCCGCGAGAAACAGTAATTAAATAGGCTAATGTCATTTTTGAGTAGTTTTTGTTGATTTAATATTCGGTAATTACAACACGAGCGGCATGTGTTTGGAAAACCCTTGTTAATAATAGAGCTTCAACCTTTATATTACTTACAATTATAAACAACCATAGGGAATTATTTAACGAGCTAATATAGCCGCAGTGTGAAACCGCCCCAACTGGTTAGTGGACGTCCATACGCGGCGACGTGTATCATTTAGTGATGACTCAGTACGGACCATGCACGGTTGCCATCTACCTCTGTGCTTCCAAAGCCGGGTCTCTCTCTCTCTCTCTCTCTCTCTCCCTCTCTCTCTCTTCTCTCTCTCTCTCTCTCTCCTCTCTCTCTCTCTCTCTCTCTCTCTCGCGTTAGTTCTTCTGTTTACCTTTATTGCTTCAGCCTTATTTATTTAAGTTTTGTTACAAGTTACATGAGGTGTGTTTTTGTTTTGGATTTACAATTTTTTTTTGTGAATTAAAAACCTCGGAGTGAAGTGTCTCATAAACGAGCAGTAGTTTTTTCATTGCCAATAAATTTGACAAAAAGGGGTCATTTTTTCCTTAAACCATGGTATCCGAAAAAAATATGTAGATTTACCAGACGTTGAACTACGATAAAAATATAAAAGAGCTAGGATTATAATAATGGTATATAATAATTTTTATGCAGGGTTCCCTGATGAGCAGAAAAAACTATGTTCAAGGGTCCGACAAGGAGGTAAAAATTTGAGAAACGCTGTTTAGACTCAGAGATCTCGAGTCAATCCCTCTGTGCGAAGAGTATGTGACGTCACGCTGCGAGTCGCCTGAAGTCCATTTTTTTTAGGGCGGGCATAGCAAGTTGTGAAATAGCTTCCAGAAATTGATTTCGAAATATTGCTCTAAATCCCATTTTTGTATTAAAAAAAAAACATGGGTGATTTCTTCACTAGGAAGGTCAAAGTTAAGATATATATATATATATATATATATATATATATATATTATAATATATATATATATATAAAAACAATTTTATTATTTTGCATGTTCAGGGACCTTTAATTCTCTTGAACAAGCCTTCATCAAATCAATGTTAAAACTTCACAATTACGATCTAGTTATGATGGAATATGTAAATTTCAACCAATCAGACACATGGTCTGGCAGCCAGAATTTTTTTTAATCCGAGGTTGTTTGTTTTCCAATGAGGTTCACTTGGATGTGCCTAGATGGGGGGCAGGTAGAGGAGTAGCAGCAGAAATCCAAATTCCTATCCAGGATCCTTCGGGTGACCCATCTTGCTTTATGCTTGTTTGGTTCCCTCGTATTACTCAATGCAGGACTTTACCTATTGGGATTCCATTTGATTTAGAATGAATTTATTTTATCCCATTCAAATTCAAACAAGAAAGTCAATATCAACTTGCATTTGGTTGAAGTCGGATACGACCATTTTAGCAGACGTTATTGTGAAAATAAGAATTCAGGTTTTTCGGGTGGACCTGACCTGACCTGGTTGGACCCTAAATTCTAGCAAAAATGAACAAGTGTCGAAGTTGCCCGTCCATGCCAACGTCTGTACCCATTTGGTTCATGACGCTGAAACCCAGTGGGCATTGCTACCAGGGTAAACAAACACACAAAACAAACAAAAACAGACATGACAGAACAGAATGACACACACAACAACCAACATAATTGCCGAAATCCTAAGGATTCGGCAATTAACAAACAAGACATGAATGGGGTGAAAAACATAACCTACCTTCACTTTGGTGCGTGGAGGTAAAATGAAATGGGAAGACCAAATATGAAAAGTCCTGCATTGAGCATCAGAAGGAAAACCTGGACAAGTAAAATGCAAAGGATTGAAGTCATCAGGAGGACCCTGGATAGGATTTTGCCATTTCAGCTGCTACCGCGCTACCCCTCAAACCCATTCCAGGCCACAAGCCAGAGTGAGCTTGTTTCAAAAATATAAATTTAAAAAAATAAAAAACCCAGATAACAAAAACAAATATTCTGCGCTGCCAGACCAGAATTATTAAGTTTGTTTATCAAGTTAAAAGTTTTGTTTATCAGTTTATTAAGTTTTGTATCAAGTTTATTATCAAGTTTATCAGTTAAAAATTTTAAAACCAGCATTCCACACTGCGAGATCATAAGAGAAGTCACATCAAGATTAAAAGGTTCCGGAGAAAACATTATATCACATTTTTCTCAATCAATATGCTGCCAAAACCCCTGTGACCTATTCAATTATCTTTCACCAAAAACTTTGCTACACTCTTGGCTTGGGGGACATTTTTGGGTGAAGTTTCTCTGATTTCTTCAGCCGTTCCAGAAAAAGAAGATAGTTTATGGGTTTTCGGGTAAATCCAATGATGGCTGCCAAACAATGTGACAATGGACATCTACGTGTAAAACCTTTTGTTCATCATGGAAAACAGTGGGGAATACCTGTTGTATGGTCATGATATGATATGGTTCACCATAGTTCAGAGAAAACATTATTTAATATTTTCTTCCAATCCAATATGGCTGCAATTAGGTGGTCATGAGGCTGCGTCAGGTCGCTGAATTCAAACAGCCTAAATGTAGTAAACATAGGCCAAAAAGTCAAAATAAACCAAAAGTCCAATTTAGGCCAAGCTGTTAGTTTTTTCAATCCTTCATTATCGAATTGACTTGAAATTTGAAATAGCATTGTTATGTCAGGTCGCTTGAATCAGCTACCAATAATTTTAAGGGTCACAAGGTCAACACATGTCCTAATTTTCTAAAATTGATACAATTGTCCCAAAAACTAAATAGATGACATATCTCAAAAAAGTGTGGACGAGAGTTATGACAAAACAATGTGATGAGTGAATCGGTAGAATAACAAGGGATTGGGATTTTGGTTCGGATGCAAGCCAATAGGGGGTATACAAAACGTGAACTGTTCCACCTGGCAGAGGTATGCGATTCTCCCTAGTCCCATTCTACTGTGCTGGGTTGCCCATGTTGTCACTCTATGAGTGATTTTTCATTATTTGCAAAATCAAAAGATTTTCATAGTCTATTGGTTAGTCGATTTTGTTATATTCTGTCTGTCACTGTCTGACTGTTTGTTGCCCTACAGGTCACAATTTCAAACCGCATCTTTACGAACTGCATCACATGTAGAGATTGTCCATAAGAAAGATGGTCCTCTTGTTTTTGAGGTCAAAGTGTCAAAGGTCAAACATAGGCCAAATTCAACAACTTAGGTGAGATTCTAAAATCCTCAATTTTTCATCAAGAATTGACTTGGAAATTTTGAAGAGGATTTATAGTTCAGGGTCATTGATTTGAACCTGCCAATTATTCTTTCGGTCAACACGAATTAAAAGGTCAACAAAGGCCCAAGGTCAAACAACGAAGCAGGTATTTAGCAAAATCCTCAATTTCGTCCATTGACTTGAAATTTGAAGAGGATTTGACAAATCAGGCACTGAATTCAACCAGCCAATTATTTTTGAGGTCAACATGTACCCAAAGATTCAAACTAAGGCCAAAGGGTCAAACAAGTAACGTGGTATTTCTAAAATCCTCAATTTTCATTCGTTTGAATTGAAAATTTAAGAGGATCTATATTCCTGCGTCACTGAATTCAACCCATGAATATTTTGAGCGGTCAACATTTGAAAAAAGTCAAAATTAGCCCAAAGTTAACAAACAAGATGCGGGTATTTCTAAAATCCTTCAATTTGATCCGATTGAATTGAAATTTGTTTAAAGGATTTAATATTTCATGTCAACTGGATTAAAACCAACCAATTATTTTGAGGTCAACTGCAACAAATTGGTCAACATAGGCAAAGGTCAATAACTAAGGTTGGATTTCTAAAATCCTCAATTTTCATCCCATTGACTTGAAAATTTGAGAGTATTTGCATTAATCAGGTCACTGAATTCAACCACAATTATTTTGAGGTCAACATAGCAAAAGTCAACATAGCCGAATTTCGAAAAATTGTCAATTTTTCCTACGATTGACTTGAAATTTGAAACAAGTGCATATTTGTCATTGATTTTCAACAACAATTATTGTTGAGGTCCAATTTGTTTAATGGATTGGGAAGTATCATGCTCTGCACGATGTCTTTTTCTTATTTGTTTGGGGTGTTTGTTTGTTTGTGGTTTGGCTTGCTCAACCTCCAGGCCAAACCGCTCAACCGATCAGGCTTGAATTGTAAGAGAATAAATGTCACCGACCCTTAGCCATCGGTCCAGCATGATGTTTCATAAAATTTTGTTGGACCGAAAAGTCTAAATAGGCCATTGGCCAATCTGAGCCAAAAATTTTCTGAAATCCTCAAATTTCATCTAATTGACTTGAAATTGAACAAATTTACATATCTCATCAGTGAATTCAACCTCCAATTACGTGAGGTATCATAGCGTCAAATCTCAACATCGGATATAAATGGTCAATCCAAATAGCCAAATTTTTATATGCCTCTAAAAATTGTCAATTTTTATCCGTATGACTTGAAATTCAAAGACCATTTGCATATCACGTCGCTAATTCAAACCAACCTTTAATTTGAGTCAAGCTGGATAAAGCCAAAAATTGGGACAAATGTAAAGAAACCTCAATTTTCATTTCCGATTGACTTGACATTTTTTAAGTGCGTTTGCATATCTGGTCACAAATTGAAACCAACATATAATTTTGAGGTAAACTTAGGCCAAAAGGTCAAACATAGACCAAAAATTTCTAAAATCTCAATTTTAATCCAAATAACTTTGAAATTTGAAGAGCATTGGATATCAGTTCACTAAATCAATCACCTACTAATTTTTGTGTAAACATAGCCCAAAAGCGTTTTTCAAATACACTCAAAAGCCAATTGGTCCAACTTTCTGAAATTCCTTAATTTTCATCGAATTGACTGAAATTTGAATAGCATTTTCATTTCTGGTCGTGTAAATTCAACTAGCTATTAATTAAGGTCAAAAAGTCAACAACACAGGCCTATTTCTAAAACTGGTAGAGTAGGGCAAAAAAACTTAAATATATCACTGTATCTCCAAAAGTTGTGTACGAGTTATGAAATAGAAGCTTGGACGAGTTTGAATAGTCGTGAGAAGAATAAGTGCGATTGGATTTGGTTCGGATCCAGCCCATCAGTGGCATATAAAACGTAACTGTTCCACCTGCAGAGGTATGCACTCTTCCGAGAAGCATTCAACTTTTGTGCTTTTTTGCCAAGTTGTCATTTGTATGAGTGATTTTTTTTTGTCTGTCTTCTGTTTTGTTTGGCTGCACAGAACTCTGGTTTTTCTCTGAAACCACATGTTTGAATTGAGATGAAATTTTCACCAATATGCCGACTACTCATGTTAGAATGTTGACAATGATTAATAATGACATCATCGGTCATGTGCTGTGGCAGCTATGTTGGGAAAATAGAAAATATTTGGAACCTCTGTATCTCTCAAACTGCACAAAGGAGAAAATTGAAAACTTGGCACATGCGGAAAGAGTACTCTTCCATGTGGGAATTTTAGAATATTTTTTTAAATCATGTCATAGGGTCTTTGTTGTGATGTCATAGATATCATTATGTAGAACGCACATTCTGATTCACTATGAAAAGTTTTGAGAGTCGTGAGGGCTAATAAAATGTGGACCAAAAAAAAGTTGTGATGTCCTTGGTCACGTGAAAATCGCCAGCCATGTGTTGAAAAATAAGAACCTTAAAAAATCTTCTTATCTGAAGTTGGCTGCACAGATTGAGTGTGAAACTTTAAAACGTATGACCGCCTTGTATATGACAAATGTTCAAAACTATGTCATTTGTCAGGTTGTTTGGCAAGCCATATTGGATTGACTCTTAAAACCTTATTTTAAAATCTTCTTCTCCAGAACGGTCTGACAAATCAGAAACCTCACACAAATATTCTACAGCCATGTGCCATTACAATTTGTTAAGGAATATATAGATTCAACATGCGTTGTTACCAGTGTAGGATTGAAGAAAAATATTCAATGAATGTTTTCTCTGAACCTCTTATTCCACATCGATGTGAAAACCACATTTTTTATCTAATGTTGGATGGGAAATACATGTTTTAAATGGTCAACTTGATTGGCCAAAATTCTGGCATCCCAGAATTATTCGTGTTTTTTGATGTGGGGTTTTTTTTGGTTTATTTAATGCATAAGGCTCACTTGGCTGTGCTGGATTGGGTTTTGGAGCAGGGAGTAGGAATAGCAGCTGGAAATGAAAAATCCTATCCAGTATAGGTTCTAACCTGGATGACATCTATTGCTTTTTTCTTGTCTTGGGTTTCCTTCTGATTTCTCAAATGCAGTACCGTTAGCGATTTGATCTTCATTTGATTGAATTGAATTAATTTTAATCCATTCTAAATGCAATTAAAAATTGAATATTTTTTTAAACCGTCGATGCAGTCAGGCGTCAGGCTGTCAAATTTAAAGCGGGACGTCTTGTACACCGGTTATACTGCCACAGTTATAAAGTAGCAGTAAAATTATGCTTTTATTAATTACGTTAACACACCAGGTATGTAAATGCCACACAAAATACACCACACAAAATAAGGTCGCTGGAGCTCTGCAATCTTTCTCATTACTCTTTTTCTTCTTTTAAATTGTTTATTACTTTAGTATTTATAAGTACTCATGAAGTATGAGTCTTTTGCAACAACATTTTTTTGTGCAACTTAAACAAATTCGCGGCTGCATACGTTGTAAATTGAATTCTGAAGACGCTTTGGATGCCCAACAGAACTGTGGTCCAAATGAACAGCACAGCGACTGTGTACACATGCAAAGGAGTACTGCGCTTTTTCGGACCCACTTGGCATTTGTGCATTAAGCCATTGGATTGGTGGATTCATGATGACAGTATATGCAATGCTGAGTTATTAAACATGACATATGTATTCGAGTAAATCAATAATTTTCGATATCGTATGTCAATTTTGTTGATGCATTTGAAAGGATGCTTTCTGCGTCGTTATTTTTATTTGTGGGAAAAACCTACAGACAGACTGTCAACTCAAAATTACTTTAAATAACCCTAGTAATGATAAACAGTTGCTATCTCAACTATTTTCTGCATGAGCATTGGAAGTGTTCTATTAATTTTAAAGGTATCTTTTTTCGTTTGCCTTTTTGTGTCTTTTTATTATACATAAAACTACATCAGTTGTGCTATGTGTGGTGTACCAGGAGCATATAACAATATAATCGACAGTTTGCACTATTTTCTCAAATACATAGTAAACGAGTCAAAATTTAAAGTCATTACAATAATAAATCTCCTGTTATCCTTTCAAATCAATTCCCACATTGGCACACGATAATCCCAATAAGCTACAAGGTGGTAGGTCACTGCGTATCTCCTTGTTGTATTTCCTCATTGATTGTGGATTTGATTTTGAATTTCTGTCTGTAAACATTTCTGCACTCTGCCACATAAAATGGTGAGCTTTTACCTGGTGTGAATTACCACCCCTCTTGTCTCCTGCCTTGTTATATGTTCTGTGTATTTAGTCCCTTACAGACCACTCTTCTCTCGCCCTGCCCTGCACATCCACATATTTCCTCTGTAATTCGTGCCACTGCACTGGCTGCCTTCTGTTGTGGCCTCATCTTCGCGCTTTCCTCAATCGACATTCCCATAAAGTGGCCTCCTCTTGTTACAAAAAAGCATTCCCTCTCGCTTTCTACTGAATTGGGGCTTGTTTACTTGATATGGGTCAGTCTTGTGCAGCAAACTGTATCCGACCTTTGGTTTCATTGTAACGTCTTTTCTTCGTGACTGTCACCCAGTAATGCACCCACCATGTTCTTCAATTTACTGCTTCAGCCAAGGTTGTCAATGCTTCAGTGGCTCTGAGGTAGCTTTCTCATGTATGAACAGAGCTATCTCTGGCAGAACACACCACTAAGGGAACTGTTTTCTCGAAACCACAAGTCAGTGTCGATGCTTTAAAGCTGCATTCACACTTTGCCATCAAAGTCCATTGTGCTAAGCACCATCTTAAAACATTAAACAAAAGCGAAATGCAGTCACCTTCATCAGGTTTATTTATCGGAACCTGCGGCGATATCCCGTCCTCTGGTAAGCTCCCATACCTCTTCAACAACGCCAACCAAGGCGAAACATAGCTGTGAGCATTTCCGAGGGCATACTGGTATACAGAGGAAGTGCTGCTATTCAGAAGGGGGTTTGAAACTAACTTATAGTTCATCTGTTCCAATGTTGGACTCGTCAGTTGAGGCCTAAATCTCTCAAGGGTACCAGCATCCATTGCTCAGATCCACTTGTGTCGAAGAACTGCAATAGCAGATGGATGAGCGCGTCGATTTGAACTCAGATCACAACTACAGACAAGGCCTTATGCTCAGGTCTTCTTCGTCTGCTGTTCTGCGACACCGTAAGCCTTTTTCCACTTGACAGATCCTGTCACGTAACCAATATGTCAGGCGTGGTGGGATACGCTGCACTTTGGATTTTCCTTCCCTTTGGTGTACATATGGTTTTCGTGATGCCAGACTCAGCGGTCCTTCTAATGTGTCGAACTCATGCGCGTTCTACAATCAAGCTTTGAGCTTCACAAGCTGGACAAAACATGCACGTCAGCTAACAACTCATTAGTTCTCCTGTGACTTGCTGAACTGGCGTTACAATGACCACAACAACACGTGTAGAGCGTTTTTCAAAACTTGTATGGTCCAAAAGGAAACATATATAAAGTAAAATGAGGAAGTGCACATCACATGCTAAGCGAATACTCCGATTTCCCTGGTAGTTTTTCCACCGCCCAGTTCCCAGTAACTACCTAGCACAACTCGTCATGTTCACCTCTTTCCAGGGTTGTCAAAAACCTTTGATTCCCATCACAGTTGTCCTCTCATACGGATGCCCATCCAGGTGATTTAAAGAGCTCAAAGGCAATATTTCCTGATACCAATGTTCATGAGTTTTTAAACAACCTTGACTTACGATAAGCCTCCACACTATTAACAACCGCTCTGGACATAACCACCTCATTCACCCATCAGAATTAATCGAGCGCAGGGATGATGCGAAACACCCACAGCCCGTCACATGATCACCAGTCTCCACCTCCCTCTCACAGGTTATTATAGTATCAAACCAGAACATCCCGGTGCATCCATCAAGTGCGATTATAGTTTATACTGGAATTACTATCTGAGAATGTTCCAGCATGTACACAAATCTAACCAGGCAGTTTACAGTACGATACCACCATCTACAATCAAAAATTAGCTCATCACATCAAGCAATGTATATACAATTACCAACCAAAACGAAACTTTTAACATGTAACCATCAATTTAATCATCATTTACAGGCATTTATAATGCTTAAATTTACCACATCTAGGCATTTAACTGACATGATCCACTATATTTGCTCTGCATATGGAGATTTTCATGTGCTTCGAGGAGCATATCGACAAGTTTAGCTGAAGTGAAATGATTAAGGCAAACAAGTAAATAGAGAAAAAAGAAGTAAAAAATGACATTAAAATATGCATAGCCCCCATTGTTTTGTAATTTGCTGAAGGATAGAAGGGCTACCATACTGAAAAACTAAAATGGCTGCCGAATCACCGGTTACCACCATTGATCAGATCACAAAATAAAGTGAGATGCACCATTGTATGCCACCATGTACTCGCTGGGTGCCCAACTTTGAACAAAAGCAACCAGCAGTCTGAGAAATGGTTGGGGATATGTTAGCGTAGAAAATGGCCACAAGTCAGGCAATCTTGGCATCTTGCATCTTGAAAAAAAAGAAATGTATATGTAAGCAACTATTATTTATCTGTCTGGCCAAGTTTCAACAAAATCGGGTTAAATGCAACGTCCTAAAATGGTGAGGACGCGTCAACACGGGGGGGGGGTTATTTACAAATAAAATGCCACATTCGGCCATCTGGGATATTTATCTCGGAAAAAAACGGACATTGCTTATGTAAACCATCATTCCTTATCTGTTGCCGAAGTTTAAACAAGATCAGTAAATGCATGTCCGGACCCAAAAGCAACGTGTTTCGACCACGGTTTTTTTTACAAACTAAAATGGTCACCAGTCAAGCCATTCTTATGTTCAATCGTGAAACAAATTATGTTGCCTTTAGATGGAGGCATCATGTGTTTGGCTCCTGTTGCCAAGTACGAATAAAAACGGGTATTTACATGTCTGAGATATGTCGGACGCACGCACGCACGCACGCACAACACACACACACACACACACCACACACACACACACACACACACACAAATCGAGACCAAATCTATAAACCCCTGTTTTGGACTAAGTCCAACAGGGCTAATAATGCTTCTGTGATGGATCAAAATTAATCTGCGAGAGAGAGAGAGAGAGAGGACGAGAGAGAGAGAGAGAGAGAGAGACGAGAGGAGAGAGAGAGGAGAAGAGAAGAGAGAGAGAGATCGAGAGAGAGACGAGAGAAGAGATCGAGAGAGGAGACGGAGGAGATCGAGCAGAGAGACGAGAGAGAGACAGAAGAAGATTGAGATGAGATTGAGATTGATTGCCAAACAACAGAACAATACTGTACATTCAAAAAATTTTTCTTTCTCCACGTGCAATATGCCAAATGCTGTCAAATTTATTTTGGAAATATACTTTGGCAAACCACATGCATAACAGTCTCGTTTTTTCGCTCAACTTTATCATTGTTTTCACTTGGCACTCAAAGAGAAGCCTCAAGTCACCAAAATTTGGAGGCTCGTTTGGAACTATCGTTTTTGGAGTGTGCTGGAAAAAAGTGACAAATTGGCTCATTTGTGCTTTAGCATACATTGGGATTCTCAATCGCATTTTGCTTGTATGTGAATATTAAAAGTCAGAGAAAAAATTGTCTTCAAGTTCAACAGTTGAATTCCAATATTTTGGTCTAATTTTCAGCTTCATTGGTTTTACTGCATTTGTGCTGCCACAAGACCAAAGGAAACAAGCGGTAACAGATATTTGCTTGTTATTGCAAATACATATGGTTTTCTTGGCTTGCATTTTCTTTTCCTGAATTTATATTATTGTTTAAAAATTCAAAACAATTTGAAGTATTTCTTTAATTTACAAGCATTTTATCTTGAATTAAAATAGTTAACATAAGTACATAGAAAAAAATCAGGCCCATGTATTTGATTGTATTACTCATGTACTTCATGTTTTGTTGTTTTACATATATCCAATTTTTTAAAGATGATACAATTGCAGGCAATAACCTCCTTATTTACAATCAAACAATGTAACATGGTCGGCAGCAATAACATTTAAAAGTGTGTTGATTGCAAATATTGTAAATCAAAGGAACAAATAAACAAGAGCGGAGAATGCTTTGCAAAACATGTCCCCTACTTGCCCAATGAATGCGAAGAAAAAAGTGTTCGAGGCCACACGGAGCCAACATCATGAACCCAAAGTGAAGAAGAAACCCCTAACCCACCGTGTTTCATTGGTTTGTCGGCTTGCCTATTTCATATATGAAAAATAACCCCACTGTACAGCCATAACAAAACATGTGTTTGCATATGTATATATGCATATAATACATCATGTTATATACCGACACCAAGCACTGGGGCCATTGAAAAACACACAGTGGCTTAGTCAACCATACTTTTTTCTGTTTCTGACAACTTCCAGTCTCCTTAAACTCTTGTTACTACTCTCTTGAGCAGTTTACTGATGGCGATTTCCTTCCATAACTTGTATGGAAATTACACTGGAAAACTTGTATGTCAGATCATCGTCTTGATGAACATTCAATGGCCCTGAACGGTCTCCTGTGAAGTCACCATTTCTACATAAACCACCAGACTATTACCAAACCACCAGGTTAGAATTAACACCAAGTTGGTCTCTGCTTTATAAAAAGTTTGTGAATATGCAATATATCTTAACCTCCAACATAACTACTCATACAAGGTGTTGAAGTTCAATCCTTTTTCTGTTGTTCTTCCCAATCAGGAAAATTAAAGGATGAAAAGTCCAAACACATCATCTCATTATTATAGCTCCCTTCAAACTGTTTAAGTCTGTAAGGGGTTTCATTCATAGTCTCCCATTGTTTGTTGAATATATTTCACTTGATGTTCAACCTCAACCCCCAACTCTGTTATTTGAGAGAAAAACTGTTCAAACAATTAATGTTAGTTCATGCGATTATTTGGTTCTGTAAATTATATAATTAAATATTATCAGTTTAAACATAAACTTACGTTCTCCTCTTGTGAAAATCATATTGTTTGTGGAATAAGAATCTTCGAAAGACTTTCAACGAAAGCAAACCAAACTCTGAAAGAATTACATAGGCAAACGCAATGAGGTCACATAATCGAAGAACAATGGGTTTATGCCGTGGATTGAGTGTGCTGTGTTCTCTCCAAGGAAGGAATTACCATTCTTCATTGATTAAATATTTTGAAATTAATGTGCTTGGGTAAGATTAATTGGTATTTTTTGCCTGAGGCAAGCTGAAGTTCTTGTGTAAACTGGCTTCTCGGGTGATTAATTTCTCACGTGCTGGTGAATTATATGTACGGTGTGAAATCACAATACACCATAAAGGGGCCGAGGTGAGATAATATATCGATAAGTTCAAGTGTAGTTAGCCCCACAACCTGTTGTTTAGGGGAATATGTGTGATTCAATCGGGCTGCACGATTTGAGTTAGCCACTTTTTCTTTCTCTATTCGTTATTTTGGACCATTAAGCGCCAACAACTCAAACAACCACCACCCTTCGCCTCTTTACCTCCACAACTCCAACCCCACAAACATCGGCTTCACCGCCATTCCCAAACGACGCCCGCCCAACCACCAAACCACCACAGCAAACCCCCAACCACCTTCGCCTTTCTCCTTCCCACAAACTATCGGACCCCACCACCAGTCAAGCCACCGAAACGTCGTACTGTCCGAAAGCTGTTCGGTGATTGCTGCCAAACGCAGTAAGCCGCCTGAGGTGGCAATGGATGCCTTTACGGGAGAGAAATTTGGATCAGGGGGAGGTTCATGCCCCTTTTTTTCTCCGTTCCCAATGTGCGAGCGTCGGGCAAGTGTGGCCCTGCCTCCAAGCGCGATGAATGTGGATTCCTTATTGGGAGAGAAATTCGGAACAGGGGACGTTCACGCCCTTTTCCTCGTTCCAATGGTGCGACGTCGGGGTGTGCCCCTGCCTTCCAAAGCGCGATGGATGTGAATTCCCTCTCAGGAAGGAATTCGGATCAAAGAGGCCTCACCGTCCCTTTTTGTCACACCAATGGGGCTGAACAGAGGGTGGCGTTGTGCCCCGCCTCCAATCGCGTTTGATCCTTAAAATCTGCATACAGGCTCCTCCCCTGTTCTATAAAAGACGCGAGTTCATGTGTGGAACTCGTTGTTGTAGTGTGGGGGTCGCTTTTTCCCGTGGTTTGGTGTCGTTCTTCGTCGCTGGCTCGTCTGTCATTGGTGTCGTCTTCGATCGCTGGGCTCGTTTCTCGTCGTTTAAGTTCATTCTCGTCGCTGGACTGAGCCACCTTCGCTTCACAATGCGACCAAGCCCAAGCCAGCCATTCCCGTCGCTCGACCCTGAGCATCAACAATCCCCCCCCCCATCCGCGTTTGAGATTAGTGCGGTGTGGCCCCCGTTCATTCCCCACCCTAACCGTGGTGCCGACCAAACCGATGCGCGGAGCACACCGGAGAGGGGCTCACCGACCACGCAGGCGGGCACGGAGTCGGCGGCGCAAGTGAGCTGCGCTGATATTGCCGGCTTGCCCGCCATCGCCGTCACCGAGGATGCGCGGTAAGACCTTTTCGGGTCTCCGTGGGGACCTGGCCGCTCCTCCAAGGTTCGCGCGCACATATTGGTCCACGGACCCCGTATTTCACCTCCCTGCCTATGGGAGGTCTATTCCTGTTTATTTTGAATGAATTATGTGGCGCCGGAAGTCCCGACAAGTATAATTGTTTAAGGTTGTAAATAATTATAGTCCGGTAGTAGTGCTTTTGCTTTTGTTGCTTTTGGTCTTTTGCTGCACATTGCATTACTGCCCTACGTGCGTCGTGTTGGTGTTGTGAAATAAATGCTTGCTTGTTGAACTGTTTTCCCGTTTCGCTTCGTCCTTTCCTTTGTTGAATCTCCATCTTGCATCACGTAAGGGATTGATAGTTGGTTTTTAAAACCACCCGGTAACCAATCTGTACCGTCAAGGTCGATGATTAACTCCGCTCGGTTATCCCTGCAGCACGGAACAGCCGCTTAACGGTTCGTTCCGAAGTCGACCTGCGGCGAGCTACGATCGGCCCGGCTCGACCACTCGCGCAGGTACTTAGGTAGGTCGAATTTGGCGAGGCAATCCTATCCTGCGCGGGTGGGCAATCGGCACGATCATGGTGAGGTTAAACCCACCTCTGTGACTGGCTTCCTGGCGGGTAGTTCCAGAGGGTCACGACTGGAATGTCCGTTCCGGTTGGGCGACGCGTTCGCGATTCGAGTACTGCCGATCGCACGCCGGACGGGCCAAAAGTCGTACATTGGTGTCAGGAGTGGGATTCAAATCCACTCGCGTCTCCAACTAAATTCACAGGATCAACCAGGGGTGTGCGAAGCAACCCCCTGTTCCCCCAAATTTACGAGCAAAGCCTAAATTAATCTCTTACAAGAAATAAGATGGAAGTCTCAAGGCGAGCGGGAGCGGGGTATTAGAGATGGATGTAGAAATGTGTTTGTAGAATCCATGGCTCAGGGATGAAATCCCCATGCAGGACATCCCATTGTGATGCAGGAACAATTTCCCCCCAACCGAACCCAGAACCCGAAATGGGTGCCGGCAGCGGCGGGTGTATGACACCCCCCTCCCTCTCCGCCAAACCCCCGCATCTGGCCGAAATCGGGCTCAGCGAGTGCACCTGACATGGCCCAGCTTGTGCGCATGCTGTGGGAGTAAACGTGACTATGCAACAAATGCAAATGAAATGAAAAACAAATACGCAAAATACTGGGGTGAAATTGGCAGCGCGTGGGGCGATCCTGCAGGCAGGGCATATGGCGGCCGCCACGTGCTGGAGCGAACGAGCTGAGGGGGTGAAATGGCTGTAAAGGACCGCAATGGAGGCTCGGTAGGCGACAAAATAATTCGGGGGGACGTGTTGGGCCGAGGGAGTGACACGAGAAAGCAACAGTGACGGTTACACAGAGGGGAAAAACTAAATGGGGTGACCGAAAACGTGTGAGATGAGACACGTAGAGACGAAGGAAATAGAATTAACAGAGACTACGGAGGGAGACGCAGGAAATAAAAAGAAATAACCAGAGGACACGGGACGGTTTAGAAACGGTTAGGAGGAGAGACTGCACGGTAAAGACGGTTAAAAAACGAGCAACACACACACACGGAGTTTAGTGGAGGATAATGGGGGCGAAGCTGCCAAACGTGTGGGGACCCGGTGCAAGGCAGCTGGATTAGCTCCTTCGGGAACGGAGGAGACGCTATTCTCCCTTGAAGCTGCATCATGACCAGGTGGGGTTCGGTCGTTGTCAAGCGAGTTGAGGGCGACTGCTGTTGGACAGGTGTGCACGGAGAGCTTGGGGGCTATAGAGGCCCAGGAACCCTTGGTGGTGGCACAAATCCCCAGTGTTTTACAAGTTGGTTCCCGGTGTGTGTGGTGTCGGGTGGTGTTTTACAAGTTGGCTAAATGTGTTGGCTGCAACGCGCACCATAGCAGAAGTGGTGCAAGGGCGTGTGTAGAGCGACCGGCGTGGGTGACAGAGACCCCGTGTTGTGAGAGACCCCGCGGTATGAGTGACACCCCGTTGTGCGGAGTGACCCCCGTTGTGCTGATGGTTGTGGTCACGAGTGTTGCCGGAGTGCGTACTTCCAGCACGCCGTTGTGTGGAGAGGCACCGTGTGTGAGTGGAACCACGTGTGCAAGGGATAATCGGCATGCGTGAGTGAACGCCGAGTGCAAGGGAGACCGTTGTGTGTGCAGAGAGCCGGTATGTAAGGGAGGATGATGTCCGGGCATGCGGGAGCACGCCAGCCGCGTCTCCCGGTGGAATGGAATGGCGAATGGAGTTGTTGAGTCTCGTGACACGCAGGTGTGCGTGGGTCGAATCGGCGACGAGACGGCGACAGATAAGGGACAGAGGCTGGTAGCGGCACGTTTTAGCTATTTTTGGCACCGCGCCGGGTTACCAGCAAAGGGGCGAGCGCCGAGGTTCATGCCGTGCCAGCGCACGAGGCCGCCACTGTGCGCGCTTGCGGGAGTGAAACCCGGTTTCGGAAACGCCCGCGGTGGATGTTGCCGATCCCGCGATGGACCAAAGCGTGTAGGCTGACAACCGATTTGGACCGGATGGGTTCTCCACGTGAGCGTGTGGCTGTGAAAGCTTCGGACTGGCAGAGCACATGTGTTCGTTTTTTTGTGGGGAACCCCTCAAACGTCTGAGGCTTGTTTTTTTGATGCTGCAGGTGACGTCATGGCTGCACGTGGGGTTGGAATCCGGCAGGGCTGAATTCCCCTGGCCGGATGCGTACCGTCAGAGGGACGAGGTGTAGTGAACAGCCTGCCCATGACGTCACGTTAAAATAGCGCAGTTTGCGATTTGCCGCGCTGCTGTGGCATAAGAAAAAAAAAAAAGCAAGCCTCGCTTCGCGGTGAAACAGATTCCCGGAAAGGGGTGGAGACCCCCCTGCCTGCCACAGGATTGACAAACTAGTAGGGGATAGGGTTTAGCTTAGCTAGACCGGCCTTTCATGGGGCAAAGGGGTAAGTCCTCATGGGGCCCGTGGAAAGGATAAGTTAGAGGGGGATTGTAGTTGAGATTAGGAGGGAAAATGAATTTTTGAGCATTTGAGAAGAATTGACAGACTGTGGATGTGTGAGGGGGACGTAGCTTAGCTACGTAGGTTAAAAGAACGTGCTCTAGTTTAAGGATGTACGAGGGAGCAGGAGGTAGTTAGGGGATGCTAGATAGAAGAATGGCAGTATTTCAGCGATGGAGTGGAAGAGGGATTCTAAGGAAACTTGATGATGTGAGTGAGGCCAGCGGGCCTTGGTGTGTATGGAGTGAATGTGGAATGCATTGGTGCGATGACGTGATTTGGGCGGAGGAGTGACTACCCGCCCAGGACACCGGTGGTCAGGGATAAAGTGAGTTAGTGGTAGTTTTAAATTGACAAAATGGAGGGTCGTTTTTTGTTAGGTGCGAAATTAGCGCTCAAACCCGTTTAGAGGGCTGCAGACCCTGTTGACGGGCTGGAGGCCGTAGGCTGCGAACGCGTGAGTTCTCGCTGAGTGGGTACCCCGGCACCGGGCTAGTCGGCCGTGGTAGACCAAGGGCCCGTGGGGCCGGTGGGCGATAGCGTACGTGGGTACGGTGCGCCCGCATGATGCGGGGGGCCCGCGGGCGCCATTGGCCGTGTGGGCAGTGTCTGTGGGCCGGGTGACCCTCGGAAAGGGCCGGAAGCCAGCCTGCCACGTGACATTTCAGGGGAGTCGCCACTGGAGGGCACTCCCGGTGTTTAGGGAGCTGGTGGCTCGGAGCCAGTGTAAGTGCCCGGGGGTGCCATAGCTGGAGAATGGCAGAGGGTAGTCCTGCCAAGGGAGCCATGCGTCCCAAGCCGTTGAGGACCGTGTGAGCGGCACGGGAGGAAAATAAAGTGGGGTGCAAGGCCCAAAATTGTCTGAGGACACCACACAGTGCGAAGGGAATCTGGTTACGTTAGAACCGATAACTTTAAGCGAGAGGCGCTTGTTGAAAGCCCCAGGTAGTTTAAGAGTTAATGGTTTAGGGTTAGATAGGAAGTGTACCCCTCCGCACCATCCCATCCCTTTCACTCTCATGTGGGTGGCCGCTGGACCCACTTTGGTTTAGATGCGCTGAAATCTGAGGGAGGCCCATTCTGAGCTGAATTGGGCCTCGACACAGGCGCTACTCTCCCTATTCCCCTCAGAAGGGAACGTAGGGTGGGAGTAGCTATGCTGACCGATAGGTTCGCGAACAAGAGATTAAAGGCGCGTTAGGACGATTTATAGTAGTGGGGAAGTTGAAAGTAAAAATAAAAACAAAAAAAAATAAGTTGGGCCCAAATTG
>CM068957.1:55529851-55542088 GCA_035128595.1 Eptatretus atami | reverse complement strand
GGAATGACGTGCAACCAAAAAAGTATATTAGAAGTGATGTTCGTCGTGACGTGTGACCCGCTGTCCTCTTCGCCCCTGCATTGTTCCTACACATTTCTATTTTATATTGCTCATGTTAATATCTACAAAATATCCCCTAACTTGAATTTTTTTTATTGTTCACTAGGTCATTCCCATTAGCTTGCATTTACATGTTATTTCATATTATCTTGCAATAAGAGCCAGCCTCGATGGCATGCCTACAGTCTAACTTCTTGATATAGGCTCTACACATTGTATCTACTTTAACTCACCTATAGTTCTCATATAACATGCTAAAATGGATGTAACCTCATAATGGTCAGCAGTTTTTCTTCTTACTCTTCTTGGCCCCCACATAGCCTGTACATTCAGGAATCTCTTGAAATAGTGGGCAGCACTGACTTGAGCTATGGAATGCCAAATCATTTAAAAAAGAAATTGATGTCAATCATGCCAACTTGTCTATCTCCTCATCTTAAGTACCTTTACCACCATACTAACCCTTCTTAAGTTAGTGATCATGATTATGTACCCATTTCAAACTTTAGGACTGTTTCACTGTTGCATCTTCATGTTGATTGCATTTTAATTAGGGTCACTCCGTGCAAACTTACTTCAACCCCTTCTTATTTACCTTTACCACCAGAAATATCATTCTTAAGTTGTTCATACATTAGATATCACTCTACATTAAATGCAAGGTTTTCTATCCTCGCACTTTTATGTTATATAAAATTTTAATTGTAAAGGTCAAAAGAGTGCGATTTTCCGTTTAAAATATCATTTTACCGAGACTGTGCCCAAGATTTATTGACTTGTATATGACCCTGTTGCATCTTTCTATAAACAAACATTTCTTGAACTTGAATTGAAAACTGCAAAAAGGGTCATAAGTCAAAAATTTTCATCCTGACTTTGACCTTTCTTAAGTACACTTCCACCACCAATTACATTCTTTAAGTGATGAATAAATACTTATATGCTTGGGTAAATTTTAATGTTGTTTTAGACTTGCACCTTTTTTATGTTATAATATAGTCTAATTAGCAGTTAATTAACCTCTTCTTAAGTTACCCTCTTTCCACCACAAATCCCATTCTTTAAGTTTCAATTTTCTCATTCAGTTTTCTTCTCTCTACCAAATGACACTGATTTGTGATATTTGCACCCTTCATGTTGAACAAATACATATTTGGGTGTTTTTTGGGTGTCCACCACCCACCCACACTGGCGTAATTTAAGAATCGGTTTTTGTGGGTCCCCTAACCTAATTCTACTAGCACTTGGCACCCAAAACCTTCTTGCACCTTCCATGTTGCACAAATCTCACCTACTCCCCGCGACTATAACTTGTTTGGCCTGAAGCGCTAGTACAGCCTCGGATCGTGGTTAGTTGTTTATTTCCTTTGTCGATTACCCTCTTTCAAGTGAAGGACAATCAAGCTTTCCCCTACAGTAATTTTGTGGATGATTCTGTTCTCCAGCAGGCACAGAAAGCATCTAGCCATCTTTATTTATTAGTGTTAAGCCTTATTTCTGACTCAGTCTTTTTGATCTAGTTCAGCGTTGATCCACTTATAAATCCCCAGAGCTTTACCCCATTTCAACTGTTCACCCGCAAGCCTGTTTTCCTTTACAAACTCAAAGGTGGATCACCATTCGATGCAAGAGTCAGCATATGTGAGATTGTTAAACTCCTGATATTCATATCTTCAATTACATTTCCTGGCATTAATCAGCTTGTTTTTTTCTACAGCCACTCAAAGTAACTGTTCCAGGGGCCTTCACTTCGGACTCCTCTGTCAAGAGCCCACCATCTCTCTGACCAACTTGCTTATTCTCTTATTTGTGATGGTGCTAAGTTACAGTGTACAAGATTCACATTTGCTACTGCAAATCTCAAATATGGGTGGGCTTGTGTATGGATACGCATTGCTGCGATATTCCCCTGAAGCAGTGATATTGATGTAATACTTGACTTCTATTGTAGTCTTCTAGCCACTCAATTGTCGCTATCATAGGGCTTCTTTGTCTCACCATTATTTTTTTTTGTACATACAGTTTTACTACCTTTTCAATCTCCCTGAACAGTTCTACAGCTCTGCCATTGGTGCCTTTTTGCACTTTACGACTCTTCGGTCCATGCATTCCAGTGTCCCTTGAGAGACAAATATTCTTCTTTTACCCGACCGGTGATTCAAACATCCATCCTTGTGCCACATCAAGGACGGGTATTGTGCTTTTCTGTTAAGGCATAAGCACAACTCTTCAGGCATTCAATCGAGCACCAACCCCCCCTATATTCCCCACTCCATCCTTTGTTTTCACATATATCTCCTCCAGCATATTTCTCTCTCATTCCTTGACATTGCTCAACTCATCCAGCCAGGCTGGGATTTTGTACCATTCTCCCCCAAATGTTCAGACTGCACCTTCAGAGTTACTACCACAAGTCTTGTCGATATCTGAGAACCTGATCACTCTGTGACCCTGCAGTCTTGATTGTTCTCCATCTGACCATCATATGAGTCATTACTATTTGTTGAATCTCTTTTTCCACTACCATCCAGCTAGTTGGAATACCAAACTCCAGCGATAGCCTGTGTATGCTAAACCATAACCAGCCACCTAATTCCATGACTCTTTGCATATATCAAGATATCTGATGTTGCTATTCTGTTCACATTCCAGACTCCATCGCGACCATACACATGTCTCATATGCTCATTCCATATCAGTTCCCATTCGATGCATTATCTTGGTATAATCCACCCAATATAAAAGCGAGTATCTCACCTGGGCACTGTTCAACCGACAAGACTAGCACAACATATTGAATATCGCTCTCTTGTCACAGTGAGATCACTCGCCTCAGTCAAGATATATACAAGTACTCAGGGATAACGACACCCAAGTGATTTGATCGAATCTCTTAGTCTCATAATATCGCACTTGTGATCCTGGTGTTTGTTTTCCTCAATTTATTCATTGGATTCTAGCTTTCTTTTATTGGACTACAGCTTTTACCACAATCTTCTATTTTTGTGGCATTTTTTTGGTTTCTTATGATGTGGCCGCTCATTTTGCAACCATCAATATTAGTGTATATCCATCTCTCTCCATGATCTCGCCCGCAATTTCCCGGTTGTCGAACTTGCTCAGAGTATGTTCTTTTGCTTTTTAATATCCGATGTTCAAACGCTTCTTTGACTCATATATAACAGAGACAGGTGATCACCCCTCTCTTAGACGGTAGGACTTCCACGACCCACCCGAAGGGACGTCTTCATGTTTTATACCCAAGGAACCGTACGTCTGTGGATGATACTCCCATTCCACTCCTCCAACTACCTACTGCCATCGACCTCTGGAGTTATACCTCCGTTTTTTCTCTCCTTTTTATATCATTCATAGAAATTTGATCTTTTGTCCGTAGGCTTTCCCCAATGCGTCATCCTTTGTAGTTTTTCCGCCCTGCGAAGGGCAGCTCGCACTAGGTATCGTACTCCCATCGGAGGGGTTTTTCAATTTCTACATTTTGGATTATGGAAATTTGATCAGTGTGTTTTTTCTGGTAGCCAGAGTTGCAATATCTCTGTCCACCAATCTCCTTAATTATTAATAATTATATTAAATCCCATACTGCAGGAGGATTTCGCAGACACAGATTGGCACTGAAATGGTTTTTATACCCGCTCGGCTCTATCAAGATCTCCTCCACCCTTGCAGTTTTTCTTTTTAGATCCTGTTTGTTCCATATTCTATCTCACTCCTCCACATCATGTGAAAAACCTTGGGGTGATTGTTTTTTATGTTTTAGTTTCTCCTTAAATCTCCGACCATGAAACAGTATGCACAGGTTACATGTATTGTAGGAATCACAATATCATCTGGCTTGATCTCTGAATTTATATGTGATTTTACTTATATCAGTTAATTATACAGCGTATTTGCAAGTTTATATAAAATAACGTCCTTTTTTTTTTTATTTTTACTTTCTGATACATATTGTAGCTTTTGTCACTTTTACTGTGTCATTGCCGATTGCAATACAAAAGCACAATCTGAACACCCACCTGTTTCACTGAACCAGTGCAGACTGACCAGCTTCTTGGTTTATTTTCCAACGGTTATGATGGCGCTATTGGTTTTGGTCACTTTTTGTCCTTTCTTTTTAATCAATATAATAAAATTTCATGTTCATATATTTGTTTATTTTGAATGATTGCATCCATCTGTTTAAATTGTTTTAAATACTTGTTCTAGTTTGATTTGTTTGTTTTTGTGTGTTTGATATTGTCGACGCTTCTTGAATGTTCGTCCATCTGTCCATCCTAGTCCACGGTTGAGTTATTTGTCACATAGTCCCACGTCGCAGTTTTAAACGATCCTCTCCGCGTCACCTGAATATCTTTTTGCTGCGATGGGTCCTACCATTCTGGTGCAGTCTGGTGGGATCCTAGATAGCTCCCCCCCCTTTTCCCCCCCCATGATCTTCTCATCCCGTACCCCCGGCCCGCAACAAATATTTATCATTTACCTTAAATCATATATGTATATAATATATCGATATATTGCATATGTTGTATTTTGTTATTTTTATTTTATATCTTTTATATAATACTTCATTTTATATTTTATATATATATATTATATATATTATTATTTATACTTCATCTTTGTTTCTATTCTTTTATTATTATTTATATTGTTACGGTTGGAAATCACAGAACATCCATTCAGGTATCCAGATCATTATGTCGCATAAAGTCTGCTCGTTCATATCAGATTTTCTCTCATCTCGAGTTTCTAAATAGAATTTTATTCGTTAACCGTGCTGTGATTTTGATCGTAGTGTTTCTTTTGCCTATCGTTCTATTTTGCACCAAACCGCCTCTCAACCACAGCCACCTTCTACCAC
Organism: Eptatretus atami; assembly: GCA_035128595.1. Taxonomy (NCBI): domain Eukaryota; kingdom Metazoa; phylum Chordata; class Myxini; order Myxiniformes; family Myxinidae; genus Eptatretus; species Eptatretus atami. Next base: position 55,537,146 of record CM068957.1, on the reverse strand, counting down.
AACCGCCTTCCAACAGCCATCACTCTCTTCTCTACAATTTCCTCCTTCATCATATACAACCTACTTCTTAACCTACAATCTGTTACCTACCACTACCACCATCACGACCACACAAAGCCCAGCTAGCCTCTCATTTACGATCTTAAACCAACATTACCACTCACAATCCATCTCAACTCGCTGTTTTTCTTTTTTCCACTTCAACACACCTGGTTCCAGAAGTTTCCCTTGCATTCGTCGTATGACTGAGCAGACGATTGGCCTCTCTCGTCTTCCCCCCCCATATCGAATTTTAACATATCTTTCTTTCCAGCCAAACACAAGGACATCTTCCCAATCTCTGCGATTGCGTTGGATTATCAACAGCAGGCAGTCAGAAAAAACAAGAAGCAATAACAAATTCTTGTCGCGCAAGCGGGATGGGATACTCGGCCCGACATTGACCGGGATATACGTGTCTTTCTTACTGGAAGTTTCCCTCGTGCGGTGTGTGAATAAGTGATGGTCGACGGGAGGCTATAAAATACGTGCAGGAGGAATCGGCTGTCTTCTCTCTTCTGGATCTTTTATTTCTTTGCGCCTCTTAATATCTTCTCTCTGATTTGCGCGCTAAAGCTCTCCTCTCTCTCTCTCTCTCTCTCTCTTGGGTCATCCGCTCGCTAAAGCTCTTCATCCCTTCTCTGGATCTGCGCGCTGTCTCTGCTAAACCTCTCTCTCTGCTGGATACACGCGAGCGCTTTGCTAACTCTCTCCTCTCTCTGGATTCTTTGCGCTTCTTCTGTTGGTTTGTGTTGTAGGAAGCTTTCTTTCTCTCTCTCTGGGGCTGGTCGTGACGATTTTTGGTTTACTGTGTATGGTGTCGTCCGATATGTCCCATCAGACGTCTGTCGTGACTGATTTTTTCGCGAGCGCTCGTATTGTATCGCCAGCAGAGTCTGTCGTGACGAGGACGATTTTTCTGTGCTCAAGACGCCAGCAAGGTCTCGTGACGAGGTTGGAGGCACCGAGACCAAGCAGAGGTCTGTCTGTAACTGTTATTTATCTCCTCATCCATTTTGTCTTGAGCTCCGTAGACGCTCCAGCAGAGGTCTGTTCTGACATTGAGCGAGTCCGAGAACCAGCAGAGTCAGTTGTCGTTACTTTGAGTCTGTATAACTTCTCTAGCATAGTTCTTTTTCTTTCTGTGACAGGTCGACGCCGACTTTTTATCCACAGAGCTGTCGGACGAACTGGTATTCTGAGATGAGACGGTCGCTTCTGATGCTCACCACACAGGTCACTTTCCTTCCTTCCTTCTTTCGGGTTCAGTATGAGTGAGATACTGTGCGCCGTGTCCTTAAGCCTAAGTCACATTTATGCTACATATTGGCCTTTCTGATGCGGGATTTTTCGGCGGCCGTACCCCCTCTGATTACAGAAACGTCGCCCGGTTTCTTTTTTCTCCAACGTTTCTGTATTTTGGTGCGGCCGCTCAGGAGTGCCCTACGCCATATTTGGCTATATTTTACAGCCTAAGCGTCGCTCCTGGATTTCATTCATATAACTTCGCGGTAGTTTGTAAAACTTTCTTTCATTTTTCTACGTCCCGTACAATTCACAAGCCTGTTATAAAAAAAAAACTGTGTTAAAAAATATAATATATAATAAATTACTCTAAATCCCCATTTTTTACCGTCGTCTGTTTTCCCGCACTGTCGCCTTAGGGCCCCCTCGGTCGCCTTGGGCACCTTCCGTCTGCCTTGAAATTCTTATGCCGCCGCGCAGAACGCCCTGACAGTCATTACTGTGCGACATTTCAAATCCCAAAGACCACGTACGGTCAACCCACGTTTATGGTCTCCACAATTTATATAATACGGTCCGTTTGCAGTCTCTCCCGTGAATAATTAATATAAAACATTATTGACTGCTACTAATTTCTGACCATGGAAATCCTCGCTGAGCCTGCGTTCGTTTTTATATTTATTTTTGTCTCATGCCGTAATTTGTGTAGACTCTCAATTCTCCTTTTTCCCTCTCGCTTCCCCCCCCTCAGCCCCGTGCAACATAGACTTAAGCCCTAAATACGCGTGCGTTCTTCCTTCCGTTAATAATTAAATAACTATTTTTGACTGGCTTACCTGTTTTGTTGACCGTGTGAAATACTCGGCCGCTCTTTATAATTGCTTGCCGTAGATTTGTGAGATCCCTTCACGTTCCTCCGTTGTGCAACCATTTTACCTCTATTTTACCTAATTATATCTCGTTTATAGTAATGTACATAATCTTAACTAAGTACCATACGTTTGTAGTTCTTCTTGTCGCGTCTTTTTGTTGATTGCAATGACTTTTCTTTGGCTTGCATAAATTGCCTGCGTCTTGCCTCACGCCTAATTGTATACTGCAAGTGCCTGATACGTGACTTATTTAATAAATTGCTCTTTTTGTTATATGTTGATCCGTCGTTGCGTCCTTTCCCTCGATTGAACTGCCGTATTAATTCAGGAAATTAGCTGCTTGTTTGATATAGCCAATAGATAATCGGATCCTGCTCGTGGCTTGCATGCACGTATCGTCTTCATCATTCCTATCCTCGGCATTAATTCGCATAACGGACCGAGCTGCTTAGCGAGCTTCGTTCCAACAGTCCCGTTCACCCCTTCGATGGTTATTATCCTAGGCATTTCTGTCCTTGCTAGGCAAATAAGGTAAATCGACAACTTTTCTGCAATCGTACCCTTAGTGGATAAGGTTTTCGCCGCCGGACAGAATAGTCTTGGTTAGCTGATTTTTCCGTGAATTAGAAAAACCACCTGTGGCTGAATTTTTCTGTCTAGTTTGTCTCGAAAGTCTCTTTTCCAGATAGGCTTTTCGCCCATGTTCGGTTTGTCTTGCTTTACTCTTTATGTGAGAGCGGCCCTATGGCAAAAGTTTCGCCCGCACTAGCCGACGTGGCATCGAAACGTTACTAACTTTAATATTTTATATATGTTTTTTTATGTTATATTGTTATTAATATATATATAAGTTATCTATTTTTTATATTGTTAATATATATATATTAACTATTATGTATTGTCTGCGTAGGGTTCCGGTATTTGTCTTGCGAGTCTTATGACCTGCTTAATTGTAGCTTTGCTTCTTTTAGCTCTCTTGTCTGTGCTTTCGTATTCTTTCCGTAATCACCCGAATTTAATCGTACCTTTTTCGTTTTAAATGTTCGTCTTGTCCCTTTCGACCGTGTAGCATTCACATTATTTCTTGTCTATCCTTTTTTTGACTAGTTTTATTTGCCCATTTTCAAACATACCTACTTAATTTCCAACGTGGGAAATTTCACGTATCTCCACCACCCCGATCTTCTCAGCACTCCTTTACGATATGAGTCGCCTTAGCGTACTCAATCACCGCTATCGATACTTTATATTATTTCTGCGAGCAGTTTTATCGCCAATCCGTCGGTCAATGCCCGTTACACGCCACAACGCCATGGCTATCTTGTTCCTAACTATCGCGATGCAACGTCTAAGTACTGAGGAAAAGATTCTTTGTTTCTTCACTGATCTTTTCACTATTTTGACGGATACATTATCACAAATGGGTGTTATTCCACATAACTAACTTGCGGGAATACTCGTGTGTTTTAAGCACTCTCTTTATAGATGCAGAATTAAACCATTAGAAGAATATTGGCACGTATGTAACAGTCACACGCACTCTTTATACAGCTTTTCTCTACATTTAATGTCCACAATAATCATAACGCAGAACTCCCCATAATAATTGCGGACCAAGAATGTAGTTCTTATGATGTCTCTCTTTCTCGTATCCTTCTCGTCCTCTTTTATTTTTTTGCTCCAAGACCATCCTCTTTGCAGATTTACCATCTCTTTCCCAGCAGATCCAACTATCCAGACCGATCAGATCTTCTTACTTTTTTACCTATATCTCTTCTCTCTATTTCTCACGAACTGTATATATCTATTTTTTTCCTTGTACAGTGTGTTAAGGCTCGCATGTATTAATGACCTCTCCGTTCTTTATTTCTCGACTCATCTTCCTTGTTCGTCAGACGCTCTTTCCATCTTCCGCTCACCTTTCTGCTTCTCTATTATGCTCACTTCTTTTCCTATATATATACTCTTGTACTCCTCTTTCTGTGCACTTCCTGTCCAATACGATATTCTATCTTCTCTATTTCTCCTATCTTCTGCCCATATATCTTTATCTCTTCTCCTATCTCTCTATAATCCTATTATATATCTCTTCTCTTCTCTCTTTCCTTATCTTTTTTCTTATTATTATTTTTATTTATCCTCCTCTCTCTATATTTTTTTTTTTTTTTTTTTTTTTTTCTTTTTCTCTCTCCTATCCTCCCCTCTCTCTCTTTTTTTGTCTAATTTCAATATTCTTTCTTTCTTTTCATTCTCTCCACTCCAGTTTATTATATTTATTGCCTTCAAGCTTCTGTGATTCGGCTCTTTTTTCTTTTTTTTTTTTTTTTTTTTTTTATTTTTTTTTTTTTTTGTTTTTTCTTTTTGATCTTCTATCCGTCTGTTGATCCCTTTCCTTTCCTGCGCTTTTTGGATCTGTACTTGCCGGGTCATTATCTACTCTTATGCTAAGCTGATCCATCTTATGTTCTGAGCTTCGCTGGGGGACAAGGACCCCCCTGCCCTTCTGGCGGATCCAATCTGTATGTGCATGATCTGTTTCGGTAGCTAATTGTTTCCTCTGCCCCTGCTGTCTGTTGCGTGGAGTCTTCGAATCGCGTTGTGATAGCAAATCCTCCCCCCGATGCTGATTCGAACTACACACACACTATAACGTCGTTTTCGTAGCATTTGTAGTCGTTATGCTGTATAATGACTCTTGCTGTTGGTGTATGGCTGCTAAAAAATAAATTAGAATAATAAGAAAACCGGTGACCTATTTAACAATTAATTTCTCCACATGTTCTCTTGTTTTTGTGTGTGTTTTTGTGTCGATTTTTTTCTATTTTATTGTTAACATTTCTTAATTATCCCATTAGTTTATCTAGGTCGGACCCGTATTTGGCAACACTGATCCTTACCTTGTTATTAATCCTTTTTGTCTTATTATTTACCTCTTTATCTTGTAGTCGCCCAGTAAACTTCCAAATCCTATAACAACTATTAGTTTTTAGTATTAAGTATATATAATTAATTATCATTTATATTATTGTTACTTGTTTTCTGTGAAAATTCGCATGTAGCACCTTATTTATACTCCTATTTTTTGATCAGTTTATTCGAAAGTCTCGTTCAGATAATTTCGCCACGGAATGTAACGTTTCATATCTATTCGTGTGCTATGTGGCTGATATCTTTGAGTAAGCCTTTCCTTCTTTTACATCGCTATTTTTCACCAACCCCATTACTACACCACAAAGCACCACCAACCAACAACCACGTATCACCACAAACCACTTTCTATCTTTCATTTTCATCTTTTTCCTAATTCATTTCTTCACAGACATTTTATCAACAGCTGCCTTCTACATATCAACCACCCTTAACCACCACCGCCCCACCACACACCCTCAGTTACGTACCCAACAACGCCAGCCACACCATCCCTTCATGACCAACCACAAATGCCAGCCACCACCCCATTTTCAAGACCATCACAAAACCCAGCTCATGCCACCATAACGCCAACCCTACACACACACCGCATTCCACTCTCAGCAATACCGTTGCGATAAGCGGCATTCATCCGGCTGAAACGGACGACGGTCTCTCTAACTTCCTCCCCCCCAACAACAAACACGTGCGGAAGACGAAAGCTATGTGTGAAACTACAATAAAGAACGCCCCATTCGGCGAGGTGTGATATAACCTCCTGTCCTGAAAGCTCCAGCGCGTCTTGTTAATAGTTTTGTTGGTTTCGGTTTTACAGGTTATTTTTCTTTTTGAGGGGCGAGCCGCCTTCTGAGTCTTTTTTTTTTTTTTTTTATATTTACAAGGGCGCGCTGTAACACAATGTCGCTGTCGAAGCTGGAATGTGAGGTTTTTGTTAGGTAAGTATAAAGAGTTTCGTTTTTGTCGAGTTGGCATACAAGTGTTTTGATCTCTTGTTTAGTAGCTTGAGATGATAGTTTGACGTCTCACGTTTTAGCCAATGCTCTGCAGCCTGCCCTTACCGTCCTTCTTTTATGCTCTTGGATGATAGGGGGACGTCGGACGATCCCTGACTTCCATTTGGTCCCTAGCTCCACCACCCACGAGGTATAAGGTACTCATGCTCCTTCTGTTCTCCTCGTAGTCCTTGCGTCTACACGCTCTCATGCTTGTATTAACCCCAAGAAGTCCAGTCACCCTTCTTCGTTCTTCTCTTTGTGATTTTTTTTATAACTTTTGTGCTCACTGTTCCTGAATATAGGTATGAACTTGTCATAAATGTTTTTCTTTCTCTTGTACATAATAATAAGATGTTGTTAGACTCTTTTGCATGCATTTGTTGGTCTGTTAATATATTGCATGCCTGTCTTTTGTTTGCTCCTTTGTCGATGCGCAAACTGCCGGCATGCGTGTCTACCTTGCATAATTGTTTCATTATCCTTACATACTTGGCATATTGTTTGTTGTTGTTGTCTATTATTAAAAATGTGCTTGTTCAAAGGTCTCACCCTTCTCATTGTCCGTCCTTTTTCCCTTAATTAACTCCATATTCACCTCGGAATACTAGCATTGGTTTGTTTATAAACTATCTTCTATAAGCTTAGAATTACTGGGTCTCATTACGTTTACACCGCCCGCACGATAACACCCCGCTTCGTGTTTATACCCTATTATATTACGGAGATCAATCTTCTTAATGCATTGCTCGTTTCCAGCGGCCCAGAAGGGACAATCTCTCGGCGCTATCTACACCGCGCCGCATTAACAGGTAAATCGACAGAGACTTGGCATCGGACCCCTGTATGCGCTGGTAAAACATACGGACAAGGTGCTAAAACACACCCATGGCTCTTTTCGCATTGATCCGGAAAGCCGCGACTAGATTGTCCGTTTCTTTTTTTTTCTTTCTTTTATTTTTCTTTGTTTGGGCTTATCTTTGTCCCTACTTTTGTTAGATCGCTTTCTTCTCACGTCTTGTCTTCTGGGTGCGTGATCGAATCTTTTAGAACTATATTATATTATATATAATATATATATTAATGTACCGGTACCCTTCCCTGATTTATTGAACTATTTTACCCCTTCTGACCCTTTCCCTTTAGTTGCAAAGCGACGATGGGTGTATCAACTATCATGTTGAGTGGATGTTTCAGAGACTGCTCACTTGTTTTA
>CM068957.1:55493892-55504552 GCA_035128595.1 Eptatretus atami | reverse complement strand
CTTTACAGCAATACACAGAAGCGATCCATTCAAATCAGCTGAAGTGTGAACCCGCGTTCAAATGAAGCATCAGTTTCAGCATGATCCAGACCGCACACAAAATCAAGAACTGGAGGCGTCTCCTTGCTTGCAGGAGGACAAAGGAGAAAACTGATTGTGTTTCTGGGGAGGTGGCTGGAAACATGAAAGTATCGCGGAAAAGCTAGGCAACAGAACACTGTATGTCACTGTGTGATAAATGTCTGGTAACTGACCAGTCGGCAGTGGAAAGTTGGTGCAAGCATCGAATGTAGCCACGAGAAGCAGACACAGCGTTATGTTTCTCCACGCAAAGCACGCCGCTACGCCACTACAAGACGATCATCTTAGTGGCAGATGACACGACGTCTGATGAATCAGTCTTCATCTGAGCAGAACCATCGATATCGCGCTCTTCATCAGACGAGAACAAAGGTTCGAGTCAGAATGATCGACGTTGGGAAAGTTGGCTGCGGTATTGGGGTGTGGAGTTTGCTCTGGCTTGCCAGGGCTTTCAATGCATGGAGCGGTGTGTGACACTGTGAGTGCTCTGGGCTAGCCAAGGAAAGATAAAGGCTTTGAAGCTTGTGCAAAGCAATGATCTGTATCTCCAAAGCATTCACAGATCTGGATCTTCCGTGGAAGTACACAGAAGTCTCAATAGCATTCAGACCTCACGTGTCAGCTGTACGCCAAGAACACCAAATCGTGGTGTTATCGCTCCGTTATCAACACTGTTCTGTGACAAGAAGGCCAGATCGAATCTGGACAATTTTGCCGCTTGTGAAGACTCCTTGATGCAGCATACGCTTAGGGCCAACTATCAGGCGCTATCTGCGACGCAGCCTTGAAAAACCTGCCAGCCGTCCAGCACCATCAGCAGGACAATGGCTGGGAACTCGATGATGGGTATCGCTTACACAATCCGGATGGATGTCGGGTCTACCAGCTCCAGATGTCGTCTTGAAATCTCATCTCATGCCACATGCAGAAGGAATGTGTCGACCTCAGATTTGCTCCTCGCATAACTGAATGGGTTTAAGTGCACTGTTGTGTGTACGCAGGATGCTCCAACATGGTGCAGGAAGATGCTATCGTGACTCAGGAGTGCCAATGATCTGATTGGCAACTCGGATGATTAACTTTTGTGTGGCAACTGTATATTGGTATAAACATATGTGTTGTCTATTATAATGGAGGCTTAATTACCTTAAATCTTTGGAAAGAGATAAACGGTTAGCAAAATGCCATAATTCGGAAGATCATACCGGTTGATATGTTTGACCTTAAAAACATGACATGTTAAATTTGATAAAAATGCTCGAACTATAGATATGTTGTCAAAATCTGATTTTAATTAATATCTTAATCTATAACAAAAATGGTCCAAGATGGCCGCCAAAGCGCAGATTCCCTATGTAACAATTTCCGACTGCTTATTTTAGAAATTGTATGGTTCAAACACTCCGTACGACTTTCTCTAACTTGAGTTATCGTAGAACTAGATAATGCCGACCGGCGGCCTAATATTAAGTAATTTCGGTCCTCTTTACATAGATTTTTTTGTAACAACTCTCGTATAGGGTGAATTATATGTTGTATTTTTTAGTTATTTTTGGCAGACAGATGAAGCGGTGTAGCAGAATGCATATTTTGAAAATCATCCAAACCAGTGTTGTTTCACTAAAAAAAGTACCAAGTTTATATGGCAAAAATAGTAATAAATATAATGATTTTTGTCGATAATTGTTTTTTTATTATACATAATCTATAACAAATACTTCATATTATTTTTATTAGACGGTACAGGATCAGACGTATATTTAGTCGTCAACCGGCACGGTCGATAGCTAGTATAGAACTCCAGCATACACGTGCAACAATGTACCCCACCAAATGGCATTTTCCGCGCTGGTGGTTTCAAAGATGGCGGCCATCGGGCACTAAGCTACCGGTTCTTCAGATGTCGCATCATGCTTTTTCTGAAAGCTGAGATATTGCCAATGGAAAATCATAATGAGAATTACTCCCCCCGCCGGAGCATTCACTTCAAAATTATGGCCGTGGCTCAAGGACTATATATCTGCCAAGTTTCAGGAAAGTTTTGATGAAAACTGTAGCCCTGTGAAATAAAAAAGTCCACAGGAAGAAGATGAAGAACAAACAACGTGAGAAGACTGAGATCCTCCACGAGGATCTAAAAAATAAAAAATAGGAATGACGTCATAAAAGAATTGATTATGACGTCATAGTGATGTATCATATGTGCGGTAATTCATCTCCGGAAATTGCCTGTTCGATTCCGCGTAAACAGAATTCCAAAAACTTGCTTGGGCAGTTTCGGAGATAATTTTTAGGCGATTTTCCATTAGCGAGATATTTGACGTCATAAACTTTTTTATTCTTAGGAGGAATTTTCAAAATCGGAGATCGTTTATGTCTGCGCAGGTTATTTCTACATATATACGCAAGTTTCAGGAAGTTTCAGATTGAAAAACTGTAGTCTGTGAAACAAAAAAGTCACACAAGCAACAACAACGTGAGTAAGACTTAGAGATCCTCCACGAGGATCAAAAAGTCACAAGAGAAGATGAACGAACAAACAACGTGAGTAAGACTTAGAGAATCTCCACGAGGATCTAAAAACAGTCCACAAGGAAGAAGATGAAGAACACAACGTGAGTACAGATTTTAGAGATCTCCACGAGGATCTAAAAAATCACTCAAATGGTCTGACAAAAGAACAGCGAGCAAGCCACGCGAACAGGACGCCGCGAGAGCGGACACCATTTCAACATGGAATGCCTTTTCGTTTTTGAGCTTCCTCCACCCTTACCTGAGTTGGCACAGCATACAGAGTCATTCAATACGTGGCATAAATGAACTTCTGAAGTCGCTCGGAATATTTCTTCATTCACCTTGATTAGCTGACACCGATGCGGTCCACCTTGATAAGGAAAAACTGTTACCAGGAAGACTGTCAGTGCAGCGTTTTCCTGTTGGGCAGAGCCTCTCAACTTGTAATTATAAGAATGACTACTTAACAAACTTAGAATTAGTCCTGAGTGCCGTTTTCAGATGCACAACACTACATTGGCAACATTTACACAACGTATCTGAATGCTCGTCCCGCCACACCGACGAACCGCTGGAGGTTTATTGCTGGCAGAGGTTGGAAGCCCTCGTGGATGAGTCCTTTCCACACATGGCCTGAGACAAGAAATGCTGAAGTTTTTAGGAAATTTGCTAGCTGGTCTGGATTCTGCACTTCAGCTTAAAGTGCATGGGCATTGATACCAAAATACAAAGCTGCCTTGAAGATTGCTGCCAATGTGAGCACCAACTTGCTCTGAATATTACAACTCGCCAACCCACTCACGTTCAATAACTGCTGCAGCCCCTTGATAGCAACATCCTTCTGAACCTCAACACACATTGCCTGAATCACCAGTGCCATGACCAGATATCCCCACAATTCTAATTGAATATCAAACAAGAACACTGAAGGCAAAATTGATCTTCTTACACAGCAGTTCACTGCCTGCACTGTGATGCTGGAGTGATTGCCAACAACATCCACCTCTTGTGGCAACACAGGCACAGACAGCCATGCTACAGCAGGGGGCGCAGTCCTATGCCGCTTTGACCCTCCATCTCAAAGACACCATGGCTACTCACCATTGCTTTCTCCCACTCTCTCACTGACACAGCCTGCATCATGCCAATCACTCCGCCGACCTCATCGCTGCCGACAGACACTGCAGCTGCTGTCCTCTGCCGCTGATATGGAGTTTTCACACACATGGCATTCTTCTCATTAATCACCTCAACAACGACATTCCCACGGTCTTCCAGTCCTCCAGAGGTACTCCTGCATGAGGGATTCTCGCACATCCATGTACAACTTGCCCTTGCAGACAGTGCGCTTTGACACTCCCAAGGAGAAACTAGGGACTTCGATGAGAAGGAACCTTATCAGGGAAAACAAGCCATGAGCTGACATTGTGAACCAGATGCCAGCTTATTCAATGGCAACTGGTCCATCATCATGTCTCTAGCTGTCACCGATACAGCCTCCACATCTTTTCATTCAACTGATTCTTTTCAGATGGAACAGAGGTCAGTGCGCTTCTGAATACGGAGTCTGGCATTCACTCATTATAGAACAATGATCACCGTCTATTCCAACCCTGTGATCACAAACCTTCGTTGAAGTCCTTTATATTGCATCACCTTGATGTATACGGAAATCCTTGCATGCTTGGCTCTCTCAGCTTCTTGACATGCTTGCAGCTGCATTATGGGAAGCCACACATTGAAGATGTGTTTCCATGGTCATACTGCACTGCTAATTATCTATCGTCATCATGGCCTGGGATTCCTCACACAAACCAATGTCCAACCGATTGATCTGGTCCACGGACACACCACATTTCCAGCAGGCACTATGTCTGGCTAACAACCCCTTCTGGTAAAACTACCAAAATCACGAAATCAACTGCTCACACTTACTCTTTCATTCTCTTTTTTTCCACGCCTTTGGAAAAACTCCCCTCACTATTCAATCCCATTCTTCCCTCCAGGCCTTCAAAAAAGCTGTTCACCACCACCTCTTATCATCCCCCCCCCCAAATTTTTTCCGGGAAAATCCCTCCGATCATTTCTACCCCCAATAATCCACTGCAAGCCCCACGCTCCTTCAAATTCCTGCTTTCTCCTCAAAGTCCTGTAATGTCCATCTTTCATTCCCATGTTCCGTCCCATCCCTCTCCCTTCCACGATCTCCTCCAATCTCAAAGACACCATGGCTACAAAAATAAAAATAAAACCCTTTAGAATTACTCTTTAACCATAAATCCATTAGATTACCTAGAATTACGAATAACCATTAGAATTACCCTTTAGAATTACCCTTTAGAATTACCCATTAGAATTACCTTTAGAATTACCCATTAGAATTACCCTTTAATTACCCATTTAGAATTACCTTTAGAATTACCTTTAGAAAATTACCCATTAGAATTAGCCATTAGATTACCCTTTAGAATTACCATTAGAATTACCCATTAGAATTACCCTTTAGAATTACCATTAGAATTTACCTTTAGAATTACCCATTATGAAATTACCCTTTAGAATTACCCATTAGAATTACCCTTTTAGAATACCCATTAGAATTACCTTTAGAAATTACCATTAGAATACCCTTTAGAAATACTTTTGGAATTGCGTTTCGAAATTACCCTTTGGAATTACACGAATTTAGGTAACCCTCTCGATTACACTGTACATCCATGTGATGACCCCGAAGAACCCTCTAGAATTACACTTTGGAACCCTTAGCATTAAACACATTGGATTAGATGTTCTTCTTCATTTTTGACGGACGGAGAGAGGGAAGGAAGGACATAGCTAAATATTGAAGTGGCTTCACCGCTTAAAAAATCCCCACTGTGTTCTAGTTTGCAAGTCTCGAGTTGGAGGATAGGATGTTTGATTGAGTAGTGTAACCCCTGCACTCATTTGGAAGCATCAAGAAAAAACTGTCTCACTTGACTCTCGATACAAGACATTCAATTGAATTGTTTGTGAACCGTAGAAGTCTCTTTCACTCTTCCAACAATTTGACTTTGGCACTCATTCGCAGACGGCGATGAACCTGACTTGCCCTATTTTGAATATGAAGCCAAGCATGTTGCAGTGTTTTACCATGGAGACAAAGATGACAAAGTTCAAATGAAGTACTTTTTTTATATATATTATATATATATATACCATTATTGATTCTGTGATCGCATGATAACAAACCCATACGTTTGCTGCTCACAATACAACAATCCCTGTTCAACTTTTTCAGGAGATAGCAAGAGTTGTTTGAAGCCGATATTCAAAGTTTACGAGGGGGGATGGTAAATTTTGCAACTGAGGTCCAACAATGATGCATATTAATCTGGGTAGATTTGAAAAAATGCTCCATAATGAAGATTAGACATTTTTAAAGGAGGATTAAATAATAGACATTTGTTGAGGTATGCACCTGCCATTTGACACTAAGGAGAAGCCGACGTTTCGGGTGTTAACTTTCGTCAAAAGCAAAAAACCTGTTAGGGTTTACTTCTTGAAAATCGGCTCTTTTGCTTTTTGATGAGAATAACGCCTAAAGCATCAGCTTCTTGCTTCCCGCGATGTTAGATTACCTCAATTAACGCGAACATCATCATCATTCTACCTGTCAGCCTGATGTAGCTTGACACGAGCACAAAACAGGACGTTCTCTCATTCGCCATTATTCCAATTTTGGAGCACATTCTCTTGGGTGGATTGCAGTCTTCTGAATAAGGGACTTTGTGCTTCAAATTATAATAAATACTCAGCAATATCTTGCATTGGGGTGGTTGGGCTTTAGGGATCTGAGGATCCCCGAGTTCAAATCCACTCGAGGCTGTTGAATTTAATACCAGCTGGGGATTGGCTCTGCGTTCATCCTTCCGAGGTCGGCAAATTGAGTGCCATCTTGCTGGTATCCTGGTCGGAGTGGTGACCCGTCCGGATTGTTGCCAATAGCCAAGGAGACTGCTTCGCAGCAACCAACGCTCTGCACAGAGTATGGGTTCCCCCAAATGGATGGATGGATGGAAATCTCAGTTGCATCAGTTGATAAATCATTCAACAAACTTCAAGCTTCTCAAAACTTGTTTTGTGAGCACCGACTGTCAGGATAGTGAAACACTTATCTTTGATGCTTATACAAAAATGACCTGCATATGAAGAGTTCAATTTTTAGAGAGTGATTCATTTACTTTGGCGATAAACAGCACGCAAAGTTAGTATTTTCGCTGAACTATAAAAAGGTCAAGGCTGGGGTCCAATGTTGGTCTACCCTTGGGTCCAAAAGCTCTCAACGGCCCTGCTGCGCCAGCGAACTCAGCACAGATGTTATTTTCTTTCTGCGGAAGTTTTTAGCCGATGTCTTACTTTTCTCACCGTGGGTGAGTTCCCTGGATGTTATTTAAAATGTAACATTCTTTCTGAAATGTTTTGATTTAAGCACAAAGAAACAAACTTTTGACTCTCCTTGTATACTTTTTGTTTTTTTCCTTGAATATTTTTTAGGGAAATTGCTTGAATTTCGAAGAATGAGTCACACAACCATACTTCCCAACACTTAAAGTGAAACAAAAGAAAATTAATATAATGAAAACAAGGATACCAAAGGATGTTGGAGCATTGATGTGCTGGTAAAACTTTAACAAAGCATAAAACAGTCACAAAGGATGACAAAAGACAGCTGAACCTGTGAACTCTGTAAAGTGAAGCTGCACGAGATTTTAGGCCTTACCCCCTGCAAAGTGGCATACATCTCATGCTCTTGTTTCAATCTGCTTTGTCCAGTTATAACCACAGGAATGGTGAAGATTAACTTGTTTAATAAAAGGTCAAGGCTGAGTTGGGGTTTTTTTCCTTGTGCCAGCCAGTTGCTTCTCATAAATTGATGAATATGTCTAAATCTCAATGCCTGGGAAAAATGAACAGGCAATTTCTTCTTGTGGCACGTTTTAAGAATACTGTCGTGAGAAAGTGTTCTTAACTATTGGCGGGAATTAAATGTGTACTTTGTGAAGGAAATGTTGCTAACATTGGGAAATACTTTTTCATAAACACTGAAGTGGTGGTGGCCATGGTGGTTAGGTGGCATGGCATGCATCTTTCTCAGGCAGTGTTATATTGAACGACTTTCTTATTTTGTGTGCAGTCTGTAGCTGCTGGTTGCCTCATCTTCTGGGGGTGCGGCTTGCTGCCACTGATGCATGCCTGTTACCAGAAGCTGGTGCTCATTTTGCGACCGGAAGGATGACAGGCGAGTAAACCCACCTGGTGTTAATTCAACGATAAAAACTGGGCTTAAACTCAAGACCCAAGAATGTTAAACCAGCCACCTTAACCACTAAGCCAACACCAGACTTTGTTGAACGATGGCGAGCGGAGAGGCACACGATTAGCCTATATCAGGGCTCAATCCGTGATGCATCAATCGGCATTTATGTGGCAAAGTAAACAATATTACGTTGCTACAGCGGTCACAAGTACACCATAGAGTTAATTATTTTTTGTATACCTTGTCGAGGCTCGTGTGAGAGCTAACACACAACGTACAGCAAAGGGGGCATGGAGACAAGAGGGGTGGGAATGGGGGACAGGGACAAAGATGTGGGAACAGAGACTTAGGAGATCTGTGGAAGGGAGAGGGAATGGGGTGGGGAACATGGGGAATACAAAGTGGACATTATAGGGACTTTCAGGAAGGAAAGCAGGGATTGAAGGAGGTGCGGCTTGGGTGATTAAGGGGTGTAGAAAAAGAATCGAGGATTTGGATGGGGGTGATAAGAGGTGTGGTTGAAACAGCTGTTTTGAGGCTGGACGGAAGGAATTGGCGAATGAAAGAGTGATGGAGTTATTCCAAAGGCGGGAAAAATAGAGGAATGAAAGAGTGAAGGTGAGCAGTGATTCGTGATTTTTGTAGTTTTACGCAGAAGGGGGTTGTTGGCGGACCTTGAGACGCCCTGCAGAAATGTTGTGGGGACAAATCGCAGAGAGAGCAGGGGGGGGTGGGCGAGCTGGAGAGGAGATGGTAGAAGACAGAAAGACCACCGAACCAGCCTTGTACGTGAGAGAGTGAGAGGCCCAAAGACTCAGCCTCATTCTGGTGGAGAATGCCAATGATCGAAATGCCTTGGTTTCCACGCGTGAAGCCGAGGAAGGTGGGAGGCAGGAGCACCAGCCCGAGGGAGACGCTAGTCTCCATCAGGCTGCGGATTGAAAGCTTTGTAAGTGGTCAGGAGCTTCAGGTGGGCCGAGGAAGGATTTGCAACGATGAGGATTCCATCGCAACTGGCTTTGGAGGCCAGGTTTGATTGTTGCTTTTTGTATGAACAAAGAAATGACATGAGTGGACAGTTGTGGTGTATTTGTTACGCCTTGCCACATTGAGGTATGCAGTGTGGAATAAAATAGTTCCTGGCCCGCCATTTCCCTTGCCTTCATTGATTTTGTAAGCTCCACTAATCCCATTGTATACGTAATAACTGTGACGAAGATGGGAATTTATTGCTGCGTTAACGTTATTTTGAACTACGCTAAGCTGCTGTGCAAGTCCAAGGCGCGTTGAGCTTCACTGGAACAGCAGACAACGTTAGGGGCCTGGAGCTCCGACAGGCCGTGAAACTCAGACTGAGTTCGCACCATTTGTGTTGTATCACGAAGATATGGCAAGTATATCGTAGCAATCGAGACCATTTATGAAGGGGCGGCGGGGGGGGGACTGGCTAGCATATTCGGAGAGGCTGGAGCAGTATTTTCTGGTGAACAGCATTGCTTATGAAAGACAGGTGCCAGTATTTTTTAGTGTAGTTAGCAGCAAAATGTATGGGCTGCTTCGGAATCTCACTGCACCAGACAAGTCATACACAAAGCCTTATGGGGAATTGGTGAAAATTCTCCAGGATCATTTATGCCCAAAACCCAGCATAATTGTGCAGCAATTTTTATTCCACAAATGTGATCAGCATGACAGAGAATCGATATGTGATTTTGTTGCCGAGTTGAAAAGGTTGTCTCAGCACTGCGACTTTGGAGACAATCTAAATGACGCATTACGAGACAGGCTCCTCTGTGGATTGGTGAGACTATTCAGAAGCGCCTGTTGTCGGAATGTGAGCTTAGTTTCCAGAGAGCTGTTGAACTCGTGATTGCCATGGAAACCACTGCAAATGACTGTGGAGTTACGGAATAAGGGAGGACCCGAGGTCCACAAGATGACGATGAAGCCTGAGGCTACACCTTCCAGGTCATCTGGTGCCCAGAGTGATGGAAATTACAGGGGATCTTGCTTCCGATGCAGAAGGAAACACCACCCTGATACTTGTTATTTCCAGCACGAGGAGTGTTATAACTGTCACTTGAAGAGTCATGCTGCAAGAAGATGCCGGAAGCCTGGTAAGAAAATGAACACAAATGTACATACTGTGAGTCGTAGTAACAGTGACCAGGAAGACTCGCTTGTAGCTAACATTGGAACCAACCATGTCAACAAGCTGGATGTCATCTGGATTCACCTTAAGGTGGCGGGGAGAAATCTGCGTACGGAGTTGGACACTGGCTCGGCAGTGTTGTGGAAGTTCTCGCCTAACGTTTTATTTTGTCCTGTATTTACTTTTAATCAATCGTTTAACCGACTCGATGCAAATCCTGTTATTTCAAATGACAGACCACCGATCAATTCACTTGCCACAAACGTGAAATACATTACATCAGAGAGTTTTATTATCTTGGTACTTGGCCAGTCCCAAGGAGGTGCAACCCACTGAGATGGTATACATCCTCACGTGCTGCACTAAAACAAGATTAACATTTTGGTATTTACAATGCTTTCATGGGAGAGTGGAAGGGGCTGTTAAACATTAGCCAAAGAACTCCAAAATGCAATACGTGTCTTCTAGGTGAAAAGCAAACGATGTAGTCATAACAAAGTTGGTGTTATTATCAACCCAGGTCACCCCGTTCCATAGCAAGACATTCCTTTTTTTCAACATTTAGGGCAAAAGACTCTTGGCTAAAGGGAAGGAACACTGACAGCCAATTCGAC
>CM068957.1:55473133-55484858 GCA_035128595.1 Eptatretus atami | reverse complement strand
ATTTGAATCCCAGGCCTTTCCAGCGAGAGGTCGAGTAATTCTCCACTCTGCCAAGAGATCTCTCATGAACAATATGGCAGCTTGGGGCCCCTAGAATTGTGGGGCCCCTGGGCAACTGCCCAGTGTGCCCATGCCTTAAGATGGCCCAGACTACATCGAACAAACGACACAGGTTGATTTTGGAAGCATGGCATGTGAAGAGCTGGGAGGATGACCTAACTGGGGAGACGGTGGTCATACCCACACAATACACACCTCTGATGCAAATGGCGAAAACTGGATGGTGCAAACGTCTGGATAAGGTGAGCAACAAACACCCAATCCCAAACACCACATCCACATGTGCACAACACCCAACAAGAACCTCAACACGCACACAACCAACACCTCATCATCCCCAACCCGGACAGGAAACCAGTCATGTTCGTGCTCTGGAAACACAAACACAAAAACAACAAGTGCACACACATGTTCACCCACACACATACAACACCAGATCACGTGTAAATAATAACAAAAAAAGAGCAGAGCACCCCTTCAATGATGTGATTTGACGTTTGTGTTTGCTTTTCCAAAATAAAAAGCACTCCTCCATTTGCCCTCGAACACCAGCATGTGACTGGAAATGAGCGGTCGCATCGAAATAAAAACTGGACACATGCCGAGATCCGGAGTCTATTGTGCCTGATGAAGTCGGCTGTGAAACCGGCGAAACGTTGCCCTGAGACCGGGTCTGCTCTCGCTTTTTGCTCAAATTAGCGGAGTCGATCTATTTCTACTTTGGTTGTAAGCGCCTTTTCTTCTTTAAAAAATGTGTAATCCAACCGCTGCATGTTATACAATATATATATATATATATATGTATATATATATAATATATATAATATATAAATATAATATGTTACGGCTGTGGAAATCGCAAACCACCATTCCGGAACCGTAGGTGAGATATTCTCTAAGTAAATGTGATTAGCCCAAACCCGTTGTCTAGAGGGAATTTATGTGATTCATTCGGGCTGCGTCCTTTGAATAGCGTTTTTCTTGTTCTATCTTTATTTTGAACCAACCACGTCCAACCGCCATCACACAACAACCACCATGCCAGCCATCGTCACCAACTGCAACCACGCTCCAACCTCAGACACAACAACAACACCAACAGCCATACCTTTACCTTCACAACTCGCTCCCACATCATCGCATCACCGCCATTCCCAAACGGCACCATAACCATCAAACCACACCGAAAACCCTCCACCACATTCACCTCTCTCCTTCTACGGCCATTCCCGACACCACCTGTGAACACTGGACGTCGGGCTGTCTCGGGCCCGTTCGGCCATTGGTGCCGAACGCACCGAGCCGCGAGCGCAAATAGCGCCTTTCCGAGGAAAAATCGGATCAAGAACGCTACACGCCCACTTTTGCTCCGTCCAATTAGCAAGCCGGGCGGCTTGGCCCGCCTCCAGCCGCTGTGTGAAACGATATATGCAAATCTAGGATCAGGGGAGTCACGCCCACTTTCCTCCGCCATTGGCGAGCGTGGCTCCCCCCGAGGTCATCCTGATCGAATATTTGCTATATAGCTGCTCCTCTGCCTATAAGAAGGCGAGCGCAACGCAAGTTGGAAGTTTTTTGTTGGAAGCAGAGTGAGTCGGGTGCGAAGTCATCGTGTGGCAAAGAGTTGGGTTCTGGAGTCGGCTGAGAAGAGTTGCGGGAAAGTGCAAAGGGAGCTCGGTCCAGGCAGGAAGGACGCGTCGGCGACGAGGCGCGTGTGGATCGCTCGTCGCGGACCAAAGCCAGCCACCACCCCTCCCCAAGGCATCAACAATCTCCCTTCCCCCGCGCTGAGATAGTGCAAAAAGGGGGCCCCGTCCCCCCCCCCCACCCACACGTGGTGCAACGAAACCCGCCAAGGAGCACCGAGTCGGGCACAGCGCGCGGCCACATCTGCGGGTCGCCCAACGCGTCACGGAGACGCGGGTAGGACCCCCCCGTCTCGCGGCCTGGCCGCTCCCTCTAGATCCCGCGCACATTGGCCTACAGCCTGTCTGCTCTGTTTTGAGTGGCTTCTTCCTTGCTTTTGTGTAAATGGTGTTGCGCCGTCTGTAAAGTAGAACTATAAAGTGTTGCCGTGTGTGCGCGTATCGGTAGTAACTCTGCTACGTGTTGCTTTGTATTACATTTGCTTTTAGCATTTTGACTGTATGGCTGTATATACGTGCTTTCCGTGGTCATAAAATGTGCATTGTGTAACTGTTTTCCCGTTTCGCTTCGTCTTTTCTTTATTGACCCTCCATCCTGCTTCACGTAAAGGTTCGCAGTGTGCAAAACGCCCGGTAAATAATCTGACCATCGAGGCCGACGATAACACCGCTCGGTTTATCCCGATAGTACGGAACGGGCCCCCAAGCGGCTCGTGTCCGAGTCGACCTGCGGCGAGTACGATCGCCGGTTTACCATCCGTGTGGGTACTTAGGTAGGTCGAGTTTGCGAACAAACCCTATCTACGCGGTGCCGATTGCACAGATGTGGTGAGCGAAAGCCCACCGTGACTGCTCAGGCGTAGTCCGGGCACGACTATAGTCCGTCCCGGGCGACGGGCCGATCCGAGTTACGGGCTCCGCACGCCGCGCGCGAATTCGCAACCAAATTATAATATATATATAATAATATAATACATATATTATACATATATATGAAGTAATATAATATGTATATATATATATATATATATATATCACCGGTCGCTGCCCGGGTTCTTTTTGAATGAATTTAATCTTCTATACATATGTCTGACGCGAGCACATATCAGTTCCCTATTGGGCCATGGCAGTCATAGGCTAAGGGGTTGGTGGGGGAAAACACACCCCTCCCCCCCCCCCGCCCGCCGAGGGCCCTCCACATAGCCTATAACCTTCCCTGCCCATCCCGACATTTTTTGTTTCAGTGGTTAGCTCCTATCTTTCACCTTTCAGGAGATTATGCTGCTGACACAAACAAAACAAACAAAAACTAAAATCATATGTTAGATATATTGTATGTGCGTTGGCCCCATGTCAATTGCGCTGAACTTGAAAAATTAACGTTACAATCAGGTTGAGACGTCATAATTCGGAAAACGGAAGTACAATTATTTTACATCGGGACACTCCGGGTACATGTTCTGTCAGCATGTGAAGTTTGGTGAGGATCAGTCCAGTACTTTTCGCGTGCATAGGTCACAGACAAACACACTCTCAACTTTATTATATATATATATATATATACTATAATATATATATATATATATAATATATATATTATATATATATATATATATAACATATGTGTGTATATGTGTGTGAGGTGCACAACTAAGGTCATGGGAGAGGAGCTACTTTAGGATGTCTGGATGTGGAAAGGAACGAGAAGATTCGAGGAATGGTGCTGTAGAGGTGGCGTTTGATACGGAGTGAAAAGTCTGGCAGGGCAGGGGTGAAGCAGGATGCGGAGAGCGGGATGAAGTTGAGAGGGGGCAGGACAAGGTGGAAGTTGATAGGGGGCAGGATGAGGTGGGAGACTATGGCATGATGTTTCTAAAAGTTGTGGACGAGTTTTGACAAAACTAGGTGGAGGAGTTGTTTCGGTGACGAGAACAAGCCTATTGGATATTGGTCGAGGTCCGGATGCAGATCCGGCCTATCAGTGGGAAACAAAACGTAAACTGTTCAGCCTGGTGGAGGTATCCGCTCTTCCATGTGTCGTTCTAGTTTATTATTTGGGGCTTTGACAATATGGCCTTTTTGATGGAATGCTGTTTTGCCAGAGAAAAAACAAATAAAGGTACGAATAAAATAACACAACTGGTGAGTATTTGGGGGTGAGAAGCCATTGTATGGTTCGGAGCAATGCTTTCTTTAAAACATTTTTATGAAGGCCTTGGTATTTAACTATTCTGGTTCTTCAGATTTTTTGTGGTTGTTCTTCTTGTTATTGGTATGCTTTTTTTTTACTTTTTTTGTGTTCGACCCAAATTTTTTAGTAGGTCAGAAAATAGTCATTTATTATTCGATTAAGATATGCAAAACTATTAAAACCAAGGAGAAGAGTGTCGGTCCCATAAATGATTGAATGATCTCCAATTTCATTCCCTTTCCTGAAATGGTCTCAAATAATTGGTAATATAACGATGAAAATCGAATACCAACTTTGGTCAGTTCATCGCAGTCTCTATTTTGTTCCATTTTCTATGCTTATTATTCACAGTCGCTTAGTGCAAGGCATTTGAAAATTTTGAAAGAAAACACATGAGCACACAGACTTGTGAAATAAACAAAAAAAGAATAGGATAATTTTATTGTATTGTTGCGGACCCGGGGTTAGGGGTGAGAAGACTGCGAGGGGGAAGCTACCTCGGGTTCCCAGCAGACTCTCCAGAATTGCAGGCCGTCGCACAAGCATAACTTTGTGACACGGCGGGTCTCTAATCAACCGTGAATGCCAATAACTCAACCACGTGACTTAGGGTCCTCCATCTAATGGAAACCAGTGACCTAAAATGGTCATGTGATCTATTTACCGGGGAACACGCCCTTGGTACGCCTTGTTCAAACCGGATCACTTTACCGGTTCAGATGCAGCCGAGTGTAACTGCCAAGGACGTACCGGCTAGAAAAAAACAGATCGTTGGAGGATAACATCCCAGCTCAGCTAGGATACGAACCATGCTGGACCAATGAAGGAAAAGGCGAAAACGAGCTGGGAACATTTCTATACAAGTATTTATTTTACAATTAGCAAGGAAAGGTATGTGGACAGTGAATGGGGTTTATTGAATATGTACAGCAGAGATAGCAAGAGAATTTGTGGGGTGCGACAAAAGGCAAGCAATTTACAAAAGCAGACACAGAGCAGACTTATCCTGTTAGAACTTCTACAATCTTAACTTATGCTAGCGACAGGCGCCATCACACACACCCACACACACACACACACACACACACACACACACAAACCCAAGGAAGATAAGGTACCAGAAAGAAAGAGAGCAGATGAGAGGAAACTGTCTCGCAATACCTTGCGTGGTCGACTGACCAATGCAACACAGTACGCTTTGAGGGAAGGGGGAGGGAGAATATCTGGTGTCTAAGGTGTGGGAGTTGGAGGGTGTGGTGTGGTGCAATATGGGGGGGGTGGTGTCGTGCCAGAGGAAACGGTGATTGCATTTGTAGGATGCTCTTTTGTGGCGTCCAAAGGGGAACGAGATAAGAGGGTGGAAAAGAAGAGAGGGGGAGAGATGAGTGAGGTAAATAGATGCCGAGCCTAGTCGTGCATAGGTCGGTGAGTGTAGCATGTACCTCCGTGGGACGCTCCGCTTGAGCGTTCCCGCCTCAAGAGTCGGTGCGTTATCTCCTGCTTTGTCACTTTGTCAGGGCTCGTGGAAACGTGTGCTCCACACTGATCCCAGAAGAACATCTGTCGCACACCAACCACGAGTGTAGATCCAGCGATGAGCAGGCAACAAGGAGCAGTAAAGAAGAGAGCAAAGCAGAGAAGCGAAGGAGAGGGTGAGGCATACAGGTGAAAAAGAGGGTGGACGGCCTCACGATCCACCTTTTATAAGCCCCGGGCGAAGAGTTGGGTGATGACCCGAAGCGACCCAAATCCCGCTTCTCTATTGGGCCACAGCGATCCTAGCCACGCCTTGCCAGGCGCCTGGGGCCGGAAGCGGTCTTATTCACACATCCGACATGACACGGCCCGGAGCTCTGTACCGAACTCCCGGACCGCTCTTCCCGCGACACCACCCACCCGACCCCTCCTCCCCCCCCCCGCCCCCCACACACACACTCACCGCCCGTCCTGCCATGGTCTGGCGACTGGACGAGGGTCATATCAATCCTGTGTTCCCATTCGGGGCATCCCCGGCGAGATGCGGTTGGTGCTGCTAACGTCTGTGGCTTGTCCCCGCATCATGCGGTCTGAGTACATTGAGCCGTGCAGAACGCCTCTGTTTAATGGCAAATTTTATCGATACAGAAGTTTGAGGAGGTGCGGGAATATTTTTCCCGTGTGCAGGAGGTGTTGGTGGTCGAGGTGGTGAGTTTTTGGTGTGCGAGGGGTGAGCAAGGTGAGATACTGTTGGAAATTGGCGCGCAGATTTGCATGAAAGGGTGCGCCGGGCAGTGTGTAGTATTTATAGTGGAGTAAGTTTGTTGGTTCCAAGCCACGGGAGGCCGCACGGGTGTTTATTATTCATATCGTGTGTGTTTGCTTGCTTGCTTGATTTGATTTGTATCATGGCTAAAAGGAAAGGGTTGGAATGGAAATCAGAATAGAATGGACGATGGAGATATAATTTAACCTAGCTATAAGACCCACTCAACGCACTTCGTCCCGTTCACCCACTAGACATGAGGGGAAGGTCTGACTGCACAAAGACTAACGAAATAACTGCCTGGGGATCACTGTATGTTGGGTGCCATTGCCTTAGAGACGTGCGATTTTGCAGAACTGCAACAGTGTGTATAATGCTATCATGTAAAACATAACATTGCAAAACGTCAGAGAAATAATTAACCAGCCAAATTTGCAAAGAAAATGCAGAGCATTTTGGTGCTAACCATCTCGGTTTGTGATGTGTGTTGTCATGTGTATGTGTGTATTTTGGCACAGGGAACCGAAGTTCAAATCGCACATACCGTACGTTTTCCAGTATTGTCTATTAATATTCTCGTACTTCATGCAAAAGTACACTGTTGTCTGCTAATGCCTGTCCTACGTGTGATTTCTGTACATTATCCTCCAGGAAATAAACCCATCGTTAAACTATATTCAGGTAATTTTGAGGCAAACAAGAGGAAATCTTCAAATTAGTGGAGGTCTGACATCTGGAAATGCATGTGCCATTAGTCATTGGCTTTTCTTTGGTCCACAAAGAAGATTAATTACAAATGTGTTGGGCTCATAGGATTAACGACTACAATGAATGAATGAATGAGGTATCATTCCAAAAACATGATTTGTTAAATATAGAATAGGTTCAGCCTGTGATCACACTTTGGAAATAGAGAACTGACTAACTTTAGTCAATGAGCAATCCATCCATTGGGACCATACTCTGTGCAGAGCATTGGTGCTAGCTAAGCAGTATCCTTGGCTATTGAGCACAATCCTGGACAGGTCACCCCTCAAACACAGGATACCAGCAAGCTGGCACTCATTTTGCCGACCTCGGAAGGATGACAGGCAGAGTCAACCCCACCTGATATTGATTCAACAGCCGAGTTGGATTTGAAACTCAGGATCCCAGGATCCCAAGCCCACCACCCTAACCATTAAGCCAACACCAGCATAATGAGCAAATAAAAGTAATAATTATGACAACAACCTACATCACAATATTATTCATATATGGTGACTGGTTTATGTTGCCACCTGTCTTAAGGTGTTTCTTTATGGTATTATGGTTGCAAAGTGGTGGAAGTTTTGACTTCTCTTTCCAACCGATATGTGTCCGCCCAATATATCCCAAAGCCATCACTATTTGCTCCTAAAGCCCTGTATAGTTACCTTTTCCCCGATAAAATTTCTCCTTTCCCTCCGCTCCCACTTCATGTGTGTCTATGTGTTGTACTGTCTTCCAAACAGTTACGATTCCATCTACATCTTTCTCTCAGATGACGTGGATCAACTTTTAACTATCGTTACCATGCAAACTGGCTGGGTGTTGGTACCTCTCTCATCAGCCATAGCACTTCACTTCAGAAAAGGACTTCTGTGATTCTATGGGACTGACTCTATCTGTAATCTTTCTGACCAAGATTTCTCCCAAAGGCAAATCCGCCCTTCTGGATTTGGTTATGACAAACTTCCTGACCAATTTCTCATGCTCCAATCAGTTCATCTGAGAATTAATGTGCTTAGGAAGGTGAATATCTCTCTCACCATTCTCGGAGAACAGCTTCAGCACCAGGGAGGCTGGCAGCTCTCTCAGGAAAACTGGCAGGGACTGCAAACAGCCATCACACTTCAGGATTGGTCTCCTATATCTTCCGCACCTGTTATTAATTCAGCCTAGGACTACTTCCACAGAAACCTGCTCTCTCTTATGCGCAGATTCATCCCATCTTGTCTTTAGTTATCCCATCTTCTCACCCATGGTACACTGAATCCTGTGGTGAGGCAATTGCTCTAAAACAACTTGTTCTCCTCCTGTAAGGCAAATCCGACTGAAGGCAACCTCAGATCATTCCATAGTCCCCACAACAAGTGTGTGTCCACTCTCAGGAGAGCCAGAAAACAACATCTGTTCAACCTCAAGATTGAACTTTCAAACTTTTCTCCTTTAGAAGTTGTCTCGCAATGGCTCGCAATTCACTTGATGTTCCCAACAAATTCTTACACCGATTCGTGCAAACTGCCGAGCTTTCTGTCCGCCAAATAACTCTGCCACTTCGCTATTTTTACCTTGAGATTGTGTGCCATTGGTTCTCTCCTGGGCTGCTTGAGCCGGTGACACACCTTCTGTTACCAGCAGTTTTCAGGTGTTGGTTGTGGTTCTTACTTCAACACAGCGGCTGTCAGGATGGCCTCGAGCCCCAGACTTAGATGTTACTCACACTCGCCTCTCAGCTGTCTAGCTTGGGTTTGAATCCCGACCCAGCTATAAACTTGTCATCCCGGTGTTTCACAGGTAGGGAGATTCATCAATGTGGGCACCTTCCCTCAGATTGACATTAAACGAGCATCCCGAAGAGTAGCTGAGCTGTCGCTGGCATCATTGCCAAATTCCTGCCCTAACCAGCAGAGGGCACTGCATCAGCAGCACACTCAGCCAATGATGCGATGCCACAGCCTTATGCTGCATACAAATGAACTGGCATCTCCCGGTGTGGGGGGGGGGGGGGTAGTTGGGGCAGTTTCACCTGGCGTGCGGAGCTGGCAATTGACATATCAGTTCATATTAAAGGAAAAACACATAGTCTCCTTGTTAGTCCCACCGCAATGGGGGATGTGAGACTACTGCAATGGCTGTGTGTGCGTACGTGTGCATGTGCGTGCGTGTGTGTGTGTGTCCACATCTTTATATTTTTGCTTTAAAAATGGTTTTTTCTGCAACAGCTTGTCCGATTAATGCAAAACTTTAAACATAGGAGGGAGAACATTTTATTGATAACTCTGACATCGTATGTCACATGGGATGGCAGGCATATTGGTTTAAAGGGAGAAAAAAATGAACATAATTTTCTCTGAAACCGTTCAACAAAAAAAATTGAAACTTGGCATATGTCATCAACTCCCCATGGGGTATATAGGGTGATAACGATGTCATCGGTGAAATGATTGCATCAGCCTTGTCTGGGTAACATCTTGCTCAGCTTGACGCCATGGAAACCAAGGCCTGCAAGATCACTGTAATCTCCCGCACTGAAGTTGAGTCTTTGGGTCTTTCATTTTACCATCGCTGACAGGTCAGTGGTTTCTGTCTTCTCTTGCTTCCTTTCTGGCTTCTGCTCCTCTCTCTCTCCCCATGCTTTGTCTCCCTCTATGTAACTCCAGGGTGCAAGATCCTTCCCTGCAGGTCTTCAAGACAGCTGTAAACCACCATCTCAAATCACCCCCCTCCCCCCCATCCAAAACCATGATATTTTCTACACCCATTAAACTACCCTCACCCACCCACCCACCGCTCCTCCATCAAAGTTTGCTTCTGTATCCATCGTAGCCACCCTCTGAATTCTCCCCTACCCCTCAACCTTACCACGCATGCCTTGTTTGTCCGTCTCCATTTTTTTCCCTCGCACTTCTGTTGCATCTTTCTCCCTCTTCTCTTTCTGCTGTTCCATTCGTTTTGTTGCATCTTGATCCGATTTGTGTTCTCGTTCTTCCACGAGCCTTGACCCTGTATACAAAAAGTCTTCCCTCATTCTTTAAACTTTTCTCAATTATAACATACGAAATCGATAAATGTTATGACATTACACAATCTTTGGGTAGCATGAATGAAACATATCAATCGCATCACACGTGCCAACCTGCACCAGCAGATGGCTACACAGGCTATGTTGCACTTCGTTGTCTTGCTTTACACCATGCAGTGCAATATTTGGATGACATCTGTTGTAGGCCACGTTTCTGTGGTGTGAGGGCGAGGGCTTCCAGAGCAGCTGGCTTATTTAAACGTTCCGGCCTCCTTAAAAATGTGGCTCATGGTGCAAAATGTGGGCTAACTGAGGTCATGACACCAGTTTTCTGTGAAACTTTATCTTAAATAGCATGGTCTTGTGCTCCAGATAGCTAACTGCTTACTTCTGCGATGTTAGATTAAAAGAGTACTGCACTCGAATCGTCATTTTGTTATTCAAGCGTGCTTCATTTAGCCGTGCAAGGGCAAGGCTTGTATTGTCACGAGTGTACATTAGTATGGTGCAAAGTGCGACAGCCAACGTATACCTCCATTCTTTGTTTAATTTCAAACATACAAAATGTACTGAAAACCAGAAAAGCTGCTAATAACATCATCATGGCCACCCAATAACATTGATGCAAGTAAGAGATAAACATTAAATCAAGAGTTGGGGTGGAAAGTCCTACATTATCGTTTTTGCTCAGGTGTAGTACAACAAACCAAAGCAAGCAACACTTGCATTCTCTCTAGTTTCCGTTAAATGCGAACTTGTGTGAACCAGGAATTGTTGTGGGCAAGGCTACAAAATGAATTGTTGTTGTGCCTAGGCTGTATTTGTGAGACTAGGAAGTCTCCAAAGTTTTTCTTTTTTCATGAGTTTTGCATTCTTGAGGCACATGATGCCATAGCAAACAAACAGGGAACTCAGTAGCATCTGACTGTCATGAGAAATAGCGGTTTAAGTAATAGCTGTGACAAAATATGCCAATTTAGAACATCGTCGATGTCAAGAAAGCACAATCTTCATCCTTGCGACTCCAGTAGACATCTCTGGAGGCTTTTGAGTGTTCCAACTGGGATTCGCACATAATTCTGATGATTGGAGATGCCATAAAATGGGCACAGTTGCAACACGATCTTGCTAGTTGAGACAATTGAGGAATTTTAGGTGGCTTGTGGAACTTGTAGCAAGTGACGGTGTCAATTTATTTACATCGAATTTTTGTGGCGTATACATAGTAAACAGTGTAATGATCCTACAAAAACACTCAAGTAAAACGACGACAAAAAATGGAACACATGTCAACATAACATGTACATTATTGTTGGAGTAGCCCTGGTGGGAGTTGATGAGCGGAAGATCACAAGGCAAATGCTTGGACTCGACGAGTAGAGTATCGTCTGGTAATCCATAACTGCGCCACTCATTCATTGTCTGCACTCTGAACACAGGCACACACTATAGATGTCAACATCTGCAGCTCCAAAATTGATCTGCAGACAATCGGACATCAATGTTACCCCTCCCAACCCCCACCCCACCCCCCCCAAAAAAAAAAGCAGAAATACGTTTTAGTGAAACAAAGATTTAAAAAAGAAGTGTTTAAACATTGTTTGTCTTGTTCATGATTAATCAGCTTTGATGGCTTAAAAATTAATTTATTCTGATCAGCAAACAACTCCAGTAAAGTGAGATGGCTACTACCAGATGACGAAGAAAATCATGCTTGCCACACCACTACTACAGAATTATGGTGGTATTGCATAGCAAATTAGTGAATAAGTTTAAGTTGCATAATTTAGTCTTACAATCAAACTAAATCGTCAAAAATA
>CM068957.1:55460814-55473123 GCA_035128595.1 Eptatretus atami | reverse complement strand
TAAGATAATTAAATTGTGATCTTTTTTTTTGTCTTTCATGACTGTTAGATTTCTTATCTGAGCATGTAGCATCCATCATCAGGTTTAAATGCCATTAATTGTGTTCATTTGTCTCTGGTCCCTGTAATCATTCAAAAGTACACTGCAGTTTCCGATTAAATGTCCTTGTGGAGAAAGTGATGAATGTACTTGGTCCTCCATGAGCCCGAGACTTTGGAGAACAAAATATTAATAATAGTTATAGTAACTAGGAAAGAACCCTTCCTCCCCCTACTTGTATGATGTCTGTGGTGTATTTTATTGGTCCCCGACCAGTTTCACCGGAGGGGACTATAGGTTAACTCTCCATCTGTCCGTCCGTTCGACCCACCTGTGGTTTTTCAGACATTTTCCCCACATCCTTTAACATATTCAACTGAAACTTGGTGCATGACTTTATTATGATAAGTTGCAGAACAAGTTCGAGTTTCAGGGAGTTTCGTCAATTTTTCACAGAGTTACGCTGTTTTTGGACTTAGAAAATATCACATCGGTAGGTGACATGTATTGCAAAGCAATTCTCGCTCTTGTTATTACTGTATTTGCAAAACCAGTTCCTCACCACTTTTGAAGAAGAAGTTGAAGAACAAGAAGAAGAAGAAAAAGAAGAAGAAAAGCCAGTCCTTTCATGTCTTCAGATGCATCAGACTGGCAAGGCAGTTTTCCGCTGACTCGGGGGGGCACAATCCTGGACCGGTCACCACTCCAACGCAGAATGCTCGAATGGCTTATTCTTCCCAATAAGCTGGTACTCATTTTGCCAACCTCGGAAGGATAAGAGACTAAGTCAACCCACCTGGTGTTATGTAACAGCATGACATGGATTGAAACTCAGGACCTTATGACCTTTAGCTAGCCACCTTCACCATGAAGCCAACACGAAGCTCACCACTTTTGGGAAGATGAATTTATTTCTGGCAAGTAGCTCTTTACGATGTCCGTTATGCTCAGCATCTCCGCTTTGTTGTGTTCTCGTATAATGTTGACATTAGAAATAAAGAACACGAATTATAATTCCCCCACTTGTGTGGTTTTCTACAGTAATGACTTGTAGTACCCCCTTTTCACCAGGTGGCGCTATACAATACTGTGGATATTTACATTGAGAGAATTTGCGTTCTCACCACCTTGAACACCCCAGAATGATTAATTTTTATTTTAATCGCTTAAAACATTCCCCTGCACCCCTCACACCTTCAGTACAAAGCACGAGTTTTTCTTTCATTCTGTCCAGCGCTTCAAGAGTGCATATAAGTGAAGCAAACACACACACAAACAGACACTTCTCAAATGATGTACAGTAAGGTAATGATAACATTCAAAAATAATTAAAAATGATAACAATTGAAAATAATAAATATGATGAGTAAGCATTTAAACATTTGATGTTAGCATTTCTGGGGTGTTTAAATGCTTATTAAATGAAAAAGGTGACTCACAACACACATAGAAACACACACACACACACACACACACACACAATCATTTGCAAAGATTACATAAAAACATGTTTACTCTAAATGTGTGCTTCATGTGTACGAGTTAAACAGTAGTATGTTACATGTGAAATGCTAAATTAATACATGCTGTTAATTTATTGGGAAAGAAAGGAGGGTAAAAAAATGACAAATAAACACTTCATTGTTTTAATGTGTAGTTGGAAAAACACAAGACACCACTGAAGGCAAAGATGGAGTATTCAAGAAGTTTATATGAACACTCAGAATAGTCCAAGACACATCTATTATATATAATATATATTATATTTGAATTGTGCATGAAAAATGTGGTTCATTCATTCAGTGTGTTCCCTCAGGGAGAGCGATCAGGGATGATGTAAGTGCAAGAGAATTTGAGGGTTTAGGTGGAGCAGCTGTCTGCCACGAGAGAAACATGTCCCCCATTTTAGCTATGCTACAGTGTAGTTTCTTTGGGTGTGACTCAAGCCGAATGATGTGGAGTAACTAACAACAGTACAGGACATTTAAAATGTAAGATGAATGGGATTACACATCTATGGAGGAATGAATATATACTTTTCGGCCTATGTATTTGGATGTAGTAGTGGGCAACTTAGCTAAATATAGCATAACAATTGTGCATTTTGTGAGGAAAGCACCAAATTTGGCACACTAGTAGCCTAACATATTATGAACAGATTTGGATATTGGGCCATCTCAAATTCAGCCGCTGATGGCTGTGGAGCCATTTTCCACTGCCATCAAAAATTTTGAGATGGCCCAATATCCAAATCTGTTCATAATATGTTAGGCTACTACTGTGCCAAATTTGGTGCTTTCCTCACAAAATGCACAATTGTTATGCTAAGTTGCCCCACTTATACCCATCTTTGTAATGAAGTTCTAATTATTCAAGTAAAATTTGAAAAAAAAAAACTAACAAAACAAGGCCCCAATGTCATACTCAATTAACTGTGTCATATTCCAGCCAATGAGGTCACAGGAAAGAAGACTTCCATGTCAATTTCTACCTGACCGCATAACTTTTAATCATTTAAAAAGTTGCTGTGTGTGTGGCATTTGGCCATAAATGTTTGCTACTTCATAACACTGATATACATATACTGTTTACGCTTATACAGCTACCAGACCATTCTGGTTTCCCGGTTCGAATCCGGTTGAAACAACCGCAACACTAACCCACTTCAAAGACCCCCTGCCGGAGTTGCGTCTCAAGACCGCATTATCGTGCAGGTTGGAATCCTTAAAGCGGAGGAGTGTCACGCCGACAGATATCACTTGACCGATGTTATCAGGCCGAGCAAACCTTGATCATGTGACGTGAGCGTGTCTGGCGGTACGAGGAGTGCGACCAATTTTTCTTTTGCAGGATTTGTTAAACCATCAGACAAAGCCACCATAGCAACCAGGATTCAACCAGAGACCAAGTCAGGTTTTTCAGGTGTATTGAACAGCAAAAACGGCGGGAATACAAAAAGAAGCAATAACATGAACAATTATAAAACTCCGTACGCATCCACAAACCAAACAATCACAGGAATCTTAATTACCTCGGTCCCTCAGGCCTTCACTTATTTGACAGTAGAGAGACATAGGGAAATCACGAGACAGGAAAAGAACGGTCGCAAACCCGGCGAAGTCTTTGGGGTCTCCCTGCTCTTTGTGCTTGCAAAATTGTCCCACAGCTGGGGTGACTAGAGGGAGGGACACACCTTGGTGGAGTGGGCACGACGGCGTTGGCTAGGTGGGGTGTATCCAGACCACATCAGCACAAAAAAAACAAAAAAAATGGTACTAGCAGCTTCAAGACATCAGGAAATTCCACAGGAACCACCTAAAGGCTTCTCTGTTCTGCATTTTGTGCCAGGATTAGCCCAAAGGATTGGCAGCATTTTCAGATCAGTAGGGTTGAAGTTGAACTATCAAGCACGATACACCATGATACGAGCATTAATAAATGTCAAGGACAAAATAAATAAGAATGACTGCACATGTGTGGTATATATTGTTCCCTATACCTGTGGTGCGGAATATGTAGGAGAAACCTGAAGCAACTTGGGCAAGTGCATCAAATAACATTGCAAGACTTTGAATGCAACCACCTGGAAAGGTCTGCTGTTGTCAAGCATGGGTTAAGGGCTGGCCATATTCCCTCCCCTATGGGATAATGCAAATAAATGTTCTGGTTGCATCCTCAAACCATGCCGGGAGAAGAATATTAGAGGCGTGGCAGACTGGGCAAACTAGCTCGCCTCTGATAGAGGAGACTGTAGCCTTAGCACAGGCATAGAGATCTCTAAAACAGAAACTCATTTGAGATGCTCCAATGGGGGGGAGGAGGACAGAGACAAAGTAAGATGGTTTGCAATGGATCATAAAAAAACACCAGCGACCAATGAGGTTTCACATGAAGCAATATTAATGGACCTCCTTAATGGTATACATTCTGGGTATATCTGGGAGGAGGTTAAAAGTAAATTCGCTATTGACAAAGGATGGTGGAGGCACGGTTAAACCCCGTGTTGCTGGCCAAAACGTTGAGCTGTGTGGTACAACTAGAGGTTGGAGTACGTATCATGGATTCTGTGGATATAATTTCCAAACTCCATCCTTGTGATAAATGACATGTATACAAAGTCGAAGCCAGTGTTACATGGAAGATAACATGACAGAACAGAAAGAACACAGTGCAAACCGGGGAAAGACCCCCAACAGCAGGGGGAGGGACATTTGGAGGAAGAATTGGTGAGGGGAAGAATGAAAGATGACCTAGAGCAAATTAAAGGGTGAATGGAGCAAAAAGAGGATTGCAAAAGTGGTGGAGCAGGTTTTTCGGGCACGGGCGCTGATGTCACCTGGGGCCGAGCAGAATCAGAGTTGAGGTTTGTCAGAATCTTCTGCACTTTTTTTCAGGTGCAAATTGTCCAGGAGCAGTTGGGCGTGACTGGGTCAGGTGGGTACACAGAGCAAAGGATTGGGTATGTGAGATTTGGAATCGTACACAGTATTGAGACATATTTGTCCTTCTTACGAGTGGAGTCCTCTGTGGCCCTTTGACATTTCCATTGGTCTTGAGGTTTGCCAGATCTTCTTTTCTTGCTCTCTTGAAAGTGAGAATGGTTCCCAGGTAGCATGAATATCAGAGCTGGCAGAGAGGGAAAGCCAATCCTGAAGTGAGAGGGTAGCTTTCAGGCCCTGTCAGTCGACATGAGTAAACTGCCAGACTGCGGCAATTAGAAGGCTCTCTGACAACACTGAGAGAAATGTGAAATCTTACCAGAACATGATCAGATGAACCAATTGGAGCAGTAGAGGAACAGTAGATGTTAGAATAAAAGTTGGTCAGTACCAAATCCAGAAGGAAGGATTTGCCATTGGCAGAAATCCAGATCAGAAGATTTATGGATTGGGTCAGGCTCATGGATTCACAGACATCCTTGGCTGCAGTGCTGTGGTTGACTGAAGATGTACAAACTGCCAGCCAATACGTGACTTTTGAAATGACGTATGAATGCTAAATAGGGCCTATTGCGCATGCACTGTATGCGTGTTTGCACTGACTCGGTTCTGCTCGCCGGGCACATTTAACATGCCGATGCTAACGCGAAATGTGTGATTAAAAATCATCTTTTCAACATAATTTTCAGCATTTAAACAAAAGGGCAGCAATTTCAAGATGGTTAATGCCAATTGTTGTGTTCCTGACCGCAAATTGAACGTGCGGAAACATAGGAATACGAGAAATATCCTTGATTGAGAGAGGTGTCTGGTTTGTACCATATACTGTGAGTACATTCTCGTGTTGGCTGTGGATATAACACACACACACACACACACACACACACACTTTAACTTTTAGCAATAGATGCAAAAATCCAGTATAATTTCTTGTGTCTGGAACCAAAGAAACAATATATTTATAACAGCCCTCACAGCTCCCTACCTCCCCACCCAACACGATTAAGGTTGATAGTAAATAAACTTACCCTGTACATGCACGAGTTCCAGATATGTCCTTCCCATCGTTGTTCAGAAGAACCTAATCCAGACACACAGTCCCTTCACTGGCAATGATCGGAGGGTTGTGTAAGACGTGCCCCTTCACTCAGGCCATGCACGACCCACATGGTCGTGAGTTTACAGTACGAACAGGTGCCCATTTGGCAAGCTGAGAAAGTTCTCCAAGTCTTTTATTGTGCAGTGGCACAAACCTTTCTCTCAAGTACTTTTCCAAGTAATTTCTGCTTCTTTCAGAAGCTTGGTGAGCCATTCCAAGTAACAATCCTTATCAAGGACACATAATACATTATATTTTGCCCCAAACTCATTAGGTTCCTGGGGTTTCTGTGCATGCGTACCGAGCATTTTGGAGGGGGGGATTATGTCATTTTGAAAGTCACATCTTGGCATGGTAGCAGTTGGAATTGCTGCATATGAGTAAGAGAGTTGGGATGAGTTGGTTCATGTTGACAGAGATAGAGATGAATGGATGTTAAGAGGGTTGCCACCATTAGGAGGATGGTATAACAGTATAGCACACAGACAAACAAGAGGTGGTTGTGGAGGGGAAAGTGCATGCAAAGGTACTCCTCAGGGTTTGGAAGGGACAGGGCAGTAAATGGACTGTGAGAAGTGGAGGTTTTGATATAACCTGCCACTAGACCACTAATATGGAGTCAGGTCTGTCAAGATAGAGGAGACAATCGTTGGGGAGAGACCAACAGGAATCGGGGACATCCTCTGGGAGGAAGGATTCTGTTAAGCAGATTATGTTGCATTTCGCAGCAGTGGCTTGGATTACTATATCTGGCAGATTAGAGCATAAGCCTCATGTGGTGGAGGTATATGCAGTTTGGGAAAGATGAGGAGGTGGAGTTGGCAGGGTGGAGAACATGCAGAGGGAGCTGGGAGACTTGAAGAAGGGGCAGTTGGATGTGGAGAAGTGGCGTGGGATGTAGGGTGAGGAGCACATGGAATTGGGGAACATGGAATGCGGGGGACACGGAATGAGAGGGACACATAGCAGGGCTGAAATTGGGGCGATGTGGAGTCTGACAGGGGGGACCCAGAGCGGGGGCCAGAAGACCCAGGTGGGAATCCCACACCATACTCATGACAAAACAGATTTGCTTTCAGAATCCCAAGGTCAGAAAGATGACGAATGATACCAGGATTGGGATTGATGGAAGAGTGATTAATGGCACGAAGAAAGACGTGCTGTATGGATGCAATGGGTGATGGGATGTGGATTTGTAAGCGATCCAGAAATGAAACAGAAAGGAAGGGAATAAGATGAAGTATTATGCGAGAAGGACTTTTGGAAATGAGAGTGTCGGAAGAGTAAACATTTCAAAATTGTCATTTAAACAAGAAAAAGAGCAATCAGAGATTGCAGACCCTCGCCAGGACTACTTTTATGTGGTGTTTGTGCACTGGTGTGTTACATAATTAATAAGAAACATAATTAGAA
This sequence comes from Eptatretus atami, assembly GCA_035128595.1. Lineage (NCBI taxonomy): Eukaryota > Metazoa > Chordata > Myxini > Myxiniformes > Myxinidae > Eptatretus > Eptatretus atami. Next base: position 55,466,133 of record CM068957.1, on the reverse strand, counting down.
CTGCCACTTTATAACTGCTGGCAGTAATGACCGGGTATCAAGACATCCCGCTTTGCAACCCCGCTTTGACCGGACACCTGACCCTGACCCATGAGGTTTTTGTATTATTATTCATTATTCAATTGAATTTAGAATGGGAATTTAGAATGGGACTAAAATAAATTCAATTCGAATCAAATGGAAGACCAAATGGGTACAGTCCTGCATTAGAGTAATCAGAAGGAACCCAAACAAGAAAAAAGCAAAGATGAAGTCATCAGGAGGAACATGGATAGGATTCGCATTTCAGCTGCTACTCCTCCACCCTCAAACCCATCCAGGCTGAGCCAAGTGAGCCTTATTGAAAATAAAAAAAGAACCCATATCAAAAAGTTAAATAATTCTGGCTGCCAGACCATGTGTCCAATTAAGTTGAAATTTAAAACATGTATTCCCCATTACGTCTAGATCATAAATGTGAAGTTTCACATCGATTTGCTCAGTCGTTCTGGAGAATAATTTTATAGGGTTTAGGGTAAATCCAATATGGCTGCCAAACCATGTGACCAATCACATCATATGCATGAACTTTTTGTTCCTCATGGACAGGCGGTTTGACTTGTAAAGTTTCGCCTCGATCTGTTCAGCCACTTCAGAGAAGAAGGTTTTTAAATGTTTAAAAAACAAAAACAACATGGCTGCCGAATCACGTGACCGATGACGTCATCAACTTTTTTTCTGTGGACCATTTTATCCCAAGATGACCTTCAAAAATTTTCATGCTGATGGGATGTAGCGTTCTACATATGCAATTATGACTTCCTAACGAGGGCACCTATGATGTTATAAAAAAAAATCACACTCATTCCCCATGAGGAGTACTTGTCGTGTGCCAAGTTTCAATTTTTTCCTTGGTGCGGTTTCAGAGATACAGAGGTCCAAAGTTTTTCCCTCTTTCCAATATGGCTGCCATACCACGTGACATATGACGTCATAATTATCATTACAACAATCTACAGGAGTAATCGCACCAATTTTGAAAATTTCTTCTCAATCCAACAAGCGGTTGCGGAGAACAACACGAAACTTCTGTGCGGCCAAACAGACAGACAGACAGACAGAAAAACAAATAGACAAATGGACCCAAATGCAATACCCTCTCATTCGGAGAGGGTAAAAATTGTCATTTAAAATGTTTGAGTTGATGGAGCTCGTGTGAGGGGATGAAGAAAAAGGGGGAGATGAGAGGAAAGAAGAAATAGTTTTGGTACTTTGGATAGTTTGTACTATTTATGTACAAACACGTTTTGGTGAAATAATATGCTTTTCTATGTGAGTGATAAGAAAGCAGGCCAAAGCACTACCTCATATGAGTCCATGCTTAACTCTGACTTGCTTGTGCATTTGAAATTAAGGGCAGACGAATAGATGAATGAACTAGAAGGGCACTCGGTAGAGCGAATACCTACGCCATGTAATGCCTGATCCACGAGAACATATCGGGCCCAATACATTTATGAAATATCATGTATACAGCACTATATCGTTTTTGGTCCTATCTCTCAATGGTGAAGGATCACTTTGAAAATTAAATAATTCTCATATCCAGATCCGGATCTGGATCTTCACTAAAATCGAATCAATTTGTCCTTGCCACACACCCAACCTGTCCACCAAGTTGTGTCCGAATCCGTCCATAACTTTTTTGAGATATCATGTACGTATCGTTTTTGGCCCAATCTCTCAATGGTGAAGAATCACTTAAAAAATTCTCGTCGTCGGATCCGGATGCGGATCCGGATCTTCACCAAAATCTAATCAGTTCGTCCTTGTCACACAATGAACCTGTCCACAAATTTTCATCCAGATCCATCCACAACTTTTGAGATATCGTGCACACAAACAAACAAACAAACAAACAAGATGTCGTGCAGAGCACGATACTTGCAAAATCCATGAAACAAATTTGACCTCAAAAATAATTCGCTGATTGAATTCAGCGACCTGAAATATAACTTCTCTACAAATTTCATGTTAATCGGATGAAAATTGAGGATTTTAGAAATTCCGCCTCCGTTGTTGACCTTTGGCATATATTGACCTTTTGGTCGATGTTGACCTCAAAAATATATGGCTGGTTGAATTCAGTGACGTGAAATATAACTTCTCTACAAATTTCATGTTAAACGGATGAAAATTGAAGATTTTAGAAATACAATCTTAGTTGTCCTTGGGCCTATGTTGACCTTTTATTCTATGTTGACCTCAAATAATTGGCGAGTTCAATTCAGTGACCTGAAATAGCAATCCTCTTCAAATTTCAAGCCAGTCGGATGAAAATTGAAGATTTTAGAAATACTAACTTAGTTGATGACCTTGGACCTATGTTGACCTCAAAATTAATTGACTCTTTGAATTCACTGACATGAAATATAAATCCTCTTGAATTTTAAGTCAATCGGATGAAAATTGAGGAATTTAGAAATCCCACCCAAGTTGTTGACCTTTGACCTATGTTGACCTTTTGACATCAAAAACAATTGGCTTCTTCCTTATGACAAACTCTACCACGTGGTGAAGTTTCGTGAAGATCGGTTTAAAATTGTGACCTGTAGGTGACAAACAGACAGGCAGACAGACAAACAGACAAAGTCGACAAACCGAAATACTTAAGAAATCTTCGATTTTGCAAGTAACAAGACGAACAGACAGACAGAAAGGGGTAACCTCCTTCACCTCCGGTGGCGGAGGTAACTTTTGTGATGCGGTTGGAATTTTGACCAACGCGACTGAATAGAAGTTTTGTAATAATACATCACTTTTTTCTTGAGGCCAACAGTTCAGCTTCGAGGTATGTGCACTCACACCTGAGCTGTCTTGCCAGGGTTCGAATCTCGGCCCAGCTACAAACGGTCATCCTGGTATTTCACTTTCAGGGCGAGTCATCCATGTGTGTGTGTGTGTCATCCCTCAGATAGATGTCAAACACGGCGTCCCATTTGTTAACATTGATTGGCGGATGTTAAAGATCCCACGCTGTCTTTCAAGATGAGAAGGCAAACCTGTTGCCAGCATCCTGGTTAAATCTCACTTTCATGCCACCTCCAGTCTAACATCAGGCCTGGCTTGGCGGTTTTGTGAATGACTTGGGCCAAAGATGTTCTCCTGCCAACCGCACAATAAGGTGGAAATAATAGTAGCCATTCAAGGAGTAGTAGTATTGTAGATCTGCAGAGTTCAATTGAATGTGAGGGGCAACAGGATTTTGATAAACAATTTTTTTCTTTTTTGAGGTGTTGCTTACACAGTGATGCATGGAAGGGATCGAATGTTGTTCAAAGCAAGACTTGGATGTATGCAATCCATCAGAAAAGTATTTGACATATGAGAAAATTTCATTCGGTTGTTGTAATTTTATGAGTTCCCCTTTCGAGGAACTTCAATGCCGGAGGAGGCCATTAGATCCATCAAGCCTGCGCCAAGGTTGCCAACCCATGGGTGTTGGTCGGTGCGTTATCCTTTTACATGCTAAGCCTCAAGCAAGGGAGCAGCACGTACCGTTTTTAAAGACTTTGGTATGCCTCATCCAAGGCAGTTTCAAACCGCTGCCCTCCCAGGCTCAGAGCAGACACTCTAACCATTAAAACCACCGAGTATGGTTTCAGGATCAGGAGACTTGGACAGAGGACAGGGCTCATAATGTCCTGATTTCAGCAACTGCAGGTTGAACTTGACAATCACTGCTCTCGTTTTGTTTGTTTCCTGGTAAATTTGACTTCAGATAAGTCTCAGATGTAAAATAAGGGAAAAGGCTTTGCAGACTCTGTTGCCTTTCAGTATCACATACTTTATGGGCTCTTGCTTGATTAGTTGGTTGCAACATCTCATTTGGTTGTTGAGCTTTGTGAAAAGGTTTTTTTTTAAAATAAAGGGATTGATTGTCCATCCGATTCAGAATTTATATATTTATGTCGGAATAGTGTGCAAGGGCCATTAACTCCTGTTTCAATATTAATTGATACATATGCATGGCTTTGGCTGTCTTGATTATAACCCACCATTTGTGACACTTATTAGTAGCCTGTCAGGAATCAACTGCGTCAACAAAGAATCCAGAAATTGTTTATCAATTACTTAACTATCCATCCATCCATCGGGACCATATTTGCAGAGCGTTGGTGCTGCCTAAGCAGTCTCCTTCTCTATTGGACACAATCCTGGAAGGGTCACCACTCCGACACAGGATACCAGCAAGCTGGCACTCATTTTGCCGACCTCAGAAGGATGACAGGCAGAGTCAAACCCACCTGGTATTAATTTAACGGTAAGTGGGCTTTGAACTCAGGATTCTCAGATCCCAACTGCCACTCTAACCATTAAGCCAACACCAGGCATTACTTAACTATGTTTATCAATTACAGACCAGTTTGGAGAAGGAAAATCTGAGCAGCCAACCCATCCATCCATCCATTTAGTTAGACCATACTCGGTACAGAATGTTGGTGCTGTAGTCCAGGCAATCTGAGTGATATGGTTTGTGCATAAGTGAAGTAAAAAAAATGTGAGATGGTTGTTGGTTTACATAAATTTTATCAAGTAAACAATGGTTCCATGAGGTTCCTTATGTCTGAGAACATACAGAAGGACACCTCATTTATGTTGTTGCGACAAATATTTACAAAGTTATAACATAATTGATCTCGTGGCGCCATTTTGGATTTTCACAGCTTGTTACTATATCAAAATTCACAAGCCTCTCCTCAAACTCGTTTGTGGCTAATTTGGTGTTACTACAATTTTTCACATATCTTCAAGCGGTCGTCCAAAAAGCTGGTTTTCACTCCGAGTACTGCCGTACTTCAGCGCCCCCTAAATGGGCCAACTGTACAGAAAGGAAGGTCTGAAATGGATTAATATTGATCTAAATATATTCTCCTTCCATGAATACCTAGAAATAGAGATAAAAAGCAAGATTATATATGATTTGGTTGCAAAATTTAGAGCAAAATCATGAAAATTGGAAAAATGGTGGCCATATTGGATTTATGCCAATGAAGGGAAGATCAAATATTAAATTTTATTATGCTAACTATAAATAATAACCCAAGTTCATAGGCTGCAGTAAAATTTAATCATATATGCCATTTAATGACCTAAAATAGCAAATATAAGTATAAAAAATATTGAAATTTTCGACGGCGGCCATTTTTTAAATGGCTGCCACATATTGTTCCACCAAATTTATTCACCTATACTTTTAGTATGTCTTTCCCAACATGTATATGTACCAAAAAAACTTTATTGCGAAACTGTTGCAATTGTTTCTAGTTGACCCCTCTA
>CM068957.1:55442693-55453703 GCA_035128595.1 Eptatretus atami | reverse complement strand
CTTACAGAAATACAATCATTATGTTTTCCTGGCCTATGTTGACCTTTTATTCTATGTTGACCTCAAATAATTGGCGAGTTCAATTCAGTGCCTGAAATAGCCAATCCCTTCAAATTTCAAAGCCAGTCGGATGAAAATTGAAGATTTTAGAAATACTAACTTAGTTGATGACCTTGGACCTATGTTGACCTCCAAAATTAATTGACTCTTTGAAATTCACTGACATGAGAATATAAATCTCTTGAATTTTAAGTCAATCGGATAAAATTTGAGGAATTTAGAAATCCACCCAAGTTGTTGACCTTTGACCTATGTTGACCTTTTGACATCAAAAACAATTGGCTTCTTCCTTATGACCAAACTCACACGTGGTGAAGTTTTGAAGATCGGTTTAAAATTGTGACCTGTAGGTGACAAACAGACAGGCAGACAGACAAACAGACAAGTCGACAAACCGAAATACTTAAGAATCTTCGAATTGCAAGTAACAAGACGAAGCAGACAGACAGAAAGGGGTAACCTCCTTCACCTCCGTGGCGGAGGTAACTTTTGTGATGCGGTTGGAATTTTGACCAACGCGACTGAAATAGAAGTTTTGTAATAATACATCACTTTTTTCTTGAGGCCAACAGTTACAGCTTCGAGTATGTGCACTCACACCGAGCTGTTTGCCAGGGTTCGAATCTCGGACAGCTACAAACGGTCATCCTGGTATTTCACTGCAGGGCGAGTCATCCATGTGTGTGTGTGTCATCCCTCAGATAGATGTCAAACACGGCGTCCATTTGTTAACATTGATTGGCGATGTTTAAAGATCCCACGCTGTCTTTCAAGATGAGAAGGCAAACCTGTTGCCCAGCATCCTGGTTTAAATCTCACTTTCATGGCCACCTCCAGTCTAACATCAGGCCTGGCTTGGCGGTTTAGTGAATGACTTGGCCAAAGATGTTCTCCTAGCCAACCGCGACAATAAGGTGGAAATAATAGTAGGCCATTCAAGGAATAGTAGTATTGTAGAATCTGCAGAGTTCAATTGAAATGTGAGGGGCAACAGGATTTTGATAAACAATTTTTTTCTTTTTGAAGGTGTTGCTCACACAGTGATGCATGGAAGGATCGAATGTTGTTCAAAGCAAGACTTGGATGTATGCAATCCCATCAGAAAAGTATTTGACATATGAGAAAATTTCATTCGGTTGTTGTAATTTTATGAGTTCCCCTTTCGAGGAACTTCAATGCCGGAGGAGGCCATTAGATCCATCAAGCCTGCGCCAAGGTTGCCAACCGCATGGGTGTTGGTCGGTGCGTTATCCTTTTACATGCTAAGCCTCAAGCAAGGGAGCAGCACGTACCGTTTTTAAAGACTTTGGTATGCCATGTCATCCAAGGCAGTTTCAAACCGCTGCCCTCCCAGGCTCAGAGCAGACACTCTAACCATTAAAACCACCGAGTAGGGTTTCAGGATCAGGAGACTTGGACAGAGGACAGGGCTCATAATGTCCTGATTTCAGCAACTGCAGGTTGACTTGACAATCACTGTCTCGTTTTGTTTGTTTTCTGGTAAATTTGACTTCAGATAAGTCTCAGATGTTAAAATAAGGAAGGCTTTGCAGACTCTGTTGCCTTTCAGTATCACATACTTTATGGGCTCTTGCTTGATTAGTTGTTGCTCATTCTCATTTGGTTGTTGAGCTTTGTGAAAAGGTTTTTTTATAAATAAAGGGATTGATGTCCATCCGATTCAGAATTTACTATATTTATGTCGGAATAGTGTGCAGAGGCCATTAACTCCTGTTTCAATATTAATTGATACATATGCATGGCTTTGGCTGTCTTGATTATAACCCACCATTTGTGACACTTATTAGTAGCCTGTCAGGAATCAACTGCGTCAACAAAGAATCCAGAAATGTTTATCAATTACTTAACTATCCATCCATCCATCGGGACCATAATCTGTGCAGAGCGTTGGTGCTGCCCTAAGCAGTCTCCTTCTCTATTGGACCACAACCTGGAAGGGTCACCACTCCGACACAGGATACCAGCAAGCTGGCACTCATTTTGCCGACCTCAGAAGGATGACAGGCAGAGTCACCCCACCTGGTATTAATTTAACGGATAAGTGGGCTTTGAACTCAGGATTCTCAGATCCCAAGCCTGCCACTCTAACCATTAAGCCAACAGCCAGGCATTACTTAACTATGTTTATCAATTACAGACCGAGTTTGAGAAGGAAAATCTGAGCAGCCAACCCATCCATCCATCCATTTAGTTAGACCATACTCGGTACAGAATGTTGGTGCTGTAGTCCAGGCAATCTGATGTATTGGGGTCAACCTAGAACAAATTGCAACAGTTTCGCAATAAAGTTTTTTTGGTACATATACATGTTTGAAAGACATACTAAAAGTATAGGTGAATAAAATTGTGGAACAATATGTGGCAGCCATTTTAAAAATGGCCGCCGTCGAAAATTTCAATATTTTTTATATCTTATATTTGCTATTTTAGGTCATTAAATGCATATATGATTAAATTTTGACTGCAGCCTATGAACTTGGGTTATTATTTTATAGTTAGCATAATAAAATTTATATTTGATCTTCCCTTCATTGCATAAATCCAATATGGCACCAATTTTTCCAATTTTTCATGATTTTGCTCTAATTTTGCAACAAATCATATATAATCTTGCTTTTTATCTCTATTTCTAGGTATTCATGGAAGTGAGAATATATTTAGATCAATATTAATCCATTTCAGACCTTCCTTTCTGTACAGTTGGCCCATTTAGGGGGCGCTGAAGTAACGGCAAGTACTCGTGAGTGAAAACCAGCTTTTTGGACGACCGCTCTGAAGATATGTGAAAAATTGTAGTAAAACACCAAATTAGCCACAAACGAGTTTGAGGAGAGGCTTAGTGAATTTGATATAGTAACAAGCATGTGAAAATCCAAAAATGGCCGCCACGGAGATCAATTATTGTTATAACTTTGTAAATATTTTGTCGCAACAACATAAATGAGGTGTCCTTCTGTATGTTCTCAGACATAAGGAACCTCATGGAACCATGTTTACTTTGATAAAATTTATGTAAACCAACAACCATCTCACATTTTTTTTACTTCACTTATTATTTACTCAAGAACAATGAGTGCAAGAAGACATACTGAATTCATGAGTGCTGAAGTCTGATCCAACCACGTGGAGCAAAGCGGGACATAGTGAAGAATACTTAAGGTACTATTTTGTATTTTAGCATTTTACTGTTGTTATAATTAAGAGCTGTTAAGATACTAATCTTAAGATCTACTTGCACAATATGCATAACATTATCTATGCTTACTTGTATTGCAGGATGGCGAGCACATGTGTATTTTGCAAGGAGTCAGTGACAGATGAAAAGCCCATTGTGACATTGGGAGCAAAAGGGTGTGAAAGTATTCTCAGAGCAAGCGAAAGTCGTCAAAGTGACATTACAGTAAACCCTGGAGACATTGTCCACATTAATGCAGAAGAGAATAATAAACCCCATGTGATCAGTGCATACAAAAGAAACAAGCTGGCAGTCTACCTCGTAAAGATGAATCCAAAATCTGCCCTTCGATCAACTGAGACACCCTTCGACTACAAGACTGACTGTGTATTTTGCGGTCGTTCGGATCCATATGATGGTCGCAAACAAGAATGGAATCTCATTCCAGTCAGGTCGATGGATTTTTCGGCCAAGTTCTTACAGCATGTGACAGCTTCACTAATGACTGGGTGGATACGGTTCGTGCCCGTGTGCTGTATGCAATAGACTTACCAGCAGCAGATGCAGTCTATCACCAACTGTGCAGTGTCAACTTTAGAACGGAAAACACGTTCCTCAATCTTTGTGCCAAAGGATGGTCCACGAGCATCGAAATACACTCGAATGAGCGGTCGACCCAAGGATGTGATCAGAAATGAAGCTTTTCTGAAAGCAGCTGACTATTTGGAGCAAAAGATGATGAACAGATAACTGTCAATGACTGGTTGAGAAATGAAAGAATACACAGAACCAGAAGAATGCGACTGCGACCCGTACAGCTCCAAAAACATGAAAGTAAGATAAAGCAACACTTTGGTGATAAGATTGTCTTCACAGAGTAAATGGAAAACCCAATGTAGTCACATTTGTAAGCACTGCTGCACGGATCCTACAGGACTTCCATTACCAACAGAAACACCGTGTGTTGGATGAACAATCCACATCATTGAGACCGCAGCAAAGCTAATTAAACAGGATATCAAGGATGTGAAGCAGTCCAATGATACCTATCCTACTTATAGCGAAATATCATCTGCCGAGGAGGGGATGGATTACCTTCGTAATCTTTACAAACTTTTCTCAGCACATTGTCATTGGACAGCACAATGAACCCAAGCTGGCATCAATCGGGCAGGCTATAATGCAAGCCACGCGTCCACGTGTGCTTTTAGTACCCCTCCAGGTTGGTCTAGGCGTCCAGTTGCATCATCATTTCCAGTCCAAATTTTTGATTGATACGCTCCATCGACATGGATTTTGCCTTTCCTATTCCGAAGTAAAGAAGTTTGAAAGGAGCGCAGCAATGATGCAGGAACAGATATACTAAACTGCACTTCGGAGCATTTCCTTCAGTATGCAGCGGATAATGTTGATCACAAATCAGAACCATTGACGGTAAAAACACATCCATGGCATGGGCATTATTGTAGGAATTACACCAAAACGACCACCACCAAACAGTCAGAAGGATCAATGTAACCAACAAAGACATCAAAGCTGTTGGTGGTATCAACATAGAGCACTTTACCTACAACAGAAATATGGAATCAATGCACTACGAACACCTTACAAATCCAGACTTGGAGAAACCCTATGCAAAGCTTGATCTACTGTGGGAAGCATCACTGATGCTGAAGACTGCAACACCTTTGTGGTCCGGATTGATGCAGATGGTGTACAAAGGTGAACACCCTGGAGAATCATCCGTCATGTTCCTGCCCATTGATGACATGGATCCAAATGATTTGTCTTGCATATATTCAAACCCTCAAGTTTTGTCTGTTTGCATGCAGCTAGGTATAACTCCACCCCAATAATAACATTTGACCAGCCTCTGTGGTGGAAAGCGAACATGATTGTGGAAAGCGAGCCCGAAACAAGTCCACTAAACTCGGTGGTAGTTCGTCTTGGAGGTTTCCACATTGAAATGAGCTTCTTGGGTTTGTATTGGTCATTAATGGGAGGGTCCGGGCTGCGTGAAGTTCTTCAGGTAATCTATGCTGACAATGCAGTAGGACATATACTCTCTGACAAAGCAGTATCTCGAGCTGTGGGGGGGCATCTCCTGGTAGACGCTGTCTCAATGCACTTCTGATAGCTCAAGCACTCAGCCTTGACATCCCCACAGACGAATCAACACAGGAGCCATCTACATCCAGAGAACACCATGTCAGTTGGTGACCAACCCTGTGACAGCAATTCAGCGGGAATCAGCAGGGAGGAGCAGTCAGAGCAAGACGAGATGTCCATGTTAACCGAGCTGATGAAACATTTGCTCACGGGATCCATACCAGCTTCTGAAGTTGAAACAGACGAAGTACTGTCAGGTGTTGAGGATACCATTGCTAGCAAAAAGGAAAATCTTCAATCTCTGAGGACATCAAAGCTTTGGCTCCAGTATCTTGATATGATTAAGCTGCTACGAGGCTTCCTCACAGGGGAGAGAACAGGGAATTGGGCCCTACACCTGCAAAGCCTATATGACATGCTGCCATATTTTGCAGCATCAGGACACAACCTGTAGCTGAAATCATACACCTGTATCTACAAAAGATGAGTAGATTGTCTGAACAACATCCCGAAGTCTACAGACATTTCTTAGAAGGACTACATGTTATCCGACGTTCAGAGAGGTCTTGGGCTGGTTTTTCAACTGAATTGATCATCGAGCAATGTCTGATGCGCAGCATAAAGACAACTGGAGCCTGACAAGAGGAAGAGGTTTGACTGAGGCCAGCGCGTTATATGGGTACTCTCGACTCCCATATGTGCAGCGGTGAACATTACTATGCAAGAGTTCACCAACATTCAGTATACAACAAGTGAACAGCATAAGGATGCTACATCAGCAAGAATGAAAAGAGATAGGCATGACTGTCAAGCTATTTTGCAGTATCTGTCTCAAAGAAACCCATTTAGCTCGGAACCCACTGCGTAACATTGCAACTGGTGCTCTCGCTGGATCAGCTGTAGATGCATGTGATGCCAAGATGGTAGGCCAGGCAATCATAAAATCTATGGAAGACACGCAGTGGCAAGTCATTCCCTCAAAAAAAAAAAGGACCAGGCCATCACAATGGATGTCAAACTAACTGCCAAGAAACGAGAGATGAAGTTCTCGTCGACGGCCAAATTCTGTTCCAGCGTTTGGTCGCTGCTGGTTCCAGGTGTGACGACTTGTCAAAGATCTTCAGTTTCGAACTATGCACGTATCCACCTGCTCTATTTGAATCAAATGGTTTCATGAGGCTAGCCAACAAAGCTAACCTTGCAGATGCATTGTGGACATCAGAGATTGCAGCTGCATCTGGTCCGACAACTGATGTGCAATATGTTCTAGATGGAGTGCTTTGCTTCACCGGATATCATGGTCAAAAGCAGCTACGTGGGACAGTATCTGCAAGCAGTACACAAGTTACGTCAAACACAAATATGGCAAGGGCATAATAGTATTTGATGGATATTTGGATGGACCAAGCCCCAAAGATTGCACACATTTAAAGAGGAATGGTGGGTGTGTAGGAGCAGAAGTACACTTCTCAAGCACAATGGCACTCCAGACTACAAAAGAAGAGTTCCTCTGTAACAAGAAGAACAAGCAGCGATTCATTAACATGCTGTCTCAGGGCTCAAGAAGAAGGGTGTGATGTATTCCATGCAAGAGGGGACGCCGACCTCCTCATTGTCAAAACAGCTATCGCATCATCTGCAAGAATGGACACGGTAGTAATTGGCGATGACACAGATCTGTTGGTACTTTTGTGTCATCATGCAATCAACACGTACACAATATCTTCTTTCGGCCAGAGCAGAAGACACACTCACAAAAACTTCAACGATGCTGGAATATCAGAGAAACAAGATCGTTGCTAGGTGATGTTGTATGTGACTATCTACCTTTTGTACATGCCATCGCTGGTTGCGACACAACGTCTCGAGTGTTCGCATTGGAAAAAAGGTGCCATTACGAGAAATCAAGAAAGGCTCATACTTTGCAAAACAAGCATCTGTCTTCATGAAAAAGATGCCAAAAAAGAAGAAATTGTAGTAGCAGGAGAACACGCAATGGTCTCGCTGTACAAAGGACGCCAGGAGAACCTCTCAATGAACTGAGACTCCGCAAATTCTATGACAAAACCATTTCTCGAAAATAGATGGTACAGCCTCAATCCTTGCCACCTACATCAGGGTCCATCAAATATCACAGTCTGCGGGTTTATCACCAAGTACAAGAATGGACCGATGATACAAGTCATTTACCTGCTGAACAGTGGGGCTGGAAAGTCAACAATGGGCAAATGATGCCTATCCTCACCGCACATGATGCCTGCTCCCCAAGATCTCCTCGAAATAATGAGGTGCAACTGCAAGTCAGGCTGCAACACAATGCGATGTACATGCCGCAAAAATTGACTGGACTGTTCTATGGCATGTGGCGAATGTAGAGGTGTATGCGCCAATATTACGCACTCAGCCACGGACACTGACTCTGAGGAGAAGAATAGATTATTGCGAGACTGTCAAAGGTTAACCATCTTCCTATGCCTACACCACATGTTCGGTTGCACTACCACCCTTTTCCCAGAACATCAATATAAACATCTATCTCAGAAAAGGTGTTTATGTGTAGTAAATGTGTGGCGTTATTTGTTTTTACTTTAGTTATCATAGTATAGCAGTTTTAATCATAAACCTGATCAAACGGCACTCATACTAAGTGGATAGCAATCAGTGTTCCATTAAATATATTTACCTATACTTCTTAAAGTATGTTTTCACAACATGTATATGAACAAAAAAGTCTTATTGGGAAGCTCTTTGCATTTGTTTTTCTAGGTTGAACTTGACACTGAACTGTATAGTTTAAAATATACAACAGGTGTGATGATAAAATGTTTGATATAACATGTACAGTATATAATATATATATATATATATATATATATATATATATATATATATATATATATAATCTGGCTTTACATATATTTTATGAAGTAAACATTGGTCTCATGAGATCCTTAGGTCTGAAAACATACAGGACACCTCATTTATGTTGTTGCGACAAATATTTACAAAGTTATGACAATAATTGATCTGCGTGGCGGCCATTTTGGATTTTCGCACTTAAGGGTTTCTTGGAAAAAAATCACGCTTGGTACTATCTTATATATTATTTCCGAGTTTGTGGTTTCGTATCGCGCTATCTTCGACTTTGTTCTGCGCTCGAGTAACGTGATATTCGGCTTACATTATCTCAAAGACCATATGAGGTGCATGATACAAAAAAAAGTAAATAAAATGGTTCTGAAACAGTGAAATTGTGCCTATGTGTTGATACCACGAATCAAACTGGCCCCATCAGATGTGAACTTGCCATTCATTCTTGAAAGAACAGTTTCCAGTAAGAGTCAGCTACTGCATGACTATAAACAAAGCGCAAGGCCAAACCTTTGATAAAGTTGGGTTATATCTTCCACAGCCGGTGTTCAGCCATGGTCAGCTATATGTTGCCTTCTCACGATCACGTCGGTTCTCGGACATTACGGTGCAAATTATACCAACTACAAAACAAGGGTTCCACAATGACAATGCTATAACCCAAAACATTGTGTATCAAGAAGTACTTTGAACATTGTATTCCACTTACTGCATTAAAGTAAAATTACTACTGATACTCTGCATCAGTTCCTTTCTCAAACACACCCACCCCAACATGTCGCGCAGAGCACGGGTTATGCTAGTATCAATAATCACTAAGCAATTCCTCAAGCTCATTTGTGGCAAATTTGGTGTTTTACCACAATTTTTCACATATCTTCAAAGCGGTCGTCCAAAAAGCTGGATTTCGCTCGCGAGTACTGCCGTACTTCGGCCACCCTTGAATGTGCCAACTGTACTGTAAGGAAGTTCTGAAATGGGTTAATTTTGATCTAGATATATTCACCTTCCATGAAACCCTAGAAGTAGAGATAAAAGCAACTTTATAAATGATTTGGTTGCAAAATTATGAGCAAAATCATGAAAAATGGCAAAAATTGGCTGCCATATTGGATTTATGCTGATGAAGGGAATATCAAATATGAAATTTTATTATTCTAACTAAGATAATAACCCAAGTTCATAGGCTGCAGTGCAAAATTAATCATATATGGCCTTTTAATGACCTACAAAAGCAAATAAAGAATATAAAAAAATATTGAAATTTTCGACGGCGGCCATTTTTAAAATGGCTGCCAAATATTGTTGTTCCACTAAATATATTCACCTATACTTTTAGTATGTCTTTCATAATATGTATAGGTACCAAAAAAACCTTATTGCGAAACTGTTGCAATTTGTTCTAGGTTTAGTCACATATTGCCTAGACTACTGCCAAAGCAGTCTCCTTGGCTATTGGGCACATTCCTGGATGGGTCACTACTCCGACGCAGGATACCAGCATGCTGGTACTCATTTTGCTGACCTAGAAAGCATGACAGGCTGAGTGAACCCCACCTGGTATTAATTAAATGGCTGAGCGGGATTTGAACTCAGGACCCGAGGATCCCAAGCCCACCACCCTAACCATTAAGCAGCAAATCCCAAAAGGGAATTACAGTCCAAAGAGGAAGAAAGACAGACAGATGGGGAAGTGCTATGGTCAGATGTGCTACGAGCAGGTGTATGTGACGTACGGAAAGATGTACGTGTTGCATGACGTAAGGAAAGTGGTCTTTTTTTGCAACAAATGTATAAACTAACTTGCATGATGCAACCCTGTTCTCTCTGTTCTGAACTGTTCTGAACAAGTATGGTTCCTAACACATTCAAATCAAATTACTTCAATCTTTACCCACAATTTTAACATGTGCCGACTGGGTTAAATGAATATGTGGCAAATGTCGCAGCTGAGATCAGGATCAGCAAGGGATTACTCAAATTCAAGACACAACGCAAGTAATAAATCTGAATTACCATCCTATGATCAATAAGACACAAGTACTGCCGGACCCCAACATTCACGGTTCCGCTATTCGCGGACTCCACATATTCGTGGTTCATAAAATTAGACCTACTTTTACATTTGCGGCCCTGTGCTTCACGTATTCGCGGTTTTTCATGGGATTTTTTTATTCTTCTTAATGAATCACGAACCGCCGGGAACCTATCACCCTTTTTCCCATTGAAACAATGCCTCAACATCCACGGATTCAGCATTTTTCAGGAAGGTATACCCCACGAATATCAGGGTCCGACAGTATAGTAATATACTATGACCACAGTAAGCTTGAGGATGCAGTCACCTCTCGGTTTGGGTTGCCAGCACCAAAGAAAAGCATGACTGTAAGATGGTCTCTTAACCGAGGAGCAACTCTTACGGAATTATGTTTTCACCCCTGTTTGTCTGTCTGACACGGAGAAGGATATCTCAAAATATTCTGGACGAATTCCTACGAAACTTGGTGGACAGGTTGGGTGTTTGATCAGGACCAATTGATTCAACTTTGGTGAAGATCCGCTTCCAGATACTATGATTTTTTTTTTATGATTCTTCATCGTTGAGGGATAGGGCCAAACACAATATCCAGCAGGATATCTGAAAAAGTTACAGACAGAATCGGACGAAACTTTGTGGGCAGGTTGGGTGTGTGACAAGGACGAATTGCTTCAATTATGTTGAAGATCTGGGTACGAGAATTTTTTAATTTTTTAAGTGATTCTTCACCATTGAG
>CM068957.1:55413755-55431043 GCA_035128595.1 Eptatretus atami | reverse complement strand
CGCCAAAAAATTCCCAACCTGTCCGTCTGGCACATCTCACAAGCCCATGCTGTTCATTAGACCACAGAGCACCCGCATGCCGAAAATTGTGACAATCCGGCGGCAGATACGGAGGAGATACGTCCACAAAATATGGCTCAGCGTTTTAATATAACTAGTGCGGGCCCGTACGTGCGGTGCCGTACGTGCAAAAAAAAGAAAAAAAAAAGAAGAATTGTGACGTCAAATCGTGACGTCATATCACCGTGTCCTATCATTGGTTTGGTAAATAAATGGCCATAACTTGGGAACCACTTGTCTGATTAATATCAAACCTTGAAAGGCACATGCTCAGGTCTCCAGCAATATACCTGGCAAGTTTCAATTAGATCGATAATGAAATGCCCAAACATGGAAAACTACAACAAATCTCGGTTGAGGGCATACATCCCGCAGGCTGAAGAGTTTACGTGTTGTGTCCCACTGACATGCCGGGGATCTGCATCCGAAGCTCAACCAAATCGAATCCGCCTAACCAATTCATCCACCAATTTGCTCATAACTCGTCCATAACTTTTTGTGATATCATGTTATATTGTTACGGATTTGGAAACCTTGTGCACACAGACAGTCAGCAGTCCCTCAGTTCAGTTATTTCGATAAGTATGTGTTATAGTTCGGGTCCATCCCCTATGTCTGATGGAATTTCATGTGTGCGCTGCAGTCTCTTTTATAGTCAGGTTTTTTACATCTGAAGCCGCCACAAACGCCAACAAATCTCCTTGTTCTTCGCTCATCGGCCTCAGCTCCGACTCACCCCTTTGTCCAATCAGGAAAATCATCACCTCAGGGCCGGCTCTGCCTTCGCCAGATGGAGTGTTCGCGCCAACCAATGAGGGGAGGCCACTGGTCGCCCGACAACCCCTCGTCCAATCAGGAGGCGAGTGGGAGGGGAAGAAAATCCCCGGACCTGGCAAGAAGAGTAGAGTGGTTGTCAGGACGAGTGTACTACAGTAATCGTGGCCGATTGCTTCTGGTCTGGCGCGATGGCTTGGTCTCGGTCGTGGTCTGCCGCGTCCTTCGCGGTGGCTCATCGTGGTGGTGGAGGCCGAGCAGCCAGGGTCGTGGGCCCGTGGATTTCGGAACGTGGTCGAGTCCCACCGTGGTGGTTGAAGTCCGGTGTGACCACAAGAGCGCGGAAGGTACCCGGCCAAGCTCTGGTCCCCAGCTGAACTATCTTCCTCGCGTGGGCGGACCGAATAAAACCCACGGGATCCATTTCCTTATGTGTGTGTGTGTTGTGTGTGTTGTGTGTGTGTGTGTGTGTGTGTGTCCATGGGCCCTGTCTGTAAGTAGAAACTGTTTAAGTGCCTTGTTGGTTCACGAGTCAGTAAGTGTTGGTTCATGAGTCAGTAAGTGACCACTATATTCGTTATGGTGTGTGTCTGTCTGTCTGTCTGGCCCGAGCATAGCTCCGTGGGTTTTGATCCGATCTTGATAAAATTTGGGTGGTGGGAGGTTATATATCATGATCTAGTTGTGTTTTCCGGAGAAGGGCGTGCTGCGCCCATTATGGGCAGAGCCACGCCCAAAAAACATGTGTTTTTAGGGGTAGCCGGTTTCAAGTTACATCTTCTCCGAGGGGGTTTATCGAATCTGGCAGAGGTTTCAGTATTTGGTTAGCCAATGGCACCGTCATAGCCCCACGGAGCTCGATTTTTCATTTTCGTCCCAAGGTCAAGGTCACAAGGTCACGAACTTAGAAAATGTCAAAAAATCAATAAATTGGGCTTCGAGCTCCTAGGTTTTCAACTGTTTCGAATGAAAGTTGGTATGCAAGTAGTGCTCTTCGAGTACTACAACTTTCATCATTTACATTTTCCCCGATTCCCACCAGTTTTCCCGTGGCGTCCCCTCGAAGGTCAAAAAATAAAAAAAGGCGAACCGTGTACATTGCTCGTGAACCATTGCCATCTAAGACTTTTCCTTGTAAATTGCATTTCTCATATTCAGATAACTCTGCTCTGTCTCCCTCCCTATTGCAAAAAATATCTGTTAAATGTTCCAGTTTGTTGCCTGTCATTTCTACCATTGACTCAGCACAGTGCGTATTGAGAATTAGGGAGGCCGTGTGCCGTAAGTTGTCAAATGGACCGACGGACTGAGGGTAATTCCGCGCGGTTACACCGGACCGAGGTCGCTAGAGTGACCCGTTCCGCCGAGGTCCGTCGAGGGTGTGACTTCCCCGTAATTTACGACGTGGTACTTAGGTATATTAAAATTAGGCAATTAACCATACCCCACGCCGTCAAAATATTTGCGACCACGGTCTGCTAAGGACCCGTGACCTTTCAGACTTATCCGAGAGTCACGACCTAAATTCCGGGTGTTCGGTGGAGACGACCCTACTTGCCCCCTGGTGGTCGTTTATCACCAACGAACCCCGGCCCACAACAATATAGCGTTTTTGGCCATATATCTCAATGGTGAGAATCACTTGAAAATTATCGGATCCTTGTCACACTCCGAACCTGTCCACAAAATTTCATCGGTTCCGTCCACAACTTTTTTGAGATATCCTGCACACACAAACAGACAAACAAGACAGAAAAGGGTGAAAACATCACCTCCTTCACCTTCGGTGGCAGAGGTTAAAAAAAAACACAATTAAAAGAAAAAACATTTTGCATTTATATATATATTTTGATAAATTGGTGTGGCGTTGATGTGTCGCAGGCATGATGAGCTGACCGGCCTCCACTGCGTCTAATTACCTCGGCCGCTGAAGGTGAAGGAGGTTATGTTTTCACCCCTTTTCTGTCTGTTTGTCTGTGTACAGGATATCTCAAAAAGTTGTGGACGGTTCCGGATGAAACTTGGTGGACAGGTTGGGTGTGTGATAATGACGAAATGATGGGATGTTGGTGAAGATCCCGATCGGATCCGACTACTAGAACTTTTTAAAATGATTCTTCACCATTGAGAGATAGGGCTCAAAAATCATATATAGCACGATATCTCGAAATTGGGACGGATTCGGACGAAACTTGGTGGACACGTTGGGTGTGAGACAAGGAAGAATTGATTCAATTTTGGAGAAGATCCGATCCGGATACGAGAATTATTTAATTTCAAAGTGATTCTTCACCATTGATAGGGCCAAAATCATATATAGCATGATATCTCGAAAAGTTGTGGACGGATTCGGACGAAACTTGGTGGACACGTGGGTGTGAGACAAGAAGAATTGATTCAATTTGGAGAAGATCCGGATCGGATCTGGATACGAGAATTATTTAATTTCAAAGCGATTCTTCACCATTAAGAGATGGGCCAAAAACGATATAGTACCGTACAGCATGATATTTCAAAAATGTCATTGGGCCCGATATGTTCTCGTGGATCAGGCATTACGTGGCGGAGGTCTGCGCTGCACCGAGTGCCCTTCGAGTTTCCTTGTGTATTGAATTACAGATTTCACGTTCGCAACAGCAGGTGATAAGCACCCACCGGGCAGAAGTGAGTCACTGAAAACGCACAAACAGCGCATGCGCCAAATGCCTCTCACATTCTTACGTCATTTCGAAAGTCCAATATTCCAGTACAGTGCAGCAGCTTTTAATGAGCAACAGATGCTCTGAGCACGACGATCCAGTCAGTGAACAAAGGCAGCCAACGTGCACGCTCACCGACGCAATGACGTCACGACGTCGCGACGTGACATTCTCACGTTTTATTTTGGTTTCTTTTCACTCAAGAGTCGTAATGCACGTAATGGCCTCCCTGAAAACTGTAAAGTACGGCACAGCATCAGCAGAAACAGTTGATTTAAAAACTGGAAGTCCATAGAAGCAGTGATGGGTATGCACGGGTGATTGATTGTGACGTCTGTGACAGACTGTCTCCTCAAAAGGAGATTGTGCCGTCATTGTTTGTTCGTTCCAGCACCCGACAAACCAGTCCTTCCCGAAAAAAAATTAAACAAATTAGAACGGACCTCGGTAGAGCGCACACCTCCGCCAGGTTGATGAGGTTACCTTTTGTACACCACTGATAGGCCGCATCGAGATACCGAACCCACTCGTCCACCTCGTTTAGTCATCACTCGTCACCTCGTTTAGTCATCACTCGTCCACCTCGTTTAGTCACACTCGTCCACAATTTTTTTTTTTTTTTTTAAATCTCGTGCTGTGCATCGTTTTGTGTCCCGTCTCTCAACGGTGAATAATCACTGAGGAAAATTCCAGTATCCGGATCGATCCGGGTCTTCACCAAAATCAAATCACTTCGTCCTTGTCACACGTCGGACGTCTCCAGCAAGTTTCATCCGAATCCGTCCGTAACCTTTTGAGATATCGTGCTGACAGACAACAGACAACAGACAGACAGACGGGTGAAAATAAGCTTCGGTGCCGGAGCTGATAAAGTGCATCCTGGTGATGTGCCATTGGACCCTCTGCATGCCCAACTATTTCCCTGCACACAACCATCTCCCCTGAACACAACCACCTCCCTGCACACAACCCTCCCTGCACACAACCACCCCCTGCACACACCTCCCCTGCAACACCTCCCTGCACACAACACCCCTGACACAACCCCCCCCTGCACACAACCACTCCCTGACACACCACCTCCCCTGCACCACCCTCCGCACACACATTCCCTGCAACCACCTCCCGCACACAACCCCTCCCCTGCACACAACCACCTCCCCTGCACACAACCACCTCCCCTGCACACAACCACCTCCCCTGCACCACTCGAACACAACCCCTCCCCTGCACACAACCCCCTCCCCTGAACAAACCCCCTCCCCTGCACACACCCCCCCCTGCACACAACCCTCCCTGACACAACCCCTCCCCTGACACAACCCCTCCCCCGCACACAACCCCCTCCCCTGCACACAACCCCCTCCCCTGCACACAACCCCCTCCCCGCTCACAAACCCCTCCCTGATGAATTTCCCTTTCAATGGTCAACATTAAGTCTGTACGATCGATGGTGATGAAGGAGTAAACCGATGGATTAATGGTGTGATGTTAAACGTGTCATGGGTTAAAGTTCCGCCGAGGTCGTCGTGCGCCCAACTTTCCTCGCACATCCTGTGAAAGAGGTCCGTTTATAAACCCGCGTCACCATGACGTCACGGTACGTTCGCAACAGTTCTCGCGAGATCTGAAAGAGCTGCGGCCCACACAAGGGCGCGGGTTTTGCGTTCTCCTAATCTCGATAATAAAGCCAATCGGTTATCCTCTTTTCACAATACTCTTCTTTCCTTCTTTTCCCCCTTCGTTCTTCGTTTTTCCGCTACATTTCTGGATCTCGGGTCGCACCCCCCGTTGGCAGGTGAGTGGTGGTGCCTTGTTGCTGAACATCAACGGACGGTTGAGAGAGGTACTTCGGTGGTGTTGTCAGATTATACCTACTGTATATATGAAAGACATATGGGGTTTTGAAGCGACGTTAGATCCTCGGGTCAGATTTTGTGCCGTGTGGGACTGGGGGTTCGGGATTGATTTAATGGGTGGCCATACTCCATGGAAGACTGCTTTGAGGTTCGATGGTCGCCATAGTTTCACTTTCAGTCCCGGCCGTGTGGACGCGTTCGTGCAGTGCAGTCGGTGTTCGATCGTTCGCCTCACACGCCTGGACTAGTAGCGGTAGTGTGAGGCCCTGTTCAGGATGTTCGCCTTGTCCGGCCTTCACAAGGTGCGTCCAAACACCGGGCCGGGCGGGCGAGTCCCACATCAATGTCCGGATGTCCGGGAGCGTCATCGTTTCCTGATTCCCGCTCGCTGTTCAACTGTTGTTCAGTGCTCCACCGTCCTCATGATACCTGCGAAGTGTGTGTGTGTGTGTGTCAACGTCCATCCAAGGGACGGCACACACACACACACACACACACTGTGTGTGTGCCGTCCCTTGGATGGACGTTAAGCCGGACGTCTCGTCTGCTGGCATTAGTTGGGGGACGTTGAAGATCCCACGGTGTCCTTCGCGAGGAGGAAGGCGAGTTGTCTCCGGCATCATGAACAAATTACAAATTTTCGCTATGACCTCAATCAAACGTCAGGCCTGGCCACCCGGTTCGTGAAAGACAGGTGGGGGGGGGGGGCGAGCTTCACACCTGGCCGACGACGCCCGAACGTGGGAATAATAATTGTAACTGTTAAAGAAGAAGAAGAAATTTATTTATTTTTATTTGAAAATCTACATTAAAGTTCATATTCGATTATTATTATTATTGGACCTGGCTGTTTATGGACCCCTGAGTTCAAGGGAGTGATCCTCAAAATATTGACGACGTTGCCTGGAGAAACTGAATTATTAATTTTTAAAAGAAGAGCGTGCTGAGCACTCTGACGTGAGTCACGTGCTGTTTGCATCCATTTATCAGTTACGTCATGGGATACCTTCAAACGTGTCAGCATATTATTACCTCCATATATATTTTGATAAATTGGTGTGGCGTTGATGTGTCGCAGGCATGATGAGCTGACCGGCCTCCACCTGCGTCTAATTACCTCGGCCGCTGAAGGTGAAGGAGGTTATGTTTTCACCCCTTTTCTGTCTGTTTGTCTGTGTACAGGATATCTCAAAAAGTTGTGGACGGTTCCGGATGAAACTTGGTGGACAGGTTGGGTGTGTGATAATGACGAAATGATGGGATGTTGGTGAAGATCCCGATCCGGATCCGACTACTAGAACTTTTTAAAATGATTCTTCACCATTGAGAGATGTCCATCCAAGGGACGGCACACACACACACACACACACACTGTGTGTGTGCCGTCCCTTGGATGGACGTTAAGCCGGACGTCTCGTCTGCTGGCATTAGTTGGGGGGACGTTGAAGATCCCACGGTGTCCTTCGCGAGGAGGAAGGCGAGTTGTCTCCGGCATCATGAACAAATTACAAATTTTCGCTATGACCTCAATCAAACGTCAGGCCTGGCCACCCGGTTCGTGAAAGACAGGTGGGGGGGGGCGAGCTTCACACCTGGCCGACGACGCACGAACGTGGAATAATAATTGTAACTGTTAAAGAAGAAGAAGAAATTTATTTATTTTATTTTGAAATCTACATTAAAGTTCATATTCGATTATTATTATTATTGGACCTGGCTGTTTACTGGACCCCTGAGTTCAAGGGAGTGATCCTCAAAATATTGACGACGTTGCCTGGAGAAACTGAATTATTAATTTTTAAAAGAAGAGCGTGCTGAGCACTCTGACGTGAGTCACGTGCTGTTTGCATCCATTTTACAGTTACGTCATGGGATACCTTCAAACGTGTCAGCATAGAGATGGGGCCAAAAACGATATAGTACCGTACAGCATGATATTTCAAAAATGTCATTGGGCCCGATATGTTCTCGTGGATCAGGCATTACGTGGCGGAGGTCTGCGCTGCACCGAGTGCCCTTCGAGTTTCCTTGTGTATTTGAATTACAGATTTCACGTTCGCAACAGCAGGTGATAAGCACCCACCGGGCAGAAGTGAGTCACTGAAAACGCACAAACAGCGCATGCGCCAAATGCCTCTCACATTCTTACGTCATTTCGAAAGTCCAATATTCCAGTACAGTGCAGCAGCTTTTAATGAGCAACAGATGCTCTGAGCACGACGATCCAGTCAGTGAACAAAGGCAGCCAACGTGCACGCTCACCGACGCAATGACGTCACGACGTCGCGACGTGACATTCTCACGGTTTTATTTTGGTTTCTTTCACTCAAGAGTCGTAATGCACGTAATGGCCTCCCTGAAAACTGTAAAAGTACGGCAGCATCAGCAGAAACAGTTGATTTAAAAACTGGAAGTCCATAGAAGCAGTTGATGGGTATGCACGGGTGATTGATTGTGACGTCTGTGACAGACTGTCTCCTCAAAAGGAGATTGTGCCGTCATTGTTTGTTCGTTCCAGCACCCGACAAACCAGTCCTTCCCGAAAAAAAATTAAACAAATTAGAACGGACCTCGGTAGAGCGCACACCTCCGCCAGGTTGATGAGGTTACCTTTTGTACACCACTGATAGGCCGCATCGAGATACCGAACCCACTCGTCCACCTCGTTTAGTCATCACTCGTCCACCTCGTTTAGTCATCACTCGTCCACCTCGTTTAGTCATCACTCGTCCACAATTTTTTTTTTTTTTGAAATCTCGTGCTGTGCATCGTTTTGTGTCCCGTCTCTCAACGGTGAATAATCACTGAGGAAAATTCCAGTATCCGGATCGATCCGGGTCTTCACCAAAATCAAATCACTTCGTCCTTGTCACACGTCGGACGTCTCCAGCAAGTTTCATCCGAATCCGTCCGTAACCTTTTGAGATATCGTGCTGACAGACAGACAGACAGACAGACAGACAGACGGGTGAAAATAAGCTTCGGTGCCGGAGCTGATAAAAGTGCATCCTGGTGATGTGCCATTGGACCCTCTGCATGCCCAACTATTTCCCTGCACACAACCATCTCCCCTGAACACAACCACCTCCCCTGCACACAACCCCTCCCCTGCACACACGTACCACCTCCCTGCACACAACCACCTCCCCTGCACACAACCACCTCCCTGCACACAAACCACCTCCCCTGCACACAACCACCTCCCCTGCCCACAACCTCCCCTGCAACAACCCCTCCCCTGCAACAAACCCCTCCCCTGCACACAACCCCTCTCCCCGCAACAACCCCTCCCCGCACACAACCCCCTCACCCTGAACACAACCCCCTCCCTGCACACAACCCCCTCCCCTGCCACACAACCCTCCTCCCTGCTCACAACCCTCCCCTGATGAAATTTCCCTTTCAATGGTCAACATTAAGTCTGTACGATGATGGTGATGAAGGAGTAAACCGATGGATAAATGGTGGATGTTAAACGTGTCATGGGTTAAAGTTCCGCCGAGTCGTCGGTGCGCCCAACTTTCCTCGCACATCCTGGTGAAAGAGGTCCGTTTATAAACCCGCGTCACCATGACGTCACGGTACGTTTCGCAACAGTTCTCGCGAGATCTGAAAGAGCTGCGGCCCACACAAGGGCGCGGGTTTTGCGTTCTCCTAATCTCGATAATAAAGCCAATCGGTTATCCTCTTTTCACAATACTCTTCTTTCCTTTCTTTTTCCCGCCTTCGTTCTTCGTTTTTCCGCTACATTTCTGGATCTCGGGTCGCACCCCCCGTTGGCAGGTGAGTGGTGGTGCCTTGTTGCTGAACATCAACGGACGGTTGAGAGGGTACTTCGGTGGTGTTGTCAGATTATACCTACTGTAATATGAAAGACATATTTGGGGTTTTTGAAGCGACGTTAGATCCTCGGGGTCAGATTTTGTGCCGTGTGGGACTGGGGGTTCGGGATTGATTTAATGGGTGGCCATACTCCATGGAAGACTGCTTTGAGGTTCGATGGTCGCCATAGTTTCACTTTCAGTCCCGGCCGTGTGGACGCGTTCGTGCAGTGCAGTCGGTGTTCGATCGTTCGCCTCACACGGCCTGGACTAGTAGCGGTAGTGTGAGGCCCTGTTCAGGATGTTCGCCTTGTCCGGCCTTCACAAGGTGCGTCCAAACACCGGGGCTCGGGGCGAGTCCCACATCAATGTCAGGATGTCCGGGAGCGTCATCGTTTCCTGATTCCCGCTCGCTGTTCAACTGTTGTTCAGTGCTCCACCGTCCTCATGATACCTGCGAAGTGTGTGTGTGTGTGTGTGTCAACGTCCATCCAAGGGACGGCACACACACACACACACACACTGTGTGTGTGCCGTCCCTTGGATGGACGTTAAGCCGGACGTCTCGTCTGCTGGCATTAGTTGGGGGGACGTTGAAGATCCCACGGTGTCCTTCGCGAGGAGGAAGGCGAGTTGTCTCCGGCATCATGAACAAATTACAAATTTTCGCTATGACCTCAATCAAACGTCAGGCCTGGCCACCCGGTTCGTGAAAGACAGGTGGGGGGGGGCGAGCTTCACACCTGGCCGACGACGCACGAACGTGGGAATAATAATTGTAACTGTTAAAGAAGAAGAAGAAATTTATTTTATTTTATTTTGAAAATCTACATTAAAGTTCATATTCGATTATTATTATTATTGGACCTGGCTGTTTACTGGACCCCTGAGTTCAAGGGAGTGATCCTCAAAATATTGACGACGTTGCCTGGAGAAACTGAATTATTAATTTTTTAAAAGAAGAGCGTGCTGAGCACTCTGACGTGAGTCACGTGCTGTTTGCATCCATTTATCAGTTACGTCATGGGATACCTTCAAACGTGTCAGCATATTATTACCTCCGCCACCGAAGGTGAAGGAGGTTATGTTTTCACCCCTTTTTGTCTGTTTGTTTGTTTGTGTGCAGGATATCTCAAAAAGTTGTGGACGGATCCGGATGAAATTTGGTGGACACGTTAGGTGTGTGACAAAGACGAACTGATTACATTTTGGTGACGAGCCGGATCTGGATATGAGAATTATTTTATTTTTAAAGTGATTCTTCACCATTGAGAGATGGGGCCAAAAACGATTTTGTACTGTATAGCATAATATTTCAAAAATGTATTGGGTCCGACATGTTCTCGTGGATCAGGCATGACGTGACGGAGGTATGCTCTCCACCGAGTGCCCTTCCAGTTGTAAATGGGCTTGCCAGGATAACTTGTGCCCACTTGCTCTGAGCTGTTTCGCCTGGGTTTGAATTCATACCCAGTTATAAACTTTCATCCTGGTGTTTTGAATGCCGGTCGAGTCATCATTGTTTGTGCTCCATCCCTCAGATGTACGTTAAGCCGGAGGACCCATCTGCCGACACTGCAGCCGTTGGAGAACAATAAATATCCTGCGGCATGTTTGCCGAAGTCGGCGAGTTATCGCCGGCACCCTTCCAAAAAAAATATTGCAAACTCCCATCAGTTAAAGATCAGTCCTGTTCAGACTCTGGTGAGAGCTGTTACCCCCGGCTGACCCCGCAAAAAGGTGGCAATAAATGGGGCTGTTAAAAAAATGAAGATGACAATATAATGAATGCTCAAAATCGAATAAACATTCCGTTTACACCTTAAAATGAACTTGTTTGTCAGATTGTTTGAGCTATTGCACCACCAATCCAGAATCGTTTCGCAGCTGTCAAGTTGAAATCTGGGTCATTGTTTGAAACCTTGATATAAGGGGAAGTTAATATCTTTGTTTTTCATCACTGCATTTAGAAACCCCCAGTTCCTCATTAGAATTTGGTGATTAAATAATTTCTTCTCCCAGCTAAACTGTACAGTACCAGGTAACTCTAGATGCAGAAAGGCCCAAGGGGACTCCAGCTTGTGCTGGATTGAATCCTTGCTCGGGGGTGATCCGTGCCTTCCACTAAATTTATCATGTGCTCGTATTGGTTGCCATGCTGCCGGATTGGACAAATTTTGTCTCTTTCCTCCTAACATACATTTGTTTACACCGTAACACCATGGTAACGTGTCTCCGGTTGCACGGTTCTTGTGCATCTGTTGTGAAATGTGAATGTCATCTTTGGTTTGATCACAAATGGATAATTGCTCAAAACAAATTGCCCTAGGATGCAAGTTAGCATTCGCCGTGGCCAGTAAGCTATTTTGGATTTCGTTGCTTTGAGACGTGTGTATGCACCTTTTGTGTTGTTTATGAATCCTATCGTAGAAAGCCATGCAGTTGCAATGTGACCCATGTGATGCAGCCTTTGTACTGCTCTGTCGATGAGATACAACTGGATACCCTCCACACAAAGTAAATACATGGTTGTTTAGGTGTGTGTGTGTGTTGGATAGGTCTCGTCATTGTGTCCTCTTCCCGTCTTTCCAGAGTGGCCGTTTTTTGAGTTATGGGGGCTCGGGAGAGGGTTGAAAAGTCTTTGCTGCAAGTGGAGAGTTCACAGCATTTTCTTTCTCGAAAAGGTGAAGGAACAGACGTGGGAGTGCTTGCTGAACTTGTTCCAGACGTGTGCCACTCTTTCAACTTCCTGTTTCCTTGTTTCCATATCTCATGATTTGTTTGCACATTTGGTGGCCTATTTATCTATTGTACCACGTTCGACCAGTTTCTCATTGCTATTTATTTCATTTTTTTGACTGAGGCTTTCAAATGTGAACTGTCAAAGTTTTGGAACAATAATACAAGCTCTGGAGCAAACTGGCTTGCTCTCCATGAATCCTTCCCTTTTTTACTTTTCTTATAATTATAAAAGAGCGACAGTGTCTAGTGTCCCATGTGCAACTTTTTGTTTTTTGAGTAGTATTTTTTTTTTTGCAGATATTTTGGCAACCTGGAATGATATTCTCAAAGCCAAATTCATAGTAAGTCCACTTTCCTTGCTTCTAAGGTATGTAAGTGAACTGTAGATCCATTGATAGTCCTGTTGCTGTGTTTGGTTTGCGAAATGGTATTCTTCTCGTCATCCTTTGGTTCCCTTCACACAGTTTGCAATTTTGTTTTTTTTCACCTTCTGTTGGAATACAACTTGGTTTCGAAGTGAAAATGAGGAGGGCAGGCTCTGTTGAAGTGGTGCTTCGGTTATTCTTGGAGTGCTGACTCGGGTGTTTTCTGCCTCTTACTGTGTATAGCCGTGTCACGTTGAGAAGCTTTTACAAGAGCAGAGGCCGGTCGACGTTGAAACTCGGCAGGAGGTGCAAAGCAGTGCACACATGCTTCGCACTCGAGGTAATGGCATCGAGCAGCACTGGTAATGTGCTGATACTCTACGCTCTTTTGCAAGAGAAGCTTGCCTGCACTTCAACCATTTGTCGTTAGTAATTCCAAACTGTACTTCTGTTGATTCTAGCCTGCCATATATTGTGTTGATGAAGATGAAAACATCTGGCAAGCGGTTGTTCATTTTATTTCTGATCTGTATCTTTGTAAAAAGCTCGCAGCCTGGTGTTGGCTTCGTGGTTAGGGTGGTGGCTTGGGATCCTCGGGGTCCTGATTTTGAGCCCCGCTGGCCACTGAATTAACATCAGGGGGGTTGACTCAGCCTGTCATCCTTCCGAGGTCGGCGAAATGAGCACCAGCATACTGGTAATTATCCCTGCGTGTCGAAGGCGACTAAGGGTTGGCGTCAGGAAGGGCATCCGGCCATAAAAAACATTGCCACAAGAAAGGGTACCATGATTGGAGCTCGCAAAAAGCTGATCCCTACTCGGGGAAAAAGGCTTTAAAATGGTGTGATGATGATCTTTGTTAAAAGCTATGAACAAATTACAAATTCCGACCCTAACTACTGCTGGGAAGGCAATGGCAAACCACCCAGTGTAACCCTTGCCAAGAAACTGCTTTGGCAGCACTGATGCTCTGCAACAGAGTATGGTACATTGGAATCAGATCAGATCTTTGTCGACATTTGTGCTTGTGTTCTGTTGTTTGCAGAGGATGGATCCAGCAGGAGCCCTGATATTCTATACTCGAGAACAAGCAAGGAACAGGAAAAGTCTTTAGACCTCAGACAGAGACCCAATGGCATATCAAAGCATCATACGGTTGCCAGGTGCATTTATTTGGTTAAAGTCCTGATTTATCTTTCTTGGCTAAGGTTTGCAGAATATCTTTGCATTTGCTCAGTGGAATGCAGCATGGTGTGTTCTTATTCAATTTATTATTTTTTTTGCTTTCTCCTTGTTTTAATGCAGTCTCTTATTTCTTGCTGCTAAGATACAAGCAGCAGCAACAGGTTTTCATTTCATTTGTATGGCTTTTTGGGGGGTTTTTTTGCCTTTGTTGCTTGTTTTATCCGAAGAGCAAAACGAGTGATAATTATGTTCCAAATCGGTGAATTTGTAAATTATAAAATAATTCAGCAAGATCAAAATGTACATGTTGTGTATGCCAGATAATTGCATATGCTGAGTAAGCCATCGCTGTGCAAGCAAGAAGGAACTTGCTGCTTCAATTGATTTGGATGGAAGTGCATGCTGTGTTGAATCGGTTTTGATTCGTTGTCAATTTGAAATCCAACTTTGAATGCTTTGTACAAAGGTGAACGTTCAAGTGCACTTCAGACGAGTGTCGATGCGAGTGTAAGTTTTGTCGTACCTCTTGATGAAGCGATTTGTGTACAATATACGTCAAAACGTTGATTAACCTGGTTTGCAGGAATTACCGACCATTC
Source organism: Eptatretus atami (assembly GCA_035128595.1). NCBI lineage: Eukaryota > Metazoa > Chordata > Myxini > Myxiniformes > Myxinidae > Eptatretus > Eptatretus atami. The sequence goes on along the minus strand of CM068957.1, from coordinate 55,416,939 downwards.
CTTTTTCAGTTTTGACTTGACGATGGACAACTTCATAAACTGTAAGGTTTGTTGTGAGCTTTCGGGATGTTGATCACAGTTGGCTTTCTGATAATATGACACCACAAACACTTTGGGGGTTTTTTGTCCTCGAGGTTTCGTTGTGCATTCACCATAAACCTGGCAGTGAAGTTTTTCCTCCATATATAAATGTAAGGAAGCTTCACAATCGAGCGATGCTATTGTAATGAAAATCACTGATAACTCATCATAAATTGGTTAATTTAGTTATCTATTCATATGTGTGTTCGATTAGTTGGATTGTACTCCACCCTCCCTTCCCGCTCCCCCCCCCCCCCCCCCCCCACCCCATTAGGACCTCCATGATTGGGTGTTTAGTTTGGACCACCGTCTCCCTTCCAGTCCTTTGTATTTTTATGAAATACCTGTTCTCGTTTCTCTGGTTTATTTATTTTAACTTTGGCTGGCCTGTGTGACCACGTGCGACAAACTGATGTCAAATGTTCTAGTCTGCATGATGTCAGAAGATACTCTATGCTCTTTTGCAAGAGAAGCTTGCCAGTACTTCGACCATGAGTCTTTAGTAAGTGAAGCCTTCGCTTGGACAGACTAATGAGCCCTGTGCCCAGGACCAGCCGATCAATCGGCACACACCATGATGTCACGCGGTCGGGAGTTTTGAACCAGCATCCCTGGTTGGAAGAGTCAGGACCCTGTAAGTAGCAACAGCATGTGGCAGGGCCAAATAATAGTTTACCCAGGATCCCGCTGTGGGGTTATCATGCTGGAGAGGTGGGGCTCTGTCAACCCATATGATTTGGTACTGATTTTCCGAGGTTTTCGGCCAATGTGGCCAAATTGCAGAATTCGTATGAGCAACTGATTTTCTGATGATGGAAAAAACACAAATCGGTAAATTTCAGTTCGATCAATGAATCTTTAATAAACCGATTGAAGGCTTAGCACATGACACACCGAAAGTTATTCTCTCGTTGAAAATGAGAACTTCCAAATGATTTTGTATACAGTGTGCCCCTTTCACTTCCAAACGTTTATAGCTTGTTCAATTTCACTGCAGAAATGAAAGGATGCAACATTCTCTGACTTAAAGTGAACTATCAAAATGCCACCAACTCCAGCAAATAAGTAGAAAAAGGCAACTGGTCGCTATTTAAATGAGTAGGAGGAGAAGTATGCAGGAAACAGCCAGAACATGCATACTGTGTGTTCCATGCCAAAAAGTGTGAAGGTTCTCGCCTCAGGTGTCTACGCTCTTGTGGTCCATTTAGAAACAACCAGACAGAAACTGTGTGTCACAACCACCAAAACATTCAGACTGATGACTGAACATTTCTACAAGAAGCACTGAAAAAACAGAAGTTTACTTGACAGAGTCAGTAGTGCAGGTTTGCCAGTTGATAGCAGAGCACATCTTACCTCCATCCATTGCTGAACACTTCACAGGTGTAATACACAACGTGTGAAGATTCAGAAGCTTTTGAGTGCAAGTGGACAGAGGCAACCCAATTAATCAAAGACAGCCATGCACCTACCCATTCATTTCACTGTTATAGACATGTGCAAGTCAGGACCATGTAGTCTGATGATGGATGAAAGCAATGACAACAACGAGACAAAACACCTTGCCATCTTTGTCATTGTGTTCAAAGAGGATAGCGGTGCCAAGACAAGAATCCTGAACGTGCCAGCAGTGCCAGGTGGAACAGCCCAGAAAATTTTCAATGCTATTGAATCGGTTCTCAGGTTGGTTGCCATGTTTTCCCACTAAAAATGTTAGCTATTTTGTATTACCGGTGCATAACATTTCAATCTTCTTACCACTTGATAATTAACTGCTTGACATTAAAAACAAAAAACCTATCTTGCTATTATGGAGAAAACATGGAGCTCACCGAAACTCCAAAATTGACATTTAACAGTTCTCTGGCCGACGTAGAGGTTCCATACCCGGTTCTACCCCAGGTACCAACCCTAATACTGGCCTTAAGTGCCACCCAAGGCCAGCAGACCGCACGTACTTTAGCCTTGCTCATATTCCAGCATGTACTCCGATCCAAGCTCCGATAAACCCAAGGCCTGGTACGGTCCGTGAACCTGCTTTTTGAGTACCAAGGGGAAAAGAATCATGCGTAAGTACTTCAATGTGGACCTTTTTAGGTCATCTCTACCAAGATGACCTAATAAAGCCGGACCAAATGTCCGTACGTCCATCCGTCAACAATTTTTCTTTCAGATCTTGATGAAACTTAGTATGTGGGTAGAGGTCGATGAGTGTTGCACAACGATATAACTTTTGTCCGGGTTCAAGGTCAGGGTCAAGGTCACGTAAGTTATAAAAATCCCCATTTTCAAAATCTATCTAGTCTGCCATTCTACAAGATATTCGGCAACTGTTTATTGATTATGATAGTAAAAAATATTATCTTGTATCTAACCAGACAGATTTTTGAATTTCCGTCCCGTTTGGCCGCCGCGTAACCTGGAAGATGGTCAAAAACACCTCCTGGTACAAAGAAAACTTTTTACTTCCGATCTTGATTAAATTTGGTATGTGGGTAGAGGTCGATGAGTGATACCCAACGACATAGTTTTTCCCGGATTCGAGGTCAGGGTCAAGGTCACGAGGTCACGAAAGTTGTGTAAGTCGCCATTTTCAAAACCTATCTAGTCTGTCATTTTAGGAGATATCTGGCAACGGTTCATCGATTATGATAGTAAAAAACATTATAGAGATGACCGTCACCCCCACACGGGGGTAATTTTTATGTTGTTTTTAGAACCCTTATTTTACAATGGCAAGATGTTCGCACCTTGGGCCAAGAAGGGTACCCCAGCCCAGAGGGTGGGAGTGCCTGCTAGTACACAGCAATGTATCATACTGTAGGACCCTGCTATTCGAGGATCATAAAGTGTGACCGACTTCGACATTCGTGCTTTGTGTATTGGTGTTTTTTATTATTTATTTTATTTTATTTTTACACTTCAGAACTGGTCTCCTACATCCACCTGGGATATTGGAAATCAACTAACATCACAGCATTACTAAAGGTGCAAAAACGGATCCCTTTAACGACAGCCCAATTAGCTTACTCTACTTCCAATCATCAGCAAGGTCATGGAATCAATCATCGCAGTTGACATAAAATCATTCCTTTTCTCCAAC
>CM068957.1:55357565-55374620 GCA_035128595.1 Eptatretus atami | reverse complement strand
TATATATATATATATATATATATATATATATATATATATATATATATATTTATTTATTTATTTTTTATTTATTTTTATTTTATGCCTCCCTTTTCAAAGACGCCGAAGGTATTATATTTTTGGTTTGTCCGTCTCTCCATGATTATACTGTTGCTAACGACAACTTGTAAAGCGCTGAAGGGTTGTTTTTTTGTTTGTTTGTTTTTTCAAACTTGGCATAACTGAAATGGACTGTAACACGAAGATGAACTTATTATGTTTTGTGTTGAAAAGGTCAAAGGCCTATGATTAGGTATCCTTGAATGAAAAATCTGTGTTGCTGTTGCTGCAATAACTTATGAACCATTCAAGATTTCAACAAAACTTGATGCATGTATGGACAACAATACAAAGATGAACTAGTTAAATTTTAGTGAACAGGTCAAAGGCCATTTTCCCTTTGAAAATAATTTTGCAGACATAACTCGACTTCAAAGCATGACATTGTCTCTCTTCTACCCCCTCCCCCTCCCTTTTCCCCTCTATCTTTCGCACCCCCCTCTCTCATGTGACCTTTAATTGAGATCAAATGTAACAGTGGGTTTACATCTACCATGAGCAGAAGCATATCCATTGTTGTATTTCATCAAATTCTATTTTCGAGTTGTGAAATAATTTGCCCAAATGTTGAGTTTTACTCGTAATGAAAAATCATTGGACATACGTATTTGGGAGAGGGAGTTGGAGGGGAAAGGCAGGTCTCAGTCAAAAAAACTTTGTGCAGTTGATGGAACTGAATAACTGCTTTGTCTTGCACTTTGCCAAAAATCGTTATCTTATCTTTTGATAACCTTTCCCGAGCAAGGCTATTTGTTGTCACAAGCTGGCAAAAAAATCTTTGCCAAACTTGTGACCTGAGCAGTGGCACAAAAATTGTGATTCGACCTGTAGGAAAATTCCCCAGTGAGAAATTACAAATCCATGAAATATGTTGTCATTAATTGATTAATAACCTCGGACCTGTAATTCCTGGTATATTCTGCCCTGTCCCCCCTTCCACTCACCAAATCCCCCAACCACCCACACCAACCCCTCTCACTAATTGATGTACGAGCATTGGATTTCAGCATTATTCATCGTATTGTATTTAGTATTGAAATGCTGGTAGGACAGATGAGAGGGAGGTCACTTGCCTTTGACCTGTCCTGTTTGGGTTTGATTCCCAACCTGACTATATTCTGTCATTGATGTTTCACACGCAGGCCATTGCATTAATAGGTGTGCACTCAGTCAGACAAGACGCTATACTTGGAGTCTGCCTGCCAGCATTAACTTTCTGCTTGTAGACGTTAAAGATTCCACACTCAGATGGTTTAAATCATGAAGCAGAGCTGTGCTTAAACTTCATCATGCAGAGTTAAGAACCAAATTGTGTCTTGTTTCTGAAAATTGAGAGAGAAAAATACAACAAACGCAAATCATGCACGACTCAACAAAGTGTTGTTTCGTCACCACACAGACATCGAGCAGGTGTTTTTGCTTCAAGGTGCGCTGGAAGTTACCTGTAAATCCAAAATTCCAGTCGACTGCAATTATTACCTCAGGTAAGGTGACACAAACCACCCAACGTGTTCATTGATTTTCGTTGTTGGTTCATATGCACATTGGACTGGGAATCATTTGCGAGTTAGACCCGCAGGTGTTGACCATTTTCTAAGGCCTGCAGTTGTGCCGTTGATGCATTTCCCCCTTGGCGTTGGGGCAAGAATTTTTAATTTGGACAGGATTCGAGTGAAAACTTGCCTGACATTTGCGAAAAACACGTGGGTTATCATCACCAGTTAATGTCGGCAGATGGGTCGCAAGCTTAGCGTCCATTCGAGTGTTGGAATACTTTGTGATGCAATGCCCCGCTTGCGGAGCATCATTGAGATTGTGTGTAGTCAGGCCAACAGTGAAACCTCGGACTAAACAGCTCAAAGGCAAGTGTGCTACCTCTGCACCTGCACCGTGCTGTCAGACAGACTGCTTCGGTAGCACTTTGGACAGACCAATGAAAGTAGTGAGAGGCAGTTGTCTCGTTGCAACAAATTTATCCATTCTGGGACTACGGTCTATTGATGGTTTGGTCTCATGGGGACATTCCACTTCACCCCAAAAAAGTGGCTGAGTATTCTTGTCAGTTCGAGTGTGATGAACCAAAGCGACATCACTTACGACAGAGCGAAACCGTCACTTGACCTTTCCCGGCACAGATGTCACAGCTGCTGTCCAGACAATTCCATGGGAGTGCTTACAAACTACTGTGGATGACTTGGATGGAGGAGTACCTCAACTGATAAATGGCGGTCATATGGACTTGTATTAAATGCAAACAAGTTGACAACATCCGATAGCTTTAACAATTGGGTCCAAGTCTGAGCTATAAACCATCCTTTTTGCACCAATAATAATGAGACGTGCAAATATTTGTATCTTTTTCTCCAAACTTTTGTTTTAAAAGTTTATTTTCATCAGTTGTCAATTTTAAAATATTTTGGAAGCCTTTTGATATTAGGCAGTACTCTGTGCAATAAGACAAAATGGTTGTGTATGTCACAAGTGAGTGTGGCATGCTATATGTATACAATGATGGCACCCAGAGCATTGGCCATCTTAGGAATGTTGTTTATGTTAATAAAGAAAATTGTTTCAATACCTTAATTTTTTGTAGTTGCCTCAGTTGGAGCACACAGGCCTTATTCAGAGGCATTTTTACGTGAAGGGTGAACACACCTTCGGTCAACATTCCTTCAGAATTTGTCATTGATGGCCTGCTTGCTGTATTTATTTACTAACAAATACCACCCATCGCTTCGCTGATGGAAATACAAGAGGAGGGAAGGGGAGAAAGAGGGTGGGGGGGGGAGAAAGACGGGGTGGGGGAAAGAGAGTGAGGAGGGGTGGGGGAGTGAGGAGGGGTTGGGGAAAGCAAGGCAGACGTGTGGTGGAGCGTCAATTAGATTCATACAGTCTCATCAAAATGATTCTGCATAGAATAACAGTGAAGATGGAAACAAAATAATGCCTGAAATCCATTTTCTACCAGTCATATTATAAATACCGCCGGAGAGGAAAACACTGCCCGGACACTTCCGGAGATGAACTAGGGGATGTAATGTAGAACAACTCTGGAGACCGCAAAGTTTAATCGCCTGTGAAATGAAGGTTGCAGATAATCCGCCATGTTGCCTGCTCGTCTGTGCATGCGTCACATGGTACATCGGTTCACGGTCTGCGCAAATGTTATAACTTTATTTTAAAACGTCCGTTTTTCACCAGATTTGCTTTAACTCCTCGCATAGCTCCTCGCAAAATCTCGGAAGATCTCGGCACAGATCGGGCAGACGCTATGGATAAGCAGTCCCTCTGGGGGACAGGGTTCAATCAGTGAATGCATTAAATCAACTGCTTGCTAAAAGTAAATAGGTATATTTATATAAGTAAATAGGTTTTCCACTGTATTTGTTGATTTATTTTGAGCTGGCACCTTATTTGCATAAAAATGTGATGACACACAGTTGCTCAATTTTAAGTTGGCAAACGTCGAGATTATCGTCCGAAACAACAAGCAATGTCAGAAAAAATGAGACATGCCATATTAAACAAGCCTTCATGTAAGTTTTTAATGAGTGAATGACAAACTGGGGGATGTTGTGTATATGTTGCAATACAGACATTGTGTATATGTTACAACATATAATATGAAGTAAAAAAATTTAATTTTTCAGGAAAAACAACTTGACTTCATCAATTCTGCTAAAACATATAGTTTTCCTTGCATTGAGTTTGACCTGCAAGTCGAGTTTAAGCCCACTAGAGGGCACATTTCGTATTCACATTGAAGAAACATTAATTATCTATGACTATATCATGCAAAGATGTTTGTGCTGTCTCTTGAAGGAATTATTTTTTGGATCCATTTTTTGGCAACATGTAAAAAGGCTCTTTCATTGGAACTGAGAGTGCCTTGGAACTAAAATAATCCATGTCTCATTTAATTGGAATTCCTGATGTTGCATGACATAAGAAGCAAATCCAAGGAACAATTTTGAAGCTTTGCTTGCATTCCTGGCTCTTTTGAGCACGCCATTGAGTTTCATTTTTAGGTCATCTCTACCGAGATGACCTAATAAAGCCGGACCAAATGTCCGTCTGTCCATCCGTACGTCCGTACGTCCGTCCGTCCGTACGTGCGTCCGTCAACAATTTTTCTTTCCGATCTTGATGAAACTTAGTATGTGGGTAGACGGTCGATGAGTGTTGCACAACGATATACTTTTGTCCGGGTTCAAGGTCAGGGAGGGTCACGAGGTCACGTAAGTTATAAAAATCGCCATTTTCAAAACCTATCTAGTCTGCCATTCTACAAGATATTCAGCAACTGTTTATTGATTATTATGATAGTAAAAAATATTATTGTATCTAACCGGACATATTTTTGAATTTCCTTCCCGTTTGATCGTCACGTGATCTGGAAGATGGTCAAAAACGCCGATGCGATTCGCAAAGAAGGAAGGAAGGAGAAATGAAATATAAATATAAAACACATTTTTAGCCTTTTATATTTATAATTTTCTGCCGAAGGTGCAAAAGTTTCAAAACCCGAAATGTAACGTCGGCATTTATTTTCAAAATATAATTTTGTGCGCGCGTGCCAAAATGCCAAGTCATCTTTAACCAAACTGCGCAGTATCCGGTCATGGCGTCTGAGCAGTGGCCAGCGGTGTTCAAGATTGACTGTGGTTTCTCGGCGAAGGTGATTGTTAAGAAGTATGTCGGCGGTATAAATTCGAGTGACTGTATTGGTGATTTAATCACGCAACATCTTGACAACGAATATTCTGGCGAACGATTGCATCAATTCAGTGCATCAGCAGGGATAATTCGCAGGCTCCTCTCGATCGTGCCGATATCTAACATAATCACCGGCGGACATAGGGCTGCAGGCTGTGGGGCGAGGCCACGGATCCCGGATGAGGGGATAAGTGATAAATTATGCTACATGCTTCGGGCTTTCTGATTAATATATCAATGAGTACATTCCATAATTAATGAATTAATAATTAATGAATCTGGCATACAAAATGTTTTTTCATACCTGACATGTTACTTTGTGCAGTGTCACGGAACTTCTGTGGAATTAATAATTAATGAATTTGCTAGCTCTAACGATTTTTCAAACCTCAATATCTCTATAAATACTTGACCAATTTTCATTCTGAAAGTTGCATTATAATCAGTGAAGAATAATCTACAGGATTATCATAATCTCCGAGAGTAAGCCTATTTTTTCGGGTTTTTTCTACAACCGGAAGTGAAATGTCCCAGAGAGTGGGACCGGAAAACCACGTATTGCACTTACTGGTGATTCTGATGTGTTAATCTGGGTACTAAATGAACAATACATATTTATTAATTATGTCATTAGTAGTATTATCCTAGTGTATCTCTGTGAACTATTTCCATCTAAACGGTTAGTTTGGACTGTTTCGCGGTTACCTGAACTGAACATTGAGAACTTGTGGTATTATAGAGATGACCGTCACCCCCACACGGGGGTAATTTTTGTTTTTAGAAATGGAAGCAGAGCCTGTTCAAGTTCATCCAAATGTACAATTGGCCGATGAAAATTTGTCCGATTGTTTGCTATCCAAAAGTTTACACATAAAACATTTCACCTTTTCATAAGATTGTTCTTCATTAAAACCACGAGCTTGTGTATTTGTGTATTGGTCACATCACTGTCTTGGGTGAATGTTTGCTTTTGTTTGTAGTGATTATTTATTAACGAAGATGACAAAATAACTGCCTGGGGATCACTGTATGTTGGGTGCCATTGCCTTAGAGGCATGCGGTTTTGCAGAACTGCAACAATAATATATATATATATATATATAATATATATATATATATATATATATATATATATATTGCTTTGTGTGAGCAATTCCTGAGGTTGTCCCGAGACTCAACAGCTCGGTGGTCTGTTGCTGCATCAGCGATGAAGTCCTTGGGGTTGGAACTAGGGTTGAGGCAGGATTTTTTTTTTTCTTAACTAGTTTCATGCAATAATTTATTCCTATAAGTTATATTTATTATCTTCTCGGTCTGGACACATCAGTGGGGATCACCTTTAAAGTTTGCATTTTTTGCATTGAACTAACTTTGCCCATCCCTGCAGGGTATTTTGATCCATATAATGAAGATTCACTTTCACTTGAACACATATATTCCAACAAAATGCCTTTTTCACTCACTCAACACATACCTTAAGCATTATAACAAGAAAAATGATACTATATATATATACAGTATATTAATATATGTATGATTCATTATTGAGGCTCGTGGAAGAGCAAGATATGAACTGACAGTAGAGCAGTAGTTTGACACTAAGGGAATGATTGAACAGGAAAAAAATAAAGGGGTAACCACTCAGATAACTGAAACTATCATTCAAATGATGATGTAAGCACCAAATTTTTATGTTTTCTTCTTCGTCACTTTTTTTGGGGGGGGGGGGGGGGTAAAGTCATCCACCTAAAATTTTAAGATGCCTGCCATTTTTCAAGGTGGCTGCCAATGATACTTGAATTATGGTTTTGTGCATAATATTTGACAAAGTTCAATTTTAATTATCTTGGTATCGATCCACATGATTTTAATGATGCTGAATTTGATTTTAAACCTTTCAAAGCTCTCTGATACTTCTTTTTACCATATTTTTGGTCCCTTTGATGGAAATTTTGCAACTTCCAATGTAACATTTTTTCACTCATGCAAGTATGACTGGTATCGTGACATTAATCTTGATTATACTTCAGATTACAAATAAAGTTGCAGTTTCAGTAATGTCTGAAGTAAAATTTAAATCCAGATTAAGAAGCAATGACCTCAAGATGAATGTTTATTTCTACATGAATGTGTATTTTCAACATGTATCATGCATGTAACTGGTGCAACAAAAATGCCCATCTTGTGAAAGTAGGAGCATGACTATGGAGTGTACCAATGCTGATTCAACAATTATATCTAAAACCTGCTTAATGTCCATGATTATTGTACAAAATTAGTTTTGATATGTGCAACGACATAGTGCTGTACATATGATGCCAAATCGATAACACTTGCACCTCCCATGGCATTCTATTTTGTATTCACATTTTGTGAGTTCCTGGCAACATTCTGCAACAGGGGTCCAGCTGATCTGCCACATTTAATTTTGTTGAATCCATCCCTAATTGGCAGGGCTTTGAGCTTCTGGCTGACGCACTGTTAACTGACTCCTTATGCATCATTCCTGGAATGCTGCAGAAGGGCAAACTGAGTGTGTGGGATTGATTTATAAGTCCTCCACTTTCTGACAAAATAGGTCCAGCTGTGCATCATTAACGTTAGTAGTTGTACGGGACATGTCATCATACATTGCGATGAGAAACTTCTCCAGAATCTGCAGGTCATTATCTCTAACTGTTGGTGTATATTGGCTGAGATTAGTGAAGATATCTGATGCCTCTGCACATACAAAATCCCACATCAGCCATGCAGACTTTTTTTTTCCCTTGCCATGAAAAGTAGATCATCACTACAGGGTATTTTGTCGCAACCAGTGAAGGCATGAAAGAAGAGAATTCCACTCATCTTGTGTGGGCCAATTGCAGATGTGATGTCACGTGTTGAAATCCATCTCAGACTGGATCCCTGCCGAACGTAATCCATATATTGGGCAGTCCTAGCTGTTGTTGGGATGACGGTACAGCAATTGCTATGGCTATAATGTCTGTATCATTTGCTTTGATCACAAGGACCTTGTTTCCCTCTACTGCTGCATGTCTGGCATTCTACATCTTTTGAGCTTAGAGTTGTTGAACATCAGTTGACAACTTTTGTAGTATTTTGTTTTGTCCCTGATCAAAGTTTCTTTTATCCCATCACCTTAATCTAGTCTTGCTGGATCCAACATGATTACTAGAGCATTTATGGCTTGAAATGTAGGAAAATTTGTTGCACTATTATTGTACCCATCAGAATTTGGACGAAAGAGCTTGGGATTGACTTCAGGTGTTTATTGACTATTTATTTATTTATTTTGTTTTCCTGACAAAGGCAACATTTTCTCCATTCAGTTTTCTATTTTTACTTTGTGGTCATCTTACAGAATCCGAAGATAAATGGTTTTAGGCTGAGTGGTTATCCTTTTACCACCTTTGACCATATGCACTTTCTGATATGGGATTCAACTCGGTCCATGCGGTTTTCTTACACTTAGTCTGATCATTCATCCAGTGTAATTTAAGTCCCAAGCAATCTGTACACAACCCAGATGACTAAAGCCCCATCATCCCTGTCTCAGATCTGCTGCGCTGGCACATCTTGTCGATTCAGGTACGGTTATCCTACTGTTATGGGGCTAATTAGATAATATTTGGGACAATAAATTATGGTTATTTGTTCATGAAAAATAGGTTGCATAGCAGGGATGTCATCAGTGTGCCGTGGGAGTGCACTCACATTCATTCCTTCATAGCATAGTCCTGAATGTGGCTACTGTTCTGATGACTTTTATGTTAATCATTATCTCCAAATATCCATATCTTTTTGCTGACTCCATGCACATTATGTTGGAGCTGGACATGCTCTTTCACAAACAGAGTCCCTCTGCATGCTACCCTCACCTAGTTTAACCTGTGAGCCAATGAGGTTTACTGGGGTGTACGACAGTTGCTATACACTAGCAAATTATTGGAGCCAGAGGTGAGAGCCGGTTAAGCAGTGAGGACTAATGCCAGTCGGAAATCTTAGAGATGTGGCTAACTGCTGAAGCAAAAGTACGACCTCTACTACTATTGACAATTGTCAATTTTTATGTAAAAACAAAAAGTGTAATTTAAGGCTCTTATTGGCAGTCATCTTGAAAAAATGGTGGCCATCTTGGATATATTGGTGGCTGTGTTTTTTAATTAAAAAAAATTTTTTTTTGAGAAAGTGACCCAAAAAGAATACACTTTCCAAATTTGCTTCTTGTATCACCATTTGAATAATCCTGGCCAAAATAATTTATCCAATGGGCTGGGTGGAAACACGGAAACCTTCCAGTAAGGATGGATGAGGCAGGATCAATGGGTTTAAAAAATGATTGTGGTCAAAAATAGGGGACTATATGAAGTGGCAGTGCGCTGCCTGCTTTCTTGAGGAATGGGCAGGATAGAACAACCTTAGGAAGGTGGTTTCACAAATATGAGAAGTGAAGAATAAGAGTTGAGGTGTGCAGTCAACCTGGATTTGGGAAGTTTAACCTCTAGGATTTTGGAAGTTACTGGAATAACCTGTACATGCTGGAATAACCTGTACATGCTGGAATCACTGTACATATGTTGAAAAGTGCTGAGAAAGCAGGAGGAGCTAGACCAGAGGAACGAGGTTTATATATATATATATATATATATATATATATATATATATATATATATATATATATATATATATATATGTTGGACACCAATCCCAAAAATTGGCTTTTTGCCTAAAACATGAAAACTGTGTTAAATCTATTAATAGATGTAATGTCCATCTTGTATACCCGTGTTCCTCACCCCATCCCTCTCCCATCCACAGATCTCATGTCTCTGTTCCCCACTGTTTTGTCCTTCCCTCTCCCGCTTCTCTTGTTCTCTGCCCCCCCCCCCCCTTGTTGTGTGTTGTGTGTTAGCTCTCATACGAGCCTCGACAATGTATACAAAATACATAACATAAACAGTTTAAGAGAGACTGTAATAATATCACACACATGAGCATGGTACCCCAAAATGTATTTATTCAGTGCATGTAGAGAGTTTGTGCATGTTTATTATGAAACGGTCACAAGCTGCATTTAAATAAACTCACTTAACCATGAACCTCGATCTTGTATAGAAATAAAATACATAGAATTTATTTTTTCTTCCATTGCTGCATTGATTTTGAATTTATTTTGTTCGTATCCAAACTGTTCAGGAAGCCAGTACCAACTGACTATAACCTGAAATATCTGTCAAAGCCAGAAACCTGTTTTGATTCAAAAGTTGTTCCTGGTGCTGGAATTGCCTGTTTACGTGAATTGGGGTTGTCATCGTGAGGTTTTTGTCTCAAGGTTAACGGTGTATCCAAATAATGCACAAAGGAATCACAATGCCAAAGGAGCATCCGAGTCATGCCAATACATGACTGCACTCTACTGCCACCAACCTTCATTGACTAATGTGCTTAGTTGGGTCATGGAGAATGATTTGAAAAACGAATCGAGGACCAAGCAATCGTACACAGAACAAGAATTTTATGAGTGAAAAGTCTAATCAACACTTTTTTTGATAGTGGTTTAAATCTTGGGATTATTGCATCAGTGCCACTTATTTGATGGGAATACCAACCAGGCTGTTCCAGACTATATAAGCCAATGCCAATTTGAAGTGGTCATTTCATCATTACCTGATGTAATTTGTTTTTGTTAAACCTTTCTCACAAGTGATGTACCAGATTCCCTTTTTTATCTTCATGGATATGTCTATTATACCACCATTTTCCATGCACTCACTGTATGTGTTATCGCTGTGTGTTTGTAATCCCCTTTATGATTTCACTCTTCTTTCCAGTCTTCTTTTCTCTACAAGAGCGATGCTTGTGGGGCAACAAATGGGCATGAACAGGAAAGGAAGAGATGGAGTGGAGGAAAGATTGAAATGAGCAAGTGAAAGGGTTAGGTTAGGAATGATTCATGGGGGTAATGAAGATCATGGGTCAGGATGGGGGATGACATGAGGTGAAATTGCACTGCCTGCTTGAAGCCCTGGAGGGACTAGTGGGGGAAAAATGGCACTGATCCTCACTTTGTTTCTCTTTTATGGTGATTTTAACTCATCATATTGAATGGCTGGGTATGTTACCTGTGATATACATGCTTGGCATAGTGGCCAAAACCTACGGGGCTGCCGCTGTCACCCAGTCAGCCAGATTTTCAACCTGGATCTCACCAACAGGTTTACTATCCCTGATTAATCAAGCAATGTGAAACTTTATTACAATATATATATATATATATATATATATATATATATATATATATATATATATATATATATATATATATATATATATATATATATATATATATATATATATATATATTGTATCTATCTGCTCCTTTCAGCTCCTCAGTTTATACAATGTGAAACTCCACATTTCATTGGCCATCCTCCATGAGTTGCTTAATTGGCCTTAGCCTTATTTACACTAGCTCCAAGAAGCTGCATTTTGTCCAGAAGAAATCTCACTTGATCGACTTGCCAGAATCTTTAATGTGCATAATTGTTTTAAAAAACAAAACAAAATACTTCCTTTCTCACTATTTGTCTAAAATTTCACTGTGTAGCAGCTTATCTATAGTAGTTTGTGATGTCATCCTAAAAAAAAAATCCACCTCCAAGTTACACAACATATAGACCTGGATCATCAATCCTCTTGTCATTGGGTTAAAAAAGTGAAACTCTTTATGGGATGAGAAGTTTTCTGATAGTGGAATATACCTTACAGTGTAGACCATTACAAAATAAATTTAATCATCTTGTAGAAAAGGCCTGCAATCACTACCTGAAAGAGGCAATGCAGTACTGTAAGGTGCAATACAAAAAAGTGATAAAACGCCACCTGCAAGCATGCATGGATATAGAGAAAAATAAACAAAGAAAATCAGTTTTTCACCATAAAATGTGTGACCTTCAACCAAGATGGCACTTATTTATCCAGTGCATGATTATTTTACTGTCTCAACACTTGTTTATTTGTCTCGTGTCCACGTGTAATTCCTGTTACCCAGTATTTAAAAAAACACCGACTTAAAAAAAAAAAATTTTTGGTCATAATAAAACAATTTCAAAGTTAACCGTGATAATTATACACCCCTTTAAAATATTGCGATGGTCATCCGGTGAAGTGCTCCAAATCCCACGCCTCACCACTATGACGGTTGTGGATCAGATAACTCCGAACCCGACGAGTCTATAAAAAGACCAAAGACACTGTCAACAGCACTCACTTCTGGCAGTATCTTCACAGATAAAATGTTTTTGTTTTTATTGTACTAATTTATTATTTTCTTTTTACAATGATCCATTTCTTATGGTCTTATTATCTTATTTTTACCTCCGTCCATCGAAGGTGCATAGAGTTAGGTTATGTTTTCACCCTGTCTATCTGTTTGTTAATTGTGAAAATTGAAGTTTTCAAGTGTATTGGTTGGTCGCATGTGTTATCTGTCAATTTGTTTGTTTATATGTCAATTGCCTACAGGTCACAATTTTAAACCGATCTTCACGAAACTTCACGAAATGGTAGAGTTGGTCATAAGGAAAAAGCCTATCCATTTTGAGGTCAAAAGGTTAACAGCTTTGTCAAATTTCTAAAATCATCGATTTTCATCTGATTGACTTGAAATTTGAAGAGAATTTGCATATCAGGTCACTGAATTCAACCACCGATTATTATTATTATTTTTGGTCATATTTGTTTTCGGGATTTCACAAGTATCGTGCTTTGCATGACATCTTTCTTATATGTTTAAGCCTGGTGTTGGCTTAGCGGTTAGGGTTGCGGCTTGGGATCCTAGGGTCCTGAGTTCAACCCCCGTTGGCCGCTGAATTAATACACCAGGGGGTTGACTCAGCCTGTCATCCTTCTGAGGTCGGCAAATTGAGTCCCAGCTTGCTGGGATAATTGAGCCATTCGAGTATCCTGCGTCAGAGTGGCGACCCATCCAGGATTGTGCCCAATAGCCCAGGAAACTGCTTCGGCAGCACTGACACTCTCTGTACAGAGTATAGTTCCAATTATTATTATTATTATTTCTTATATGTTTGTTTGTTTGTTTGTGTGCAGGATGTCTCAAAAAGTTGTCGACGGATTCAGATGAAATTTAATGGACAGGTTGGGTATGTGACAAGGATGATTTGAATCAATTTTGGTGAAGTTCCAGATCCGAATACTATTTTTATTTATTATTATTTTTGTAAATGAGTCTTCACCAATGAGAGATAGCACCAGAAATGATATACATCACGATATCTCAAAAAAAAAAGTTGTGTACAGATTTGGACGAAAGTTGGTGGACAGATTGAGTGCGTGACGACGATGATCTTGTCAAGTATGTATCTTTAACATCCACCAGGGTGTGTGACGATGACGAATTGATTTGATTTTGGTGTGGATCCGGATCCAGGTGGAGTATGTGCTCTACCTAGTGCGCTTCTCATTTAATGATAAAATCGACATGAAATTTAAATGTTGCGATATGTGGAATTGAATAAACCATTTTATTATTATTATTATTACTATTATTATTATTATTATTATATATTTATTTTACTTTTTTTACCCCATGCACATGAAGCGAAAAGTGGGGTTAAGCAATTGGTTCATGTCTGTCCGTCTGTTTGTCTTGAAATGTCAGTTTATGATAGAGTAACAACTTATTTAAATTGAATGTTATATTTTTAACATGAATTGGAAAACAAACCTGCCAGTTTACAATACTTTGTCTCTGAATTTGTCTCGATCGCACGTGTGCAAAGAGGAGTAAGATAGTTATTTTACTCCATCTGTCTGTCTAGCAGTTGTACAAAATTGAAAATCATTTCAAACAGGAAACATTGTTTTTAAAGGTGTCATAAAGCACACACTCAACAGGTATAAATAACTAATGTAACGTGTTTGACAGTGTGGCGTAAAAGATGCTGCATTAACGGTGGTATATTTCTGAAAAATATATTTTTTCCTCCAGTCTTTAAAACCTTAATTTTATTTCAATTGAATTACATACTTAAACACTGTAGAACTCAATTTGCCACCTTTTAAAGCAAAATTTTGTCACACGTGCACACATGCACCTGTGTTTTTTGCAAGGTTAATGCAGTTTCATCCAAGTATAAAGTGCATGGAGTTTTAAGATTGCCTTTGTCTTTGTATAGCGATATGGACCTGTATCTGGAGCAGTCGTACTCTTCCAATCTTCAGAATAGTGTTTCTCAAGAGCATGTCGTCAAGCCTTCTTCAGATTGCTCCTCTTCTTCTTCAACTTCAACCCTGTCTTCTATCTCGCCGCCTCTGCTGTTGCAAGGACAACCTGAACACTTTGCAGGTAAAGTTGAGTGACACATACATAATGAAAGGAGGGATAGGGTGGAGGTTTTGTTCCAAAGTTTGTTTTTCAATATAAACCATTGGGGTCTTTCACATTTCTCCCCTGATCTGGCAAAACCTAGTAAGTCGAATGCCCATGGAGAGCACTTACTAGGTTTTGCCAGATCAGGGGAGATTTTATATTGATCTAGTGTTTTTATGCCTCCGCCAACAAAGTCGCCAGAGGCATTATGTTTTCAGGTTATCTGTCCAGCCATCCGTGCCTCTGTCCGTCTGTCTGTGTGTCTGTCCATCTGTGATGGGTTTTCGTTCCTGCAATAACTTAAGAACGGCTAAAGGGATCGAAGTCAAACTTGGCACAAGTATGTATAATGATGCAATGATGAACTGATTCGATTTGGGAGACAAAAGGTTAGAGGTCATGTTAGGTAAAAAATTCTGTTACCATGCCAACCTGTGAACCAGTGATTGGATTTTGACCAAACTTGATACAAGTATGTATCTTCTTCTTCTTTAACGGCCACTATTATCCCACCTTTATTAGGGGGTGGGGGTCGGCTGGGGGAAGCTTGACCCAAGTCTTCATGAACGGCTGGCCAGGACTGACGTTCGACTAGTTAGGGCAGGAATTTGGAATTTGGACATGGTTCCGGCGATAGCTCGCCTACTCTTCGCGAAGGACACAGCGAGATCTTTAACATCCACCAACGAATGCCGGCAGATGGGATTCCCTTTTAACGTCCATCCGAGGGACGGCACATACAATGATGAAGCACTAGACTGAGAGTTTATATCTGGGTCAGGAATAAAGATCAGGCTAGACAGCTTAGAGGTAAATGAGCATATAATACACACTGCTGTAAATATTAAATTGTAGTTCAAAGAACCTGAGAGTGAAGTAAAAGTCTTCCATGGTCTGCTCGATCATCAGATTGAATTGTTATTGAGCCATTGTGGTCAATTCTCAAGAACAAGCTGAGGAACAGATTTACTCCATCTATATCCCTCAAGGAAGTTGACGTCTTCGTATGTATAATAATGTAAAGACGAACTGATTAAATTTTGGCATCAAGAGTTCAGAGGTCATGTCAGGTCAAAATGTTATACCTGAGAACAGCTGAAGGGATTTAAATCAAATTTGGTACAAATTTTACAATGATGTAATAATGTGGGCAGAGGCATATCTGTCGATGTCGCTATGTCGAAGAGTGCCGTTCTTGTTCTTATTGCTGTGCAGTTTTTGTTGCAGCGTGTTATGTTGTGATGCCAAATATAAAACCCCACCCTGGAGCCCTGATGGTCCCTTTTCTTATCATCTCGAGGACAACAAATTAATGGCCATTTAGATATTACATAGTCAAAGATGGAGGCATTCTGATGTCCTCCTCTCCTGCCACACCAGCCTCCCCACACATTTCCTTCACGCTCTTCCCAATCCCATCTTCATTTTAATGCTTTTTTTTTTCAGCCTCCCTACCCTGCCTTTTCCATCTCTTCCTACCATGTAATTTTTTTTTCAATACCCCACCTGTCTTTGCACATCTAATATGGAGATATCGAAAACTAAGTGGACAGGAATAGCCTCTTAGACATTTCTGTCCGCTTCGTTTTTCATCAGTTTGTCATTTTTGTAATACAGTACTGATATTTGGTTTATTTTCTCTGCTCATCCATCATGTACAAGTTAGAAATTTTTATAATAGCTTTGAACGCCCCTGAGGCTCTTGCATTTTATGCACAATAGGCCATGACTTCATTTTGATCTCCAAAAAAAAAAAAGTGCTTGTTAATGATATGTTAATGATATGTTTTAATGATATGGACATTTATTTGGCCAAGCAACAGGAATTTTTTGATTTGCAGGTGGTGAGAATTCCTCTTTGCAAGAGCATAAAGATAAAGTGGGCAAAGCTGAGCCACCAGAGTGGCAAACACGTAGTCACTGGCAGAGATCGGGGAAGCATATACCACGCAAGAGCAAGCAATGTTCTACCTGCATGGCTACAGGTTGCACCGTGGGTGCTGAGTGTGTAAACCCAGCCTGCGTTGCTCTCGATCAAGATTCCGGGCAGTCATATGATGCTGAGTGTGTACATCAACGTGGGAGAGAGTGTCTACAGGAAGACAGGTGAGAACTTCGGAAGGAAGGTTGGGGCAGGTGGGATAAGGGAGACATGTTTCTTTCTTTTCTATAACAAGAATAACTTGTGATAATGCAGTCATCTGAATCGTGTTTAGTGCATTGTTTCTGTGCCTACGCAGTTGAAGGTCAGAGGCATTATGTTTTTGGGTTGTCTGTCCTTTATAGTTGCCCACGCCGAAGAAGAGGGTATTGCATTTGGGTCCGTTTGTTTTGTTTGTCTGTCTATCTGTCTTTGTTTGGTTGCCGCTCAGAACTTTTGTGTTTTTCTCCGCAACCACTTGTCAGATTGAGATGAAATTTTCATCATTAGTGCAACCACTCATGTACAATGTTTTAATGATAATTATGATGTCATAGGTCACCTGGTGTGGCAGCCAGTTTTGTAAAAACGAAAAAAACTTTGGACCTCTGTATCTCTGAAACCCCACCAAGGAAAAAATAGAAACGGCACACATGGCAAGCAGTCCTCATGGGGAATGAGTATAATTTTTTTTTATGATGTCATCGGTACCTTCTTTATGATGTCATAATTGCATATGTAGAACTCTACATCCGATCAGTGTGAAAAATTTTCAGGGTCATCTAGGGATACAATGGTCCATAATTTTTTTTTGATGACTTCATCGGTCATGTGATTCGGCAGCCTTATTGTTTTTTTGTTTTTTTTAATCTTCAAAAATCATCTTCTCCAAAATGGCTGAATAGATCGAGGTGAAGCTTTACAC
>CM068957.1:55311204-55322906 GCA_035128595.1 Eptatretus atami | reverse complement strand
AGAGGTTAATTCCCCCCTCCTCCCTCCCCCCCCCCCCGGCAAGTTGTAGACGGGATGTCCCCCCCCCCCTTGAGTTACGACAGGACGATTTCCCTCCCCCACCCCAGTTACGGACGGGACAATTTCCTCCCCCCACCCCGAGTTATGGACGGACGATTTCCCCACAGAGTTACGGCGGGGATTCCCCACCAGGTTACGACGGGCGATTTCCCACCAGAGTTACGGACGGGGCGATTTCCCCACCAGAGTTACGGACGGGGCGATTTCCCCACCAGAGTTACGGACGGGGCGATTTTCCCCACCCAGAGTTACGACCGGGCGATTTTCCCCACCCGAGTTACGGACGGGGCGATTTCCCCCACCAGAGTTACGGACGGGGCGATTTCCCACCCAGAGTTACGGACGGGGCGATTTCCCCACCAGAGTTAGGACGGGGCGATTTCCCCACCAGAGTTACGGACGGGGCGATTTCCCCACCAGAGTTACGGACGGGGCATTTCCCCACCAGAGTTACGACGGGGCGATTTCCCACCAGAGTTACGGACGGGGCGATTTCCCCCACCAGAGTTACGGACGGGGGCGATTTCCCCACCAGAGTTACGGACGGGGCGATTTCCCCACCAGAGTTACGACGGGGCGATTTCCCCACCAGAGTTACGGACGGGCGATTTCCCCACCAGAGTTACGGACGGGGCGATTTCCCCACCAGAGTTACGGACGGGGCGATTTCCCCACCAGAGTTACGGACGGGGCGATTTCCCACCAGAGTTACGGACGGGCGATTTCCCCACCAGAGTTACGGACGGGCGATTTCCCACCAGAGTTTACGGACGGGGCGATTTTTCCCACCAGAGTTACGGACGGGGCGATTTCCCCCACCAGAGTTACGACGGGGCGATTTCCCCACCAGAGTTACGGACGGGGCATTTCCCACAGAGTACGACGGGCGTTTCCCCACCAGAGTTACGGACGGCGGGATTCCACCAGAGTTACGGACGGTCGATTTCCCACCAGAGTTACGGACGGGAGATTTTCCCACCAGAGTTACGACCGGGCCGATTTCCCCCCTCCCCCTCCCGAGTTAGCATAACATACCCCCTCGCATTGGGACTGGCACTATACGATACACGTTTAAATTGAGAACTGAACCCCCACCTAACCCCATCTTGAACCCCTGGATTTTTTTTTTTCACCCCTTTAAAATTGTCCTGCATCTTCCACCCTTTCTCCACCCTCCCACCCCCAAGTGCAACCAGCAGTTTTCATTCCAATAGTTCAGGAGTTGTAGAATCAAGAAAACAAAAAACACAAAAAGACATTTCTCAAATTTGATTTACAGTGCCTACAGAAAGTCTACATCCCCTTTCAAAATTTCATCTTTTGTTGCTTTATAGCCTGGAATTATTAAATTGCATTAACTCAGACTTTTTCCACCTTTATTTACACATCGAACCCACAACTTCCGATGGAAAAACAAATTCTAAAACTTTTAGAAAATTAATTAAAAATACAAAACTGGAATATCTTGGTTGGGTTAAGTGTCCACCACCCCCCCCCCCTTAATAACAGCAATTGTAAAGTGCTGAAGTGTAACCAATCACCCTCAAAATCACACACCAAGTTAATTTGCCTCACCTGTGTTAAATTGTTTGATTATGATTCTTTCAGAATAAAATCAACTGTTCCTGTCGGTTTCCTCTGCTGGGTATGTATTTCACAGCAGGACTCAACCATACGTCCCAAGGAGCTTTCAAAAGAATGCTGGGATAAAGTTGTGGACAGGTGCAGATCAGGATGAGTATAAAAATATTTCAAAGGCCTTGGATATCCCTTGAGCACAGTCAAGACAATCATTAAGAAGTGGAAGGCATATGGTACCACCAAGAGCCTTCTTATATTCAGGCTGTTCCTCCAAACTGGAAGGAAACATCCTTCTTATATCAGGCTGTTCCTCCAAACTGATGAACAAGTAAGAGGAGACTGATCAGAGAGGCACAAAAAGCCATTGGCAACTTTGCCATAAGGGCATGTAGCTCTTTCAAAGACTGTCATATGCATTGACAAATCCCAAGCACATCCACAAGTATGGCCTGTATGGTAGGGTGGCAAGAAGGAAGCCATTACTCAAAAAATGCCCATCTTGAGTCTGATTTGAGTATGCAAAAAAAAAAAAACATTCCGGACATTCTGAAGTCATGTGGCAAAAAGTTTTGTGGTCTACGACAGGATGGAACTTTTGGCCGAAATGCAAAACGTTACATTTTGCGCAAACCCAACACAGCACGTCACCCAAAGAACACCATCCCTATTGTGAACCGTGGTGGTGACAGCATCATGTTATGGGTGTTTCTCATCAGCAGGGACTGGGGCACTTGTCAGGGATAGAAGGGAAAAAAATGGATGGAGCAAAATACAGAAATATCTGAGAGGAAAACCTGCTGTTTCTGTGCAAGAAAGCTGAAATTGGGATGGAAGTTCACCTGTCAGCACAGCTGAGGCTACACTGGAGTGGTGAAGGAACAAAAATAATGTCCGAGTGGCCCAATCAGAGCCCCGACCTAAATCCAATCAAAAATCTGTGGCATGACATGAAGATTGCTGTTCATCAACGCTCTCCACGCAATTTGACTGAGCTTTGAACGGTTTTGCACAAAAGAATGGAAAATATTGCACATTCAAGGTGTGCAAAGTTGATAGAGACCTATCCCACCACTCAGCTGTAATTGCCGCAAGTGCTCCACCAAGTATTAACTCGGGGTGGGTGGACACTGATCCAACCAAGACATTCTAGTTTTGTATTTTTTAATTAATTTTCTGAAATTTGTAGAATTTGTTTTTCACTCGGAGTGTTGGTTACGATGTGTAAATAAAGGTGGAAAAAGTCTGTTTAATGTAATTTAATTCCAGACTATAAAAACAAAAGGTGAAAATATTGAAAGGGTGTAGGCTTTTACAGGTAGTGTAGCAGTGTAGTGTATACCCTTCCTCTCTGTCTAGCCACCCCATATTTTTATAACCAGCATTCCTCGAAATGCAACATTTAAGTGGCAATAAAAAATTTAAATAAAAATTTTGCAGTGAAGTTAAAGATACGTATGAAGCACATGCATACAAGAAAATGGATTTCACCATTAGGGCCAAGCAGATCCATCACAACGTAGTGTCTTGCATGGAGGCAATGTTCCTTGAAGAAAACCAATCATTATCTTCCCTTATTTGTTATTCTTTACCATCATGCATAGCGAAAGTACAGAAACTGATACCTTTCTTATTCCCTCTTCCTGGCAGGTGTTGATCCTGGATGAGGTCCTGACATCTTTGGGTTTGCAAGGTGTGCTGATATCGATTGTAAAAGGGCAGACGGATGTGATGAGGACATAAACCGTATCTCAGGTGCTCCAAACTTGCCTCGAGCAGTCAAATGGGGCAAGAAATTCGGCGATCAAGTCGTATAATATTGGTAAGCTCTGAGTGGGTGATGAATACAACTCTTATAATTTATATTACTGATGTCACAATTGTTGGGGATTAAAAAAAAAAAATGTCAATTAATGAATTATTGTGCCTCGTATTTGTCTTTCAATAATTAATATTGACAATGTGGTCAATCCACAGTAAAATGACTTGAAAATATGTCTTTCTGTGCTGTTGGCACAGGCACGTGACCTGCATTCAGAGGACCAGAATGGGTAACTTATGACATTGATGAAGTTGAAGTGAAGATGCAAACAGCAGATGCAATCTTTGAAGCCCTTTTGGATGACACAGCTGTGCTGCTGAACAGTCTGCCGGACAGTGTGCTCAACCTGGCCGCCTTCCCACCAGCTGCATCTGATAACCCTTTTTTCACTTTCATCACTTCTTCTTCTACTTCGGAACAGTGTCCTACGTTTGCACCCTCTTGTGTGTTTTGTATTTCCAAGTGAAGAATCTTGCTCTGCTCTAACAGGATCTATGTCCTTCCTGGACATGTATCGTAGGTGTGAACTTGGATTGTATTTCCTTCGTTTTTGGAGGGATGAACTTTGACAGTTAAAAATAAATAAAATGTAGCAGGGATACTTTTGCATGCCTGTTACTGCATTATCCTTTCAAAACGAAGCAACTAACTTATATGCATTAGTCTGTTTTGGTATGTTTGGCATTTTTGTCATGAAGTTGTTTATTTTACAATTTAAGTCGAATAATCCACTATTTCTGCATGACTGTTTAATTTTCTGCTGCTGCTGTTGCACCAACCTCAATTGCACTGTAATAGGACAGGTTGATAACATGTCACAAACTCTTCTATCATGTTTCTTTCATCAGGAATTGGCATGTTTCATTTTGCATTCATGATGGGATGTTAATGTATGCTCTGAATAGTGCAGAATTGGGGGCATTTGTGACTTGCGTGGATTTGCACATTTTTGTTCATTTAAGTTTTTTTTTCTTTTGTTGGTTTTGTTTGTTTTTGTACTTTGTGGTGGTGGAGTGTTCCATGGGTTAAAGCAATGAGGAGCAGGATGGGTGTGCATCCTGCTCTCTATTCACCAAGCGCAAGTCAAATTTGTAAAGCTGTTGGATGTCTCTAATAAGAGGAAAACAAAAATACGATCTATTCTGCTTTTCTACCCACTCAGCACGCAGGCTGCAGTCACAGCTCTTTCAACTCGTTACTTTGCATAATGATTGGCATAAGAAGTAAGTTGGGATCTTAAAACGGGTTCGTAATTGTTGCACATTGTCTCACACTTGATTGTCATCCTAAGATTTGCCTTAAAGAGAGAAGGAACAATGGGATCTCAACTGCTTTTGTCAACTATCTTGTGGCATCAAAGTCTGATGTACTTCACATACTCGTTGTTTGAAAGGCGGTGCTTTGATTATACATAAATTGACTGTGAGAATATATTGATAATGTACAGATGTTTATTGATTTGTGTAGAGCTTATATGTTTATGTATATGTAATGTGTATATACATGCCTATACATCAGGATTAAAGCACAATGTAAATTTAGGATCAGTTAAACTCCAGATATTTTTTCAAACTATCCTAAATCATATGTAAACAAAAGATTATTGTAAATAGAATAATTTATCTACAATCAAGTTTAGTCATTTGGCTACGTCTCTGCCCCTTATGCCTCTGTTAGCAAACACACGGTGCGGAGATCCGGTGTTCGCTTCCAAATATATTATTATTTTTTGTAATGTGTACAATCAAGCAAGCTAAACATAGTCATAGAAGCGTAATTAAGAGGTAACAGAGACGCTCCGAGGCGGATCGAGCGCGACGAGGCACTAGCGTGGTCGGCAGGGCAGTAAGCGAACAAAAGATGAGACAAAGAAGCGCGAGCAAGAAGAAATGGAGGACGGGGGGCAGGGAGTACAAAGGGGGTTGCAGGTAGCGAGCAGAGGGGCGAGCCGGGGCGAGTGCACGAAGGGAAGCCTCCTGAGGCACCATCCGATGAATCCAGGCGCTGGGTGCTAGCAACGACAAAGGCCGATGGGGACCGCCAAGCCGGCAGGGTCTCACGACGGGTGGGGGCCCCCGGGCGGAGGCAGGGACAGCGCAAGTGCGTGGCCCGGAGAGGGACGGGCCGGAGCGGACGGGAGCAGGGCAGCCGACGAGGCGCCAGGACACACCCACCCCCGATGACGAGCGGACCTGACGGAACGCCGCAGCGGCACGGGCCCCAGCCGTCGGCGACACTGACCGGAGAGGGCCAGAGACGCGGTCGCGTAGGAGTCGAGCCGCGACGCGCACGTCCCCAGACTCAGAAGTGTGTGTGGCATCGGCCGAAGACCAAGAGGCGGGCCAGACTGACGCGCACACCGAAGGATTAGGGACAAGCGACAGCGCAGCGAGCAGGCCGCGCCCCGAACGCCGCTGGCATACCAGCGACAAGCACGCAGGCGCCACCGGCGACGGGCCGCCAGGGGGAAATGCAATAGGTGTGGGAGCGGGCAGGGCTGTGACCAGCGGTGCCTCGAAGAGCGCGGCGCCAGCGGATGCGCGGGGCCGGAAGGCCAGGACCGAGCCGAGGCCCGCAAGAAAACAAAAAACACAAAAAGACATTTCTCAAATTTGATTTACAGTGCCTACAGAAAGTCTACATCCCCTTTCAAAATTTCATCTTTTGTTGCTTTATAGCCTGGAATTATTAAATTGCATTAACTCAGACTTTTTCCACCTTTATTTACACATCGTAACCCACAACTTCCGAGTGAAAAACAAATTCTAAAACTTTTAGAAAATTAATTAAAAATACAAAACTGGAATATCTTGGTTGGTTAAGTGTCCACCACCCTCCCCCCCCCTTAATAACAGCAATTGTAAAGTCGCTGAAGTGTAACCAATCACCCTCAAAATCACACACCAAGTTAATTTGCCTCCACCTGTGTTAAATTGTTGTGATTATGATTCTTTCAGAATAAAATCAACTGTTCCTGTCGGTTTCCTCTGCTGGGTATGTATTTCACAGCAAGGACTTCAAACCAACGTCCCAAGGAGCTTTCAAAAGAATGCTGGGATAAAGTTGTGGACAGGTGCAGATCATCGGGGATGAGTATAAAAAATATTTCAAAGGCCTTGGATATCCCTTGGAGCACAGTCAAGACAATCATTAAGAAGTGGAAGGCATATGGTACCACCAAGAGCCTTCTTATATCAGGCTGTTCCTCCAAACTGGATGAACAGCCTTCTTATATCAGGCTGTTTCCTCCAAACTGGAATTGAACAAGTAAGGAGGAGACTGATCAGAGAGGCCACCAAAAAAGCCAAATGGCAACTTTGCCATAAGGGCATGTAGCTCTTTCAAAGACTGGTCACATGGCATGTGACAAATCCCAAGCACTCCACAAGTATGGCCTGTTATGGTAAGGGTGGCAAGAAGGAAGCATTACCTCAAAAAATGCCCATCTTGAGTCTGAATTTATAATAGCAAAAAATTAAATTATTCACTTTTAATTAATAAATTTGCAATTCAAAAAAATTTTTCCCGTTTTATATCCTATAAAAAAAATAATATTCTATATTTTAAAAATGGAAATTACTCTAATTGTTCTCTAATATATAATTAATTCTCCAAGCTGTATCTTGATATTTTCAAAAAAATTTTATAATATATTATCGTTTAAAAAATAAATATTGTATTTATGATGATAATTTAGTGTTAAAAATCATATCTGATAAAATATAAATTCTAAACAAAATCTGCCATATTTATTCTATTATTTCTATTTATTTTTTAATAATAGGTATGCAAAAAAAAAAAACATTCCGGACATTCTGATAGTCATGTGGCAAAAGTTTTGTGCTGACGTTAACCAGGATGGAACTTTTGGCCGAAATGCAAAACGTTACATTTGGCGCAAACCCAACACAGCACATCACCCAAAGAACACCATCCCTATTGTGAACCGTGGTGGTGACAGCATCATGTTATGGGGATGTTTCTCATCAGCAGGGACTGGGGCACTTGTCAGGATAGAAGGGAAAAAAATGGATGGAGCAAAATACAGAAATATCTGAGAGGAAAACCTGCTGTTCTGTGCAAGAAAGCTGAAATTGGGATGGAAGTTCACCTGTCAGCACAGCTGAGGCTACACTGGAGTGGTGAAGGAACAAAAAGATAAATGTCCGAGTGGCCCAATCAGAGCCCCGACCTAAATCCAATCAAAAATCTGTGGCATGACATGAAGATTGCTGTTCATCAACGCTCTCCACGCAATTTGACTGAGCTTGAACGGTTTTGCACAAAAGAATGGGAAAATATTGCACATTCAAGGTGTGCAAAGTTGATAGAGACCTATCCCACCACTCAGCTGTAATTGCCGCAAAAGTGCTTCCACCAAGTATTAACTCGGGGGTGGGTGGACACTGATCCAACCAAGACATTCTAGTTTTGTATTTTTAATTAATTTTCTGAAATTTGTAGAATTTGTTTTTCACTCGGAAGTTGTTGGTTACGATGTGTAAATAAAGGTGGAAAAAGTCTGGTTTAATGTAATTTAATTCCAGACTATAAGGCAACAAAAGGTGAAAATATTGAAAGGGGTGTAGGCTTTTTACAGGTAGTGTAGCAGTGTAGTGTGATAACCCTTCCTCTCTGTGAGCTCTAGAATACCACCCCATATTTTTATAACCAGCATTCCTCGAAATGCAACATTTAAGTGGCAATAAACAAATTTTTTAAAACCTCACGAAAACTTTTGCAGTGAAGTTAAAGATACGTATGAAGGTCACATGCATACAAGAAAAATGAGATTTCACCATTAGGGCCAAGCAGATCCATCACAACGTTTAGTGTCTTGCATGGTAGGCAATGTTCCTTGAAGAAAACCAATCATTATCTTCCCTTATTTGTTATTCTTTACCATCATGGCATAGCGAAAGTACAGAAACTGATACCTTTCTTATTCCCTCTTCCTGGCAGGTGTTGATCCTGGATGAGGTCCTGACATCTTTGGGTTTGCAAGGTGGGGATGCTGATATCGATTGTAAAAGGGCAGACGGAGAATGTGATGAGGACATAAACCGTATCTCAGGTGCTCCAAACTTGCCTCGAGCAGTCAAATGGGGCAAGAAATTGCGCGATCAAGTCGATATAATATTGGTAAGCTCTGAGTGGGTGATGAATACAACTCTTATAATTTATATACTGATGTCACAATTGTTGGGGATTAAAAAAAATAAATGTCAATTTAATGAATTTATTGTGCCTCGTATTTGTCTTTCATAATTAATATTGACAATGTTGGTCAATCCACAGTAAAATGACTTGATAAATATGTCTTTCTGTGCTGTTTGCACAGGCACGTGACCTGCATTCAGAGGAGCCAGAATGGGTAACTTATGACATTGATGAAGTTGAAGTGAAGATGCAAACAGCAGATGCAATCTTTGAAGCCCTTTTGGATGACACAGCTGTGCTGCTGAACAGTCTGCCGGACAAGTGTGCTCAACCTGGCCGCCTTCCCACCAGCTGCATCTGATAACCCTTTTTTCACTTTCATCACTTCTTCTTCTACTTCGGAACAGTGTCCTACGTTTGGCACCCTCTTGTGGTGTTCTTGTATTTCCAAGTGAAGAATCTTGCTCTGCTCTAACAGGATCTATGTCCTTCCTGGACATGTATCGTAGGTGTGAACTTGGATTGTATTTCCTTCGTTTTTGGAGGGTGAACTTTGACAGTTAAAAATAAATAATGTAGCAGGGATACTTTTGCATGCCTGTTACTGCATTATCCTTTCAAAACGAAGCAACTAACTTATATGCATTAGTCTGTTTTGGGTATTTTGGCATTTTGTCATGAAGTTGTTTATTTTACACATTTAAGTCGAATAATGCCACTATTTCTGCATGACTGTTAATTTTCTGCTGCTGCTGTTGCACCATACCTCAATTGCACTGTAATAGGACAGGTTGATAACATGTCACAACTCTTCTATCATGTTTCTTTTCATCAGGAATTGGCATGTTTCATTTTGCATTCATGATGGGATGTTAATGTATGCTCTGAATAGTGCAGAATTGGGGCATTTTGTGACTTGCTGTGGATTTGCACATTTTGTTCATTATAGTTTTTTTTTCTTTTGTTGGTTTGTTTGTTTTTGTAACTTTGTGGTCTGGAGTGTCCATGGGTAAAGCAATGAGGAGCAGATGGTGTTGCATCCTGCTGCTGATGCACCAAGCGCAAGTCAAATTTGTAAAGCTTGTTGGATGTTCTCTAATAAGAGGAAAACAAAAATACGATCTATTCTGCTTTTCTACCCACTCAGCACGCAGGCTGCAGTCACAGCTCTTTCAACTCGTTACTTTGGCATAATGATTGGCATAAGAAGTAAGTTGGGATCTTAAAACGGGTTCGTAATTGTTGCACATTGTCTCACACTTGATTGTCATCCTAAGATATTGCCTTAAAGAGAGAAAGGAACAATGGGATCTCAACTGCTTTTGTCAACTATCTTGTGGCATCAAGTCTGTATGTACTTCACATACTCGTTTGTTTGAAAGGCTGGTGGCTTGGATTATACATAAATTGACTGTGAAATATATTGATAATGTACAGATGTTTATTGATTTGTGTAGAGGCTTATATGTTTATGTATATGTACATGTGTATATACATGCCTATACATGCAGGATTAAAGCACAATGTAAATTTAGGATCAGTTAAACTCCAGATATTTTTTCAAACTATCCTAAATCATATGTAAACAAAAGATTATTGTAAATAGAATAATTTATCTACAATCAAGTTTAGTCATTTGGCTACGTCTCTGCCCCTTATGCCTTGTTAGCAAACACACGGTGCGAGATTCCGGTGTTCGCTTCCAAAATTATTATTATTATTTTTTGTAATTGTGTACAATCCAAGTTCAGCTAACATATGGTTCATATTAATGCTTATTTAAGAGTAATTGAGTTTTTTCTTTTTTATTGTAATAGTGACCTTACCTACCTATGCAATGGGTTGGTTCTGCATATGCAGTTAATCGGAACCAAAATATGGGATGAAAATTTGAAGTGTTCAGAATAATAAAATTTTTATGTAACTTTGTGTGTTCATTGGTATTACAAATGGGGGTTTTCTCATTTATCTATGCATATTGTTGCGGATCCGGGTTCGAGGTTTGCCACGAGGGGAAGGCCCGGTCCTGAGGCCACCAGCCGCCGATGAATCCATGGCTCGGTGGGTTGCTAGTCAACTACAAATGCCGATTGGTACCGCCAATCCTGGCAGGGTTCTCACTACTTTGTGTGTTCCCGTTTCCGGTGCATTGACAGCATCAAGGGGGCTTGTGCCCTTGATATGTACTTGCCTTATCTTTACTTGATCATGTGCAGCCGAGCGATGCTGCCAAGTACACACCCACACCAGCTAACGTGTACAGCCAATCGGTGGGGTGAAACGTCCCGCTAACAAACTGTGCAGACTATGCTGGACCAATGGAGGAAAGGATGCTATGAGCTGGGTGAATTTCTATAACAAAGCACATTTATTACAAGAAGTGGTGAGGAATGGTATTAGTCCATGGGCTGGGGTATCGTGGTTCGTGTACTTTTATGTGCCCAGATTCTCTTCATTATTAAGTAGACCATTGTGGGACATCAAAAAAAGGGTGAGCATCTGGGAGCCTGGTCGGATTTGAGAAAATGATCGCAAATCAATTTTGCTTCATGAGGCGACCAAAAATTGGTAGGGGAAACTAAAATCTTATAATGCACAACCAACATGATATAACTGAATACTACATTCAAAATATTTGTTTTATTCTCACATGTACATATTGTAATTATCTAGTTATGCAAATTTGTGTCCAAGTCAAAAGTCATGAAATCGGGGTTGCTTATAAATCTGACAACGAAAAATGTGAGTTACAGGCTCCTTACACTTGAGAATGTTGCTTGCAGATTGCCAAGACATATCTCATCACATGAAGCATTGTATAAGAATAACCTTTTGTAACGAAAACATCAACTAAAATGCATTTCAGACATGTCAGAAATTCCAGTTTTTCCATCGCTAAGACATATTCATACCATAAGTGTGTATAACCTCTTTTAGATTATTACTATACATATCAGCAGAAGACCCAGAGGAAATGACTTCTTGCTATTTGTGACAACGATGAATCATTTAACCCTTTTATTTCAGTTGTTTTAAAATGGGCAGTGGTTGAGTCCTCTATTTCTAGTCAGTTCTCATTATC